>CM021104.1:493344256-493819175 GCA_007115665.2 Sequoiadendron giganteum
ATTAGGGTTAGAGTTCAAGTTAGAATACATTAGGGTTCAAGTTATAATTAAGGTCTATGGTTCAAGTTATAATTAGCCCGCCTATGGTTCAAGTTAGAATTAGTGTGATAAAAATTCTAATATAAGGCAACATATCCCTAGATGAAATCATATTTTAAAAAATTCCTCATCTATATCGATTAAATTTTTTATCTTAAACTTGAAAAATAAATCTATTAGTAATGTCTTTTTGAACTGAATCCCCGTACTTAGGTACCTAAGGTTTTTGATGGTTTCATAAGGATTTAAAAATCATGAATACTAGTGGAACTTTTTAAAACACATAGGGTTTTAGTCTTATTTCTTCAATTTTTGTTCCTCACAATCTTAGTTTTGAAAGAGTTTATTTACAAACTTATATAACAATGGGGTCTTTAGGTGTGATCAACAAAGTTTATTTTTAGTAGAGATAATTGTGAGGTATCACAAGACAATGCATTTCCCTCAATTTGTTATAACAACCATAGACTTTTAGTCATAACATATTGAATTTTCATTTCCTTCACTCTCGATTCAACATAATCTAGGTCGATTGTTACCATTTTGTCAAAGGGGGTCCTAGAACATCAACTTATAGATTTTCCTTCATTATTATTACTCAAAATTTTTAAAAATCAAGAAATTAAAATGTATAACTCTAAATTCTATAATTGGTGAAGGATTGGGCTGCAAACTTTCTTGGATTTGACCCTACCGAATTGGTAGTTTGGATTCCTTTTTTTGTTGCATAATTATTACTTTTAATCACTATAATTTTAATTTATTTGCATCCTTTAAGTTTCATGTAGTATACTATTGTTTAATAATTTATTATTAAAATAATATTTAATTCTCATACCTTTTATATCTCTCATATGAACAATATTTTGTGTTCTATGGTAACTCCTATTATCATTTCCCCTTTTCAAATGTACCATGATTCCTATGTTTCTATTATTATATGTTTAAATGTATTCTTAATATGTTTAAATGTATCCTTATAACCAATTTTTTTAATTTCTAGATCTTAATGTTTATTACATTATTCTAATATACATAGACACTAAACCCTACATTCTAAAATATGAACACAAACCCTTACCCAAAACTCAAATTGTAAACCACAAATTTGAAATTTTCAAAACTTGTACAAACTTAAATTATAAACTTTAATGTGTATATGCTATGGATTTTTAATGAACATTATTGATTTTTTAATGATAAATCGAATGGTCTTCAAATGAATTGCATTTTGGATTTGTGCACGTTCAATGTGATTTTTAAATAGTTCTTTCGAATTGTCTGCATTATTTAATTAGTTTGTTGATATATATTTTTTAATTGTTTAACATGTGCAGTTGCCATTTGGTTGTACATTCACATGGATCCACTATTTAGCATTGAGGATTTTATGCCTGAACCACATATTCCTGTAGATCCCATAGATCCTAACCCACCACCACCAGAAAACCCCATTCCTCCAAACCCTCCACCTCCTAACCCCCCACCCCCTATAGTAGGCTAGGATCAGTTGAGAGAGAGCATTAGGGCAAATCTTACGGTCATTCAAGAAAATATAGATCTGATAAAAAATGAGCCTAGAATTCCCCCCATCTCTCACGGTTTGCATCTACGATGCAAATTATTGTCGATTCTGTTCGATCTATTGATGCGGACCTAGATAGGTTCCATCAATGGAGAGACGAGAGGAGACAATTCTATGCAGATGGATTGTCTTATAAAGAAATTAATGACCTTAAAATTACCAAAGAAGCCATGTGCCAGTATTTTTTTAACACTCAAACTAGCCAACCAATTCCACCCACCAAAAAATGAATTTCAATTTTATGGTGTAGGCACCCCTTGATAGCTGCACATTTTTGGGATAGATGGTGGATGGTGTTTGATACTCCACCACATGGCAATTCTGAGGTGCCCCTATACTTTTTGAGAACGTTATGGGCAGAGTTTGAGTTGGGTTTAAAACCCAACTATTTTGATATGAGGTCATTTCAGGGAGCTGGGCGTGGCATGCCCCAACATAGATTAGGAGCACGTGTTGATCCTCAACGACGTGCTCCAATTGTTCCTATTGTTCCTCCTGCTTCTCCTGGTGTTCCTGCTGCATTTTAGCAGCAAACCATGCTATTGACATTAGGAGCATTGAGTTCACTTTCAAGACATCTCACTCATCAGACTTCACACGCGGCGGCTGAAGTGGTCAATAGAGAGCATGGAGGCTCCGGCAATAGGAATACTCAAGCATCCACTTCAGGTGACCCACCTGCATTTGAGACAGAGTCATTTATGGATTTACTATATTCTGAGCATCATCTTACATAGGTATGTTCATCTTTTGAACTTAATATATTTTTTTGGAATGTGCAAAATTCATGTTTAAATAATAACATCAAATTATATATATAATACAATATTAATTCAATAAGTGTTTGGTGTAGACGCATGATTAGACAATGCCTGAAACTCAAAATGATCATGTCTATATGTCGAGTGTTGTAGATATGGGCTCACCTTTTGGTCAGGTACTTAAACCAATATATATTAAATTTAGTTTGTGTGGATATATATAGCTAATTTATTTTGAATGTTTACACATGATGTGTGATTGATATATATTATATCTAGATGCAGGGAGGTCAGATGAGCATGCCTAGTGCTGACCAAGCACAAGTTGTGGTGAGCGCTCCTGAGTCATCATCAGCTCAGGTGCGTTCTTTCAAAAAGTTTGTTAAGTTTGAATTAAATACACATCATAGATCTAATTTAATTTTTACATTTACATACACATGCATGAATGATCTATACAAATTGTTGTACATATATATGCAGGCATTTCATGAGACACCCATTGCAGGTGCACCTGAGACATCGTCAACATTTATGCATGGGCAATCTCAGGTGCGTGATCTTGAGGTCATACCATTCAAGGTTGTAAACTTTACTAAATATCCTAAACAATTTTTACGGATCTTTTAATATATATATATTCGAGGTTTTAACATATTGATTGCTTTATATGAATATGCAGGATATAGTAGATCAGGCATTTGAATCTTCTCAAGTGACAATTATGCTACCCGTTGAACAAAATGTTCCAGTAGATCCACATGATCATATGGTAAATTATTCATGTCTTAAAAATCATTTTTATTGTATTTACTAGATATTTAATTAATTAATTTTTTTTATCCAAAAGTTTATATTTTGTCAGGTTTAAATATGTTTAATTATATCAAAATTTATAAATAAATTTAAATCTAATTTCAAGTTACTTGTACTCTTTTACAGCATGATGCAGGTACATCTAATCGACCTGGAACAAAGAGGAGACTTGATTTGACTGATCAGCCTGATAGTTAAATGGTTTTAAATTTTAAATAGACCAGACATCTCTAGTTTTATTTAAACTTTTATGTGTTGGACTTGACATATACATATTTTTGTTTATTTATATCAAATGACTTTAATGTGATGATTATATATATGCAGTCAATTATGATCATGTTATGTTCATTTTGATGATTATATGCACTCATATGTATATGTAGATCTAGATATTTTATCTAATTTTCAAGTAATACATGCACTAGATATAAATTCTTATCTCTACAATCAAATTTCATAAATATATAATTTATCACATGGTTAAAGGTGATAAATTTAAATATTCCTTAAATAGTTTAGATTATATTCATAATAAATTAAGAGCTCGCGTAATTTTAACTATTTACCAATTCTAGAAAATATTTGAACAATTATATGAAATGTATAATCTATAAAATTGGAATGAGATTTTTAAAATGCTACTAATAAGTTAATTGAAAATCATACAACTATACAACATGATGAAACATATATGTGTGCACATGTATATCCAATTATTTAGCTTATCAATTTTTACGTGAAGACCAAAAATTGATATTTACATAGTCTCTTGATAAAATAATTTTTCAATGACAATCGCATGGTAGACCGACTTGATGAGAACCTGCAAAAATAATTAATGTAAACTGTAAGTAGTTCTATAATTTTTTTGATTCATTTAAGTAAATATATAGTAAAAGTTACAAAATTGGATCTTATAAATTTCATAAAAATTCAAATGATGTTTTCCATAGGATGGATGAATGGGATGCATGTCATGAACCCTAAGGTATGGCTTAATGGGTCCTATGAGAATGGCTTAAGGGGAATTATGCGAGTGACTTAAGGGATGCAAGATTGTGGAATAAGGGTACATGTAAGAGGATATGACTTAAGGGTCCTAAACCCTTAACCCTAAACCCTAAACCACGTGACCTAAACCCTAGAAACCCTAAACTCTAAACCATGTGACCTAAGGGGATGGCTTAAGGGGATGTCTTAAGGGGTGTTGAGAGAGTGACTTAAGGGGATGCAAGAGGATGGATTAAGGATAGATATACAAGGATATGGATTAAGGGGTCCTAATAGAATGAATTAAGGGGAATTAATAGAGAGACTTAAAGGGGATGCAAGCAGATGGATTAATGGCACATACGAGGATGGCTTAAGGGGATATGAAATAAATTATAAACTTTTTATAAAATGACAATGAGTTAAATTTAGTTTTATATTTATACTCTCAACTAAATGTATCTACAACTATATATAGTTACCTGTCTGTAGATTCGAATTCCATTGTAATAAGAGTGCATCTCCTCTCTTTTTTGTATCAAGGGAGACCTGAAACAAAAAATGATATAAAACTTTAATAAGAAAATGAATTTAAAGACAAATATATATATCAATTAAATATATACATACAACTAGATATACTTACCAATATTTATTTACTCTGTTGTACCATCCACATCCTCTCTTTTTTGTAATGCATCTATGATTGTCTCATGATCATCCATTGAAAGTGTCCATAAAACTTTATTAGCAGGCCTCCCGTGATATCTAACTAGTTTTATATTGGTTTCCAAAATCAAATGTGAATAATGTATAATCTTCTTGTGTCTTTCATAATCTTCAAATGCAGGCAAGCCATTCTTTCTTATCAAATATTTTCGAAGCCAGGTGCCAACAACAACGACTGAACCAGTTGGATACTCAAAGTTATCATCATCCACTCTAGGATGTACCAACTTATATTTTCTCTCAACACATCTAGCCAACCAGTACTCTGTCTCCTCTTCATTCCCCTCGGGTGCAACAACAACATACACATGTCCTACAAAAATAGATAAAAAATTCAATAAAGAGCACGACTTATATTTAATTCATGTATATAAACATGCATACATATAAAATTCATCTCAATAAATAATGTACCTTCTTGTACAAGATCAGAAACACGGTCATAATCATTTGATGCGAACGCTTGATTATCTTCAATTATTGTTCCATGTTGAACATGTGTCGATGTAGGTGTTAAGGCTATTTGTTGCCATTGTTCAACCCATTCCATATTTTCACAAGCCTCCCAATCACCTGCAATACAAAATTGACAAAAGCATGCCAACTCCCTTGTCCATATTGTCCATGTGTTTGCATTCGAACTCTTAAATGAATGCCATTTTGCAGATCCATTAATTGTTTCACAATCTTGTCGAGAACAAATATCATTTTCTTCAACTAACCAAAAGAAGCAATGAATTATTGAGCTCTCACTTACTCTTGTAGATAATTTGGTATTGCACCAATCTACAATTGCATGTGCATCTCTAAATTTTGTAGCATCCTCAAATTTTAGTTGCTCTCTAGCAAGAGCTCTTTTCACACATGCACCTACTCCATCGTGTTCTCCCTTACCATGACCGGCTTCAAAAAAACTCCATATGTGTTGGATATTATTTTCCTTATGAACTCTACATAACCAATAAAACATCCTAGCATTTTTGAATTGACCCATGCAATTATCTGACCATATGAGATGTTATAGCAATTGAATTCCTCTTTCTTTTAATTTTTTGTAAAATATATCAAAACAATATTGAACAAACTCAGATGAATGTAATCGATTATCACTTACATAAAAATGGTACTCTCTCAAAAAATTCTATTATCTTCTCTACTATCATCTGCATGTCTATAAACAATATGAACAAAAATAGATACTTGCACTGAATTATAATACTGTGATTGAATTTCTTCTTGTGGAGCAAGAGTATAATTTTCAGCAAAATCAACAACCGACAATATAGTTCCAATTGGGAATGTGTTTTTACATAAACGAAATTGATTATCAAGCCAATGAGCATACTGAGAGTGTTGAACATATTTAGGTACAATCTTATCTTTAAATTCTTTAATAAATGCATGCACAGTATTTTTTTCCATAATTAGCTCACAACGTTTTCCAGTTTTTCCATCTTTTAAAGAATACTCAATATTTTTGAATCTTTTTACATCTACTAATTGTTGTCCAAATTCATTTAAACTACTTTCATGCATACATTCACCTAATAATGAAAAGTTAGCACATCTATCACATTCTCTAGAAATACATGATTTTAAATAAAATAAGTTTCCATTAGAGGGTTCGCAAAACAAACCTGATATAAAATCTTTGATTCTTTTAGGTGGCATATTAATACCACAAATGTCCTGCATAATTTGGTTAACATGCAAAGTGCATTGTATATATCGAAAACTATCATAATAATAACAAAATTGTACATGAGTCTTACAACAACAAGAAATTCATTGCTTATTAATTCTAACATACCAAGGTTTACACTTTTCGAATGATCTTTGACTTATTTTAATATTCAATGGTAAGATTGAAGCATCTAAAAAAAATTTATATAATTCAGTTTGAGTCATATCTAAGAGATGCTTTGGATGAGGTACACGAATTTTGGAACCCACCCTTAATTTTAAGACATCTCTAATGTTAGGTGATACTCTTGTATTATCATGCCAAAATTTATCGATTAAAGATTTAATTTCATGTCTAATCTTGGGAGTCTACCACTAAAACTCCAACATTGATTAATTGGATCATTTTCAATATTTTCTATTCTTTTAGCAGCTCTAATCAAAGTTTTAGGATTTACTTTTATATATTTACTAATCCTAGTTAACATTCTTTTATTTGAAGTTGCTTTATCAACTTAAGCAGTTGTTATTGCATGACAAGCCACATTTTTATCTTTAGATCGACTTTTCTTACCTATAAAATCAATAGCATTAACAACACTAGAAATGACTTGTTCTACTGAATCATCTTTCTTTTTTGGTTTTACAAAAATACCTAATTTTTTCATCACTTTTCTCATTTTCCACATTCTCATCAATTGCACCATGAGTTGACATTGGAATCCTAATTTCTTTCTATAAAAAAAACATTTTATATATTTTATTTCCATAAGTTCTAATTTGTCTCCAAGAAACTTTACCACAAAGGTTATCTAACACATCTTTTTCAATTGTAAAAAAAACATTTTCATCTTCATCCATACAAGGGGTTTCATTTTCATTCACACAAGGGGTTTCATTTTCATTCACACAAGGGGTTCCATTTTCATTTTCAAAAGTAAAAAAGATTTCATTCTCATTTTCATCAATATGAGGGATTTGATTAGCATTTGCATTCTCATAAGATATATTTTCATCATTTTTTTGTTTTTGCATTCTTTCAACCCTATAATTATTGATATCATCAATGGTGTATCCAGCTTCATCTAAACAAGCAAAATCAATATTATCAAGACTTGGGTTTGAAAGAATACCTGGAGAGATTGTTTGAATAGGTGCATTTTCCATATCATTGGGAGGTGGATTTGAAGACATACCCGAAGCTGTTTGCATATGTACTGTTTCCATATCATTCAAAGTTGTAGTTGAAGACATAGTTGAGTTTCTCTCCATAATTGTATTTTCTTCTATATTCACCATCTCCACATTTGCATCATCTACATTCATTTCATCATTCATGACTTTCTCTTCAACATTCATTGAAGTAGATGCTTCCAAATTTTTCATTTGACAAATTCTTTCTCTTCTATCTTTTTGTCTTTTTGCCTCCATATCTTTATTTGCTTGAATTTCTTCGGGTGTCATTGACATTCTACACTTTTTTCTTTGTCTTTGTTTTGATCCCATGGTTACAAAACCCTTTTTGATGAAAAAAAAAATGATTTACTTGTAACCAATTTTCAAATTTTTATCTCCTTCAAATATTCAAATAACACTTTGTACTATGAAGATCCTTTCTTCATTGAACTTTGAAGTACACAAAAATATCATGAATACATCCAAAAACTTTTTTTTGAATCTTCTTGTAAATTATTCTTGTACTTGATTCCACTTCAGAAAATTCAACCTGCACTTGACTTTTCAACCAATTTGCAATAGAATATGCCCTGCACAAGACAAATTTGTAATAAAAAATGCAGAAAATCGAACTTGCGGGCCGTACTGCAGAAAAAGAATGTTGCAGGAAAACCGTACTGTATCAGAAAATGTCAAATCAGGATAAACAGATATATTAGAAATGCGTACGCATTATGAAACGCGTACGCGTTCTTAAAAAGGGCGTACGCGTTTCATAACGTGTACGCATTACCTTTACCCAACGGGTAAAAAAATAACGCGTACGCATTATGAAACGCGTACGCATTTTGTTTCAATAACGCGTATGCGTTATTAAAAAATTTGTTTCCCAACCCGCCTGGAGACTTGGTTTTAGGTTCGGGAAAGCTTTGGCAATCCGAGCCTTAGCCTTTGACCTGCAACTAAAAAACTAAGGCAGATTGAAGAAGAATGTTCAACTTTGACAATATGGTTGATGAATTTTTTTTCTGAATCAATCTATAAAATTAAAACCCATTACAGAACATGATGTCTAGTTTTTAAATATATAATTTTTATTAAGATTGGATTATATTTTCTATTTTTTAATTAATTTCAAAGCAAACTAGTCATTAAACTTGAAATATCAGACTTTTTTTGTTTTTTAATAACTTTTTTTTGGTTAAAGTTTTTAGAAAAAAAATTATATGACATCAATCTTTAGACAATTCTTTACACAATGAAAAAAAAAAAATCAAAAAAAGTTTAGTTTAGGTCAAATTATGCTGTCCGTACATGTTGATTTTTAAAAACAACAATTAAGGCCAATAAAAATTAAATAATAAAAAATATATTCAACAAAAAATTACAAAAAAAATTCCTCATCAATCTTCATGTTGTTATCTCTCTTTCCCCAAAAGGAATTAGTAAAATACTTTTATGTGATTCAAAAAGTGTTGTCCGTACACGTGCATGGTATGGTAAAAAAACAGGGACTTTTGAAAAGTGGTTTTTATAGATCTTTATCAAAATTTAGTTTCTACAATCTGGGTATTTGAATAGTTTACATATTTATAAACTAGATTCAAATCTCTAAATTTCATATTACTGACTTTTTTAAAAATTCATTGTGTAAGTGCCTCAAATTTTCAGTTCAAATGTGACAAATTCTGAAAAACAGCAAAAACACTTCCACTTTTTGAGCTTTTTGTGGACCCAACTTCTTGCATCAGCCCTATTGAAACCCACCCTTTAAGGAGAGGGATTACCAAAACATTGAATTCAATTGTATCACATATAGGAGAAATGAGTGAGAAAATAATTTTTTGGTCAAATAAGAGGGATGAGTTAAACCAATTTTATGCTACAGGTCTTTCATATGAAGATGTGAAAAAAGAAAAAATCAGAAAAGGTGACTTGTGTGCCCTATTTACAGACCCAAGAACCAACACACCATTATCACATACATGCAAGAGGTTCCCAATCCATTGGTGACTCCATGAAATGATAAAAAATAAGTTTTGGGAGTGGTGGTGGATGGTTTTTGACCAACCTCCATGTAATAACCATGAGGTACCACAATATTTTTTGAGGAAACTCTATAGTGAGTTTTCCTCAAAAAGATGCCAAATCATTTTGACATCTTAGAATTTTAGGGTAGAAGTGGGGGCTCCACACATGATAGACTAGGTGCATGATGTAATCCATAGTTGGCACTGAGATCCTTGGCAAAACCATGGTGGAGCATGTCTCCATTCCTTCCATTATGAAGGATAGTGTCGAGGTGGACACGTTGGAGTCGATTAGCTCGCTCACTCAGACCATTGTACAGTGTGTGAGGCCTCTAGTAGAGCATGATGTGGACGAGAATTCTAGGCTTTGAGTTCCACCCCATCACTGTTGTGCATGTGGTTTTGTTTGCACGTATGATTATTAGAGTGCTCAGGATGCATCTACATAGCCTACATTAGCTGCAGAGGCGATGGCTATGACAAATGCATTGCTGAATGAAATATTCAACATTGATACTCAAGTAAAATTTAGCAAGTTCATTTAATTTAATTTATTATATTATATTTTAAAATTTAAGAATAACTAAATTAGTAGAATCAATATGATGAAATTTCAGGGTCAGAGTGTTCCTGATACATGCACCATTCCTACAAACCCTTATTCGTTCTCGACGTTGAGTCCATAGGTATGCAACTAGTATTAAAGAAATAATTATTGGTTGGTCTTGTGAGATCATAATTATATTTACCATTCAATGTCCATCTCATTCTTCCATTCCTATCATCATGTATATTTTAACCATTTTATATCACATATCTCGATCTTTAACACCTTATATATTATACCACCTTCCTCCATATTTCATATTATACACATATCCTTACAAGAAACCTTTCCTTCTACTCATTATTGATCAAATCTCTTATACATTATTACTACACACATCAAGTTCCCACTTCATGTCCTATATTCAAACCTTAGATACCACCTAATTCACTTTATGGTTTGATATTCCCTCCTAATTACTTCCCATTAACCTCTAATAGTTCACCTTAAATAATTTATTATCCCATCCTAGCTCATCCAATTAATCTCTACTAATCCATTCTATGTTCCATCATCCCCTCTTGATCGTGTCCCATTATCTTCTCCTAATTCACTTTATGTTCCTTTATTCCTTCCTAATCCCATCCCATTAACATTTAATAGTTCACCCTATTTTCTATGATCCCCTACTAGCCCATCCCACTAATATCTACTAGTCCATCCTATGTTTCATTATCCCCTCCTACTCCCATCTTATTGTACCCTTTATTATTTCACCCTATGTTCCATCATCCCCTATGTTCCTTTATCCATTCTATGTTATACCATCTTCATCCACGTTTCATCCTATAACTCTTCTCCATTATTACTACACATAGGTCAAGTTCCCACTTCATGTACTATAGTCAAACCTTAGACACCTCCTAATTCACCCTATGTTTCATTATTCCCTACTAATTCCATCCCATTAACCTCTAATAATTCACCCTATATTTTGTTATCCCATCCTAGCCCATCCCATTAATCTATACTAGTCCATCCTATGTTCCATTAACCCCTTCTATTCCCATCCCATTACCCTCTCTTATTTCACCGTACATGTTCCATTATCCCCTCTTGGTCTTGTCCCATTATCTTCCCCTAATTCACCCTATGTTCCTTTATTCCCTCCTAGTCCCATCCCATTAACCTCTAATAGTTCACACTATATTTTTTATCCCATCCTAGCCTATCCCATTAATCTATTCTAGTCCATTCTATATTCCATTAACCCCTTCTATTCCCATCCCATTACCCTCTCTTATTTCACCATATGTTCCATCATCCCCTCTTGGTCTTGTCCCATTATCTTCCCCTAATTTGAACCCTATGTTCTTTTATTCCCTCTTAATCCCATCCCATTAACATCTAATAGTTCATGCTATATTTTTTTATCCCATCCTAGCCCATCCCTTTAATCTATTCTATTCCATCCTATGTTCCATTAACCCCTTCTATTCACATCCCATTACCCTCTCTTATTACACAGTATGTTCCATTATCCCCTCTTGGTCTTGTCCCATTATTTTCCCCTAATTCACCCTATGTTCCTTTATTCCCTCCTAGTCCCATCCCATTAACCTCTAATAGCTCACCCTATGTTCTACGATCCCCTCTTGGACCATCCCAATAATCTCTAATAGTCCATTATATGTTCCATTATTGCATTTGACTCCCTTCCCATTGTATGCTCTATTATTTCACCATATATTCCATTATCCCCTCTTGGTCTTGTCTCTTTATCCCTCTTATGCTATACCACCTCCATCCAAATCTTATCCTATACACATACTGTTATAAGAAATATTTCCTTCCACTCATTATTGACCAACTCTCTTCTCCATTACTGCTACACACCTCAACAACCAATTTCATGTGCTATAGTAAAACCCTAAACACATCCTAATTCATCTTATATTCCATTATCCCTTTGAAAGCTACTAGTAACATAGTATTCCTCACTTCATTCATGTGAACTTCATTGAGGCATTATCACTATGTTGACAACATGCCCTCATTAACATTACTTCATCATCATATGCAATTTGAATCTCAGTGAGCACTAAACTTTGGCATTTGCAAGAGTCTGGACTATTCTAGTGGACTTAGTACTTTCACCATTCTGCAATCTATAAGCACTATACTATAGTCTCAACTGAGGCCAACCATTTACTCTTTCATGCAAGGTCACTACCACCAATAGGGATTGTACTATTGCATAGACTGTCATCACTTCCCAAAGTTTTCTTAGCATTTTATTTCAAGTTCTTTCAACTGTCATTGACCTTTACCTTGTATTGATTTTTGTTATCACTATCACCATTCTTGACTAGTTTCCTTCAAAATTTTGGGTAGTGTGTCTTCTATACAATCAAGCATCTTGGACTTTCAATGCCTTTTTGGACTATCATAGTTTGAAAAAAGGTGACTAGCTTTGGTGATTTTTTTGTCTTGAAGATACTTCATCTCTTAGTGACTTGACTGAAAAATATTTTACCTTTTCTCCTAAGTGAAGAATTTCATCTCAAATCATAGTCTAAAAAATAAAATTCCTTTTATGGTGCACTATGAATGTCTATTGTATGGTGACTCCTAAAGATTATTTTCTTCTTGTTTGCATCCCTTGTATCTCCTATCAGCACTTGAAATTTCTCACTATTTCTTCAAAAATTACTCCTTTTGACACATGAACTTTGTCCCTTCATGGTGGATTAAAGGTTGTCCTCTTGATTTTTGGGTATTATAACTTTTTGCCCTCTTCATAATGAACTTGCTTCTCTTTAGTGATATGGTGGACTATCCATTAGTGCATAACTTCTTCTCTCATGATTTGTGATTTTTCGGCCCTTTTGTCTATGAAGTTTTTGTACTCATGATGCATGATTTTTTTTTTAATTTTATCTATGAAGTTTCTGCACTTTCACATTTTTTTTTTTTTTTCTCATTTATGTCAGTTATATTGCTATTCTTTTCATCTTCATTTGTTGCTCTTATGACAGTTATATTGTTGCTCTTTTCATCTTGGTATGAAGACTATAAATACCTCCCTCTATGCACATGTTTTTATTATCTTTTGTGTCATAAAGGACTATTATTGAAGGTCTGAAATTTCACTTTGTCCTTCATGAAATGATTCTGCTAGGACTTTTCAAAATTTTGCCCCTTGGTTACTAGAAAAATTTGAATCAAAAATTCTAAATTTAGAGCATATCATTAAAGAAAGATAGTCAATGGATCCATGTTGTGATTTTGATACTTCATTTGAGTCCCCAGGCATGTACACTTTCATAATACATTCCAACTGCCCTTTCTCCATAATGATTGTTGCATTGATTCCCATGATCCTCCATCTTGTTAGAGCACTTGTAGATCATTCTTCCTTAGAAGTTGGATGTATGGGAATCCAATAACTTTCCATTAGACTTCTCAATGATTGAAGATAGTAGTCAATTCCTTTGTATTGTAAAAATGGAGCCATTACAAAATGATGACTAGAAGATCCATAGACACTTAGTATTATCCTCATCTATATAACTTGATATCTTTATCTAGTGCATTTAATTTAACTGTCCGTATTGAGTGATTGTGATGCTTCATATCATTCATATCTTCAACCCATTAATGAATCATTTCTTGTCTTTGAATCCTTAAATGTGTTTTCCTTTCATTTCCTATTGCATACCTTCATTTTCAATACAAACATTTCTGCTTAATCATCCAATATTGATTCCAAAAGCTCTAGCATATGGGCTGCACTTTTCATGCTTCTTGGACTATCCTCTTTTATTTATTGATGGTCTTGATGATAAACCTTGAGATGATTTAGTCATCTTCAATAATTATTTTCCATCCTTTTTGTTGCAACTGCAATCCTCAAGGTACTACAATCTTCTTCATGGTATTTCATGCATACTTTAAAGCGTTGCCACTATATTTTACTCATTTCCAATTATTGACACTATATGCTCCATTGCTATGTAATTTCTTCCCTTTATCATCCTTTAGGACTGCCATATCTTATGCTAATGAACACTGCCATTTTTAACAAAACCTACCATTGTAAATGACTTAAGTGCAATTCTTCATTTGAACTACCCTTTATTTCCATGAGATGGCTATCATATTGATGTCCTTCTTGATCACTACCCATTAACGGATCTACCCTTGTATTTTATGACTATTTTTTAGCTTCCTCTTGATTTGCAACTAATGTCCTCTGTCACTTGGCATAAGCAATGTCGTTCTTAAACCTTGCCCTGCTCTTGATTGTGGTGCCATAATGACTAAGTTGTTATGCCTTGCATGATACTTTAAGGCAAAGACCTGCTACCTTTTAACATTGTCCTCTTTTGTTTTCATTATCATTTATCATGCAATGCCTTTTTGACCTTGTGTGATGTTCTTAGGACTGCCATACTTTATGGGATCTATCAAGACTTGACTGTTTTCCTTTCCCATTTATGTTTGGTGGTTACTAATATGCCTCTTTGCAAAGTGAATGGCCTTTATGAGAGATTGGTGTGCTTGTATCAATGACTCTTATGCTTAAGAGAGAAATCTACTACTTGGTTTCTGGTAAAACCAATTGACAAGAATCATTTGAATTCAAATTGAATTTACCTCCATTTCTTGCATTTGCAACATGGCCACTATGCATTCTTATACTGCCTTCATATGCATAAAGGGACTACCTTGTTATTTATATGACTATTAGATTTATTGTTTCATTTTTTAGATGTTGACATCAGACATCCCTGTCTATATTGGTGGCACGATGGACCATGGAGTTATTGCAACAATAGCCATTTATGATCCTTTGAGAGAGGTATACAACATATTAGTCAATTTGACATTATATTTACTCTGTTATGGTCCATTATTGAAATTTTTCATGATACTTGTATGTAGTTTAATTTCTATCTTGATGATTTCTCCAAGTGGTTGTCACTCCAGATTGTGGATGTGATAATGTTGTAAATGAGCATGATGACTATTTGTATGTAGTAAGTGATTATTTTGTTATATGTCATTCCATAATTCAATTTTTATTTATTAAAATCTATACTTTTTATTGTATTAGTTGTGACTCCAAAGGAGTAAAGAGAGGAGGACTAGTGAGCACGTTTGAAAGACAAAAGAACCAGCAGGCACTCCATCCAACTGACCGTCGAAGGTAGCACATGATCTTTTTCCTCTCTCGAGAGGGAAATGACTATGTATTAGGGTCATTTCTTGTATGCTTACATGGCATTTTAGAACATATGTTTTGTACTATCGATATATGTGATATTTTATGTCTATATGGCTCTTTTGTAGTAATCTTGTATGAATTTATTGGATATATTGTATACTTTTATCAACATATATCATTGTATAGCCTTACGGCTTTTTGATTAAAGAAAATCTTATTTTACTACTGCCATTCTTGAGTGATGTTATCATGTGTATTGTGTAAATTGTATGCTTGAATGTTGTAGGAATGGGTTTTGTTTACATCTAATGCTTAAATAATTACTATTGATTTCTCAATAAGCTCCATCTAATGTGTATTGTGAAAATAAGTTACATTCCTAGTGGTTTGTATCGTTTGCAATGCTTCCATTACTTGTGCTTCACTTATTCACATGTATGCTTCACTTATTCATGTATATACTTCATGTATATTACGTGTATTCATGTGTATGCTTCATGCTTCCAATGTATAATTCATGTGTTCATGTGTATTCTTCATGATTCATGAGTGTATACTTCATGTATTTGTGTGTATATTTCATGCTTCTTGAGTTCTATTGTTGTCTAGTGGCAAGGATTTTTTAACACCAAGATGTTTCAAATGAACTATAAGAGCTCCTTCCCATATAATAATTTCCATTCAAATCCTTTGCACTATGAAGAGCTTTTAATAAGTTAGGATAACCATCATTTGTGATTGCATAATATGGATCTACCTTTAATCCAATATTGTTAAGCATTGTAAATATCTTTTGTGTTTGCATGAAAAAAATATCACAGAAAAATGTATTGCTTTTAATTCATGGTTGAGGCTGGCATCCAAAAACTAATGATTCTAATTCTAAAGCTTAGCAATTATTGAATTTGCATCTATAGAACAAGTGGATGTTTGAAACCTCATGGGAATATATATCTACCTCTATGAACTTGTATGAACACATCAAAACCCATGATAGTTGTTGATTCAACCAACAATTTATTTGCATCTACTAATATCACAACTCTTAACTTCTTATTAAATGAAATCAATGCAGAAGTTAGTTTTAACAATATTTTGAAGATATTAGATGTGTATGAACAACAATATAAGTTTGATTTTCGAATGCATCACCCAGTGCAGTTATCACATTTCTCCCATATTCATCATTTAAATAAGTTAAAAATAATCCTTTCATTTTCTATGCGTGAAATAACATGACAAACCAATGGGAAACATGGTCTTATAATTTCCACCACATCATGTTTTATAACACTAAATAATGAAGAACCATACATCATGGATATTGTATATCTAGATAGAATGTTTCACTAGTAGGCTGAGTTTTGTAACTCAACAAGGGTGCACTATTTGGTGACAACAATTGCCTTTTGGACTCGCAAGGGATTGAGTAGGTTGAACATAGCTCGGAGTGATTCGACATGTTTGGGTGCGAAAGAGGACCATGCGTAGTGTAAACATACCCATTCGAACGTGTTGGAATAGTCTGTTTGGTCACACGACTTGCAAAATGAAAGTTGCACCACTTTGCAAATTTACACTGCTTGTATTTGGCTTTTTTCTCAACTGAAAAGTCATCACCATAGGAAAAAATCTCTAAGATAGAAAAAACCAAGAGGTTATTGTAGAGGGGCCCAATGTGATCATATATCTTTAGACAAGAAGTTTCTAAGTGTCACGGTATCTGAGTAATAGCTCGTCAAAGATTACAACCATTTTACACTTTGGACTCTTAGGGGATTGAGTTGGTTGAATGTAGCTTAGAGTGATTTGGCATGTTTGGGTGTGAAAGAGGACCATGAATAGCTTAAATGTACCCATCTGGATGCATTGGAATAGTCCATTTAGTCACACCAGTTGCAGAAAGAAAGTTGCACCACTTTGTAGCTTTACACTATTTGAATTTGATAACTTTTTCCTCAACTAAAAATTCATCATCTCCGGAGAATGCCTCTAAGACAGAAAATACCAAAACATTTTACTGTAGAGGGGCCTAATGCAATCCCATAGTATTAGATGAGAAGTTTCTAAGCATCACGGTATATAAGTAACAACCCGTCAAAGATTGCAACCATTTCGCACTTTGGACTCTTAAGGGATTGAGCCAGTTGAACGTAGATCATAATGATTTGATTTGTTTGGATGTTAAAGAGGACCATGCCTAGCATAAATGTACCCATTCGGATGGGTTGGAATTGTCCATTTGGTCACACAACTTGTAGAATAAAAGTTGCACCACTTTTCAACTTTACGTTATGTGCATTTGACAACTTTTTTTTCAACTAAAAAGTCATCACCATTGAAAAATGCCTCTGATATAGAAAAAATTGAGAGAGGTTATTGTAGAGAGGCCTAACATGATCCAATATCCTCAAACAATAAGTTTCTAAGAATCATTATATCCAAGAAACAACCTGTCAAAGCTTGTAGCCACTTTGCACTTTGGACTCTTAAGGGATTGAGCCAGTTGAACATACCTCAAAGTGATTTGGCGTGTTGGATGCAAAAGAGGACCATGCCTAGTGTAGAAATACCCATCTGAACATGTTGGAATAGTCTGTTCAGTCACATGAGTTGCATAACGAAAGTTGCACCACTTTGCAACTTTACATTGCTTGCATTTGATAACTTTTTCCTCAACTGAAAAGTCGTCACCACGGGAAAATGCCTACGAGATAGAAAAAATAGAGAGAGGTTATTGAGAGGTTCCTAACATGATCCCATAGCCTTAGATGAGAATTTTATAAGCATCACAATATCCAAGCAACAACCCGTCAAAGATTGCAGTCATTTTGTACTTTAAACTCTTAAGGGATTGAGCCGGTTGAATGTAGCTGAGAGTGATTCAACGTGTTTTGGTGTGAAAGAGGACCATTCCTAGCATAAATTTACCCATTCAGACATGTTGGAACATTCTTTTTGGTCACATGAGTTGAAAAATGAAAGTTGCACCACTTTGCAACTTTACATTTTTTGCATTTGAAATTTTTTTCCTCAACTGAAAAGTCATTACCACGGGAAAACGCCTACAAGATAGAAAAAATGAGAGAGGTTATTGTAGAGGGGCCAAACTCAATCCCATATCCTCATACAAGAAGTTTCTAAGTGTGATGGTATTCAAGTGACAACCCTTCAAAGATTGCAGCCATTTTGCACTTTGGATTCTTAAGGGATTGAGTCGGTTTAACATAGCTTAGAGTGATTCGGCATGTTTGGGTGTGAAAGAGGACCATTCCTAGCATAATAATACCCATATGGATGCATTGAAATAGTCATTTTGGTCACGCGAGTTGTAGAATGAAAGTTGCACCACTTTGCAACTTTACACTACTTGCATTTGACAACTTTTTCCTCAATTGAAAATTCGTCACCATTGGAAAATGCCTTTGCAATAGAAAACAATAAGATACATTATTATAGAGGGGGCCAATGCAATCTCATAGCCTAAAACAATAATTTTCTAAGTGTCATGGTATCTGAGTAACAATCCATCAAATATTGCAACCATTTTGCACTTTGGACTCTTAAGGGATTAAATCGGTTGAACATAGCTCAGAGTGATTTGGCATGTTTGGGTGCAAAAGAGGACCATTACTAGTGTAAAATTACCCATTTGAATGTGTTGGAACAGTATTTTTGGTCACATTAGTTGCAAAATGAAAGTTGCACCAGTTTGCAACTTTACATTGCTTGCATTTGACAAATTTTTCCTCAACTGAAAAAGTTGTCACCACGGGAAAACCCCTCAGAAATAGAAAAAATCGAGAGAAGTTATTTTAGATGGGCCTAATGCAATCCCATAACCTTAGACGAGAATTTTCTAAGCATCACAGTATCTAGGTAACAACCCATCAAAGATTGCAGCCATTTTGCACTTTGGACTCTTAAGGGATTGAGTTGATTGAAAGTAGCTTAGAGTGATTCATCATGTTTGGGTGTGAAAGAGGACCATTTCTAGTGTAAATGTACCCATCTAAATGCATTGGAATAGTCTGTTTGGTCATACGAGTTGCAAAACAAAAGTTGCACCACTTTGCAACTTTACACTCTTGTATTTGATAATTTTTTCCTCAACTGAAAAGTCATCACCATGGGAAAATGCCTCTCAAATAGAAAAAACTAAGAGAGCTTATTGTAGAGGAGCCCAATACGATCCCATAGCCTTAGATGACAATTTTATAAGCATCATGGTATCTGAGTAACAACCCATTAAATATTACATTCATTTTGCACTTTGGACTCTTAAGGGATTAAGTCGGTTAAACATAGCTCAAAGTGATTCAGCGTATTTGGGTGTGAAAGAGGACCATTCCTAGCATAAAAATACCCATCCAGATGCATTGAAATGGTTCATTTGGTCACATAATTTGTAGAATGAAAGTTGCACCACTTTACAACTTTACATTGCTTGCATTTGACAACTTTTTCCTCAACTGAAAAGTCATCACCATGAGAAAACACCTCCGAGATAGAAAAAACAAAGAGAGGTTATTATAGAGGGGCCCAATTTGATCCCATCACCTTAGACGAGAAGTTTTTAAGTGTCATGGTATCTGAGTAACATCTTTTCAAAGATTACAATCATTTTGTACTTTGGACTCTTAAGGGATTGAGTCGGTTGAACATAGCTCAGAGTGATTCGATGTGTTTGGGTGAGAAAGAGGACCATCCCTAGCATAAAATTACCCATCTGAATGCATTTCCATATTCCATTTGATCACACAAGTTGCGGAAGGAAAGTTGCAACACTTTGCAACTTTACACTGCTTGCATTTGACAACTTTTTCCTCAACTGAAGAGTCGTCACCACAGGAAAATTTCTCCAAGATAGAAAAAATTGAGAGAGGTTATTGTAGAGGGGCCCAGTTCAATCCCATCAACTTAGATGAGAAGTTTCTAAGTGTCACAATATTTGAGTAACAGCCCATCAAATATTGCAGTCATTTTGTACTTTGGACTCTTAAGGGATTGAGTCGAATGAACGTAGCTCAAAGTGATTCGGCGTGTTTGGGTGTGAAAGAGGACCATGACTAGTGTAAAATACCTATCTAGAAATTTTGGAATAGTTCATTTGGTAACACGAGTTGCAAAACGAAAGTTACACCACTTTGCAACTTTACACTGCTTGCATTTGACAACTTTTTTCTCAACTAAAAAGTCTTCACCACAATAAAATTCATACAAGATAGAAAAAACCAAGAGAGGCTATTGTAGAGGGTCCTAGAATGATTCCAGAGCATCAAATAATAATTTTTTAAGCATCACGGTATTTGAGTAACATCCCATCAAAGATTGCAGCCATTTTACACTTTGGACTCTTAAGGGATTGAGCTGGTTGAATGTAGCTTAGAATGATTCAACATGTTTGAGTGCAAAAGAGAACCATTCTTATCGTAAATGTACACATACAAATTCATTGGAACAATTTTTTTGGTCACACGACTTGTAGAATGAAAGTTGCACCACTTTGCAACTTTACACTGCTTACATTTGACAATTTTTTTATCAATTGAAAAGTTGTCACCATGGGAAAACAAGTCTAAAATAGCAAAAATGGAGAGAGGTTATTGTAGAGGGGCCCAACATGATCCCATAGCCTCAAATAACATGTTTCTAAGCTTCACGGTAACATGACTAATGACTATCATAACTTCAATATGAAAACCCTTGACATGTAAACTGTAACATTTAGTTTTTTAATGTTTATTAATAGTAGTTGAAAACTACCACAAAGGAATACCATATGACTAATTTTGAGTAAACCATTGTGAATTCAAATTAGCCAATGAAGTTTAAGTACATGTTGAAATTATGTGACCAACCTAGTGCCTCACCTAAATAAGTTGGAAATTACTTAAAAGCTATTTATTACCATACGTGTAAATTTTTGGAAAATCTGCAAATATCCTTGGTTCAAATGAAGTGTCTTGGAAACATTCATTTGGAAGTCATTTCCATTGACCTTTTGACTCTAATTGTAAAATCATACACTTTTAATGATTCTACCACTTTTCCATCACTTAAGTTTGTTGTTTCAGCTTCAGTTTAACAAACACACCAAAAGGGAATTTTTCACCATTGGAAATGAAAGTTATGGCCATTGGAAGCTCATGGAAAACCCTAGGTCTATGTTAGCACATTTAGGAGTAAAATCTTTATATCTGGAGAAAAACACCATGAAATCAAATGAGACCAATTGCATTCAATGAAGAAAATAAAACTCTATTCAACCATACTCTTGCAATCCTATTCCAATGTCATACAATGATGTACAAGACCATTCTTTTTTTTGTTTTTCCTTTAAAATTGTCACAAAACTTGTAAAAAATATAGTGTATTCTTGAGCATGATATATTGTAGATGGTGTTTCTTCAACTAGAGATGTGATTATTGTTTCACTTTGAGCATGACACCTATGGTTGATGGTGTGCCCCCAACTTCAGGATCTATTTTTTCCTTCCACGAAGTTTGTTCATTTGTTTCCTTTGTTCTGCCAATTTGACATCCCTCTTATATTGCACAAGAATTTCTTCCTCTATGGGCTGCAATTTCATTTCTTCATGAACTTTCCTATTTGATTCTCTTCTCCTTGCATTTTTAGTTTCATGTTCATCTGGAGTTAGAGGCTTTCTTCATTTCCTCGGCAAGAAGTTGAATGCTACATGTTCACAAACACACAAAAAACAAAAGTAACATGTATTTTATGAAACATATTCATATCGTTGATTACATTGCATTTTATGAAACATATGAGCATATCACTGATTACATTGCATTGCATATCTTTCACACTCAAAGCATTACTTCATGTTGCATAACTAATAAATAGATGTTGATCTATCTACATGAAAAAAATTTAATTGCAATGAAACAATTTTGTAGTGCCAGTCCTATCTTAAAACAAATTAAAAATACAAATTAAAACATTAAAAATACAATTTTTTTAGTGTGAACTGTCATATTAAAAATACAAATTAAAACATTAAAAATACAATTTTTTTAGTGTGAATTGTCAAATTAAAAATACAAATTAAAACATTAACACCTTTGGATGAAGGCAATGTCTAAATGTGTTGTCCAAGTGTTATGGAATGATTTTTTACTTGTATATGTGCATACGTTTGAATATTTGAAATGGAATTAAAATATGAATGATCATGTTTGAGTTCCTAGAGCATTTTTATGACAACATAAATGGTATTTTCTACATATTTATATAAAATTTGACTCATGGATTAGTACAAACCTATGTAAGATCATCTAGGCTGACATATTTTCATTTAAAAGATAAGGGAGCATTAATGTAATTGTTGGAAAAGTCTTTCAACCCATGTTCCTTCACATTTATGTATAAGTGCATCTACTAGATTTGGAAATGTTTGTCAACATTTAAGAGGCTTATAATTAATATTTTTGGCTAAGAGATATTGTCTTAGAATTATATTTTTATTTGAGTCAAAACTTGAAAATATCCTCAAGTTTCTATTGTTTACTTTTTTGTTGCTAGGAAGGGAATGGATGCATATCATCTATTGATTTGCACAAAGTTGTAAACTTGAGTAGAATCTATTTTTAGAGGTATGTGAAGGAAGGGGTGGAAACTTTAAGTTTTTCATTATTGTATAGATTATTTTGAGAGATTTGAGAGCTAATAAGTAAATGAGATAAGAACTTATAAGTTTTGAGACCATTCTTGGAGGTTTGAGAGTGAACTTGAAGTTTGAATAATGATTTTTATGCTCAGAGAAGATAGTAGAGAGCTTGAAAGAGGACTTGAGTACCATACATTAAAACACCAATAAAAGAAGAGTCTCATTTTATTATATGGTAATGTACGACAAGTTTTTTAGTGTCAGTATGTACCATTTCATTTAGTGAGTGCAAGAGGCCAACATGATAATGGTTATCCTATGAAGAATTTAGGTAAGGTCTGGTTGTGCATGGGTCATTGCAAACCCAACTCACAAAAGATGTATGATAGTCTTTTAGAAGGGGGCACAAGACACTAGTGAATAGGGGGGTTGTGCTTATCATACAAAGGATAAGAGATAGATCATTGATGAAGCTTTGGTTTACTTCGAACAATATCAAATAATTGTTGAAATCAGAAGGTCAATGGCCCTGAGATACTAACTTAATTTTGTTTGGGATTGAAATTAAGAGCTATTGTAGGTCAAAATATTAGGATGGATGCAAGAGATACAAACTCTCTAATGTGTTATGAAGGTCAAATAAGCAACCTATGAGCAACCCAAGGTTTTCAACACAAAGGTGAAATGTGGCCTCATGGTGATGG
Organism: Sequoiadendron giganteum; assembly: GCA_007115665.2. Classification (NCBI taxonomy): domain Eukaryota; kingdom Viridiplantae; phylum Streptophyta; class Pinopsida; order Cupressales; family Cupressaceae; genus Sequoiadendron; species Sequoiadendron giganteum. The sequence goes on from CM021104.1 coordinate 493,368,181, forward strand.
ATTTTGATCAATTACAATCTAATGTACATTTGAAAGTCAACCTATGTGTGCAACTATTATGCAATTACTTCACATTACATATCTAATAAGCAGGAGCAGCTGCCAATAGCATTTTCTTTTCATTGCATTCCATTAGACCACATTGATGCATTTCCTTGAGGCATTTTTTCAAAACCCTCTATATAAGTTTAGATTAATTCATCTATTATGTCATGGTTTTCAATTTTTATCTTCAAACTCCTACAAATTAAACCTTTGTATGCAACTTCCATCTAATCCGATGTTGAATTCTATGTATAACAATGAATATTAATAAAATTATCAAATGAATTTGGTCTATAGTGTCAAAACAAAACAAAAAAACTCAATATAAACATCTACCTAAAATGTTTTTTTTTTAAATCCACTATTCATGATGGAAATGCACTACTATAAGCAATGCAAATGGAATTCATAAGCAAGTTTGTGTTAAGTTGATATCCTATATAAATTTACATGAATTCATCTAAATTATGTCATGTTTTTCATTTTTTTCTTCAAACTCCTAAAAATTGAACTTCTTTATGCAACTTCCATCTAATTCAATGTTGAATTCTATGTACAACAATTATGATTAATAAAATCATGCAAGGAATGGTTTATATTGTCAAAAGTAAACAATAATACTCAATATCAACATTTAAATTTCCAAAATAAATATAATGCCTGAGATAATGAAAAATGATGTAGAAACCTCAAATTGTCTCCTTCTACATTGTCTAGCATGCAAATCGGTGTTGAAAAGGTGATGGATCAAGCCTGATTTGGTACAACAAGAAGTCAAATACATAAAAAGGCATTTCTCAATTGGAAAAAAGTGCAAAACCAAGCAAATGCATAGAATTGTGGGCCTGAATAACAGGTCAAGTACTTTTTTACCATTTTTGGAAAATCCAAATTTGGCGCTTACTAAATTTGGTGAGTGCCAAATTTGATGCAAAATGTGACATCAAGTTTGGCATGCACAAAATTTTTAGTTTTAATTATTTGCAATTTTTGACTTCTAGTTTGGCGAGTGCCAAATGTTGTGCTTCAATTCTTTGCAATGTGGCAAGTGCCAAATGTTTTGTATAGAAAATTTGTCCTTCTATAAGCCTAGATCGTAAATGGAGACCTACAAAGGGGATAGAGAAGATTGGGAGTTAAGAAGCAAAGAACACTATAAGATTATTTCAGGAGGGATGAAGACATAGAGAAGGATGAAGAGGCTGAGAGGAGTATTTTGTAATTAAGTTTTCACAGACATCACCAAGAGTGGCACATTATCATCAATTGTCTCTTGATACATGTGATCATTCTCCTACTCAATCGTAATCCCTTAACACTGAACCCTCTACCCTCTACCCTATCAATTAAACCCTCTACCCTATACCTTAAACCGTGAACCCTTAAACCGTAATACCTCAACCCTCTACCTACTACCCTATGAATTAAACCCTCTACCCTATATAACTTATATCACAATTCCTCAATACCTCAATACCTCAAACATTAAACCCTCAACCCTTCAACCCTAATCCCTCAACTATCGACCCTTAAACCCTAATACCTCATCCCTCAGCCCTCTACCCTATCAATTAAACCCTCAACCCTAATCCATCAATCCTATACCTTAAACCCTAATCCATCAAACCTCAAACCTTAAATCCTAATCCCTCAAACCTCAATCCCTCAATCCTCAATCCTCAAACCTTAATCCCTCAAACCTCAAACCTTAATCCCTTAATCCTCAAACCTTAAACCCTCAAACCTAAACCCTATACCATCTACCCTATCAATTAAACCCTCTACCCTAGATACCTTTAATCCTAAGCCCTCAAACCTCAAACCTTAAACCCTCAACTAGCGATAGTCTACTCGAGATAGCTGAGAGAGAGAGAGAGAGAGAGATTTGTCTATGTGGGGTGGGAGGGAGTGAGACCTAAGAAAGATATAATTGAGAGGGGGAGAGAGAGTTATCTAGTTAGAGTGGGGGGAGAGGCTTGAGAGAGAGAGAGAGAGAGAGAGAGAGAGAGAGGTTGGGAGGGATTTTTTGAGGGAGATACCTAAGAGAGACAGAGATGGTGAAACTTGAGAGAGAGATAGTTGAGAAAGATATGCAAGGGAGAGAGAAAGATAAAGACCTGAGAGAGGGAGTTGGATTGAAAGAGTGAGAGAGAGAGAGACTTGAGAGGGAGAGAGACAGGGAATGCGAGACCTGAGAGGGAGAGAGAGAGGTAGTGTGAGAGAGGAGGTTGGAGTGAGAGAGAGGTAGTGTGAGAGAGGAGGCTAGAGTGAGGGATTTTTCTAGGTAGGGTGGGAGGGATAAAGACATGAGAGAGATACTTGAGAGGGGGAGAGAGAGTTATCTAGTGATGGTGGGGGGAGAGACATGAGAGATGGAGAGGAGTTGGGAGGGATATTTTGAGGGAGATACCTAAGAGAGAGGGAGTGGGAGACACCTGAGAAAGAGACCTGGGAGAGGAGTGGAAGACACCTAAGAGAAAGATAGCTAAGAGAGAGAGATGAGAGGGAGAGAGAAAGATAAAGACCTAAGAGAGGGATTTGGAGTGAGAGAGAGAAATACTCGAGAGGGAGAGAGAGAGGGGATTGGAGTGAGATTTTTTTGTGGGTTGGGAGGGAGTGAGACCTAAGAGATATATATATATATATATATATACTTGAGAGAGAGATTTGTCTATGTGAGGTGGGAGGGAGTGAGACCTAAGAGAGAGAGAGACTTCAGAGGGAGAGAGAGAGTTATCTAGTTAGGGTGGGGGAGAGGCTTGAGAGAGAGAGGGGTTGGGAGGGATTTTTTGAGGGAGAGACCTAAGAGATATGGAGTGGGTGAAACTTGAGAGAGAGAGCTAAGAGAGAGAGATGAGAGGGAGAGAGAAAGATAAAGACCCGAGAGAGGGATTTGGAGTGAGAGAGTGATAGAGAGAGACTTGAGAGGGAGAGAAAGAGAAAGAGGGAGAGAGAGAGAGGGAGTGTGAGAGAGGGGGTTGGATTGAGAGAGATTTTTCTAGGTAGGGTGGGAGGGATAAATACATGAGAGAGAGAGAGAGACTTGAGAGGGAGAGAGAGATTTATCTAGTTAGGGTGGGGGGAGAGACCTGGGAGAGGGAGAGGGGTTGGGAGGGATATTTTGAGGGAGATAACTAAGAGAGAGGGAGCCTGAGAAACCCAAGAAAGAGACTTGGGAGAGAGGGAGGGGAGACACTTGAGAGAGCTGAGAGAGAGAGAGATGAGAGGGGGAGAGAAAGATAAAGACCTAAGAGAGAGAGAGTTGGAGTAAGAGAGAGATAACACCGAGAGATAGAGAGAGGGAGGGCAAGCCTTGAGGGAGAGAGAGAGAGGGAGTGTGAGAGAGGGGGTTGGAATGAGAGAGAAAGTTATCTAGTTAGGGTGGGGGGAGAGACTTGTGAGAGGGAGAGGGGTTGGGAGGGATATTTTGAGAGAGAGACATGAGAGAATGACCTAAGAGAGATATGCGAGAGAGAGAGAGATGAGAGTGAGATAAAAAAAAATACTTGAGAGATGGAGTTGGAGTGAGAGAGAGAGAGAGAACAACCTGAGAGGGAGAGATAGAGGGAGTGTGAGAGAGTGGGTTGGAGTGAGAGAGATTTGTTTAGGTAGGGTGGGGGGAGTGAGACCTAAAGAGAAAGACTACTACATCAAAGAAAGATGGTTATATAGTTAGGATGGGAGGGAAAGACTTGAGAGAGGGACATGGGGGTGGGAGGGATATTTTGAAGGAGAGACCTGAGAGAGAGGGAGTGTGAGAGATATTAGTCTAGCTAGGGTGGAAGGGAGTGAGACCTAAGAGAGAGATACTTGATTTAGTGAGAGAGAGATTGTTATCTAGTTAGGTTGGGGGGAGGACCCAAGAGAGGGGGGGAAGTTGGGAGGGATATTTTGGGGTACAAACCTAAGAGAGAGAGAGAGAGATAAAGATGAGAGGGAGAGAAAGATAAATACTTGAGAGAGTGAGATGGAGTGAGAGATAGAGAGAGAAAAACTTAAGAGGGAGAGAGAGAGGGAGTGTGAGAGAGGGGGTTTGAGTGAGATTTTTCTAGGTAGGGTGGGAGGGAGTGATACCTAAGAGAGAGGGACTACTACATTAGAGAAAGAGAGTTATCTATGGGAGACTAGAGAGAGAGATGAGAGGGAGAGAATTATAAAGACCTAAGAGAGGGAGATGGAGTGAGAGGGATTTGGAGTGAGAAATTTTTCTAGGTAGGGTGGGAGGGAGTGAGACTTGAGAGAGAGAGACTACTATTAGAGAAAGATATTTATCTAGTTAGGATGGGAGGGAGAGACCTAAGAGAGGGAGAGGGGGTGGGAGGGATATTTTGAGGGAGAGACCTGAGAGAGACAAAGTGTGAGAGAGGGGGTTCAAGTGATAGAGTAGTCTAGGTAGGGTGGGAGGGAGTGAGACTTGAGAGAGAGAGACTTGAGAGGGAAATAGAGTTATCTAGTTAGGGTGCAGGGAGGGGCTTGAGAGAGGGAGAGGGGGTGTGAGGGATGTTTTAGGGAGAGATCTAAGAGAGAGAGAGGGAGTAGGAGACATTTGAGAGAGAGACCTAAGAGAGAGACTTGAGATGGAAAAAGAGAGGGAGTGGGAGAGACTTGAGAGAGAGAAAATTTAGAGGGAGAGAGAGTTGTGTAGTTAGGGTGGGAGGGAGAGACTTGAGAGATAGAGAGGGGGTGTGAGAGATCCAAGAGAGAGAGGGTGGGATGGATAGAGCTAGGGAGAAAGAATGGGTATGTATTGGTTAAGAGGGAAGGAGGCAGAGAGGTTGTGAAAGGTGAAACTTCAACTATCCATCAATGATCATAACTCACGAACTCGAAGCATTATGAAAGTGGTGGAGAAAACGCAAAGAAAATTTAGGTTTTAGTCAAAGTAGCTCATTTGGTGAGTGCCAAATTTGGCTCTCTTCAAATGAGACATCACATTTGGCACTCACCAAATGTGATGTCTCATTTTGAGAATGCCAAATGAGTTTCTTATGGATGCGAATTTCTCAAGATTTATCAAATTTTCACATATTTTTTTTGTGTTGATTATCACGTTTGCACGTCTTTCAATGCACATTTATAAAAACACTATGATGACGTTAGGCTCTCTCTTAGCTATCTAAATATAGGCATTTTTTATGTTTTGAATAAGTTAAGGTTTTCATCCATAACTTTTCTTGTTATTGCCCCTGTTTTTTGCCAAAAACCAACATGTGCTAGTTTTAGGATAGAATTTTACTCGTTCATCGAATCGTGAAACAAATTACATTTTTTAAACTAGACTCCATTCTACACATAATGAAAAAATTTAATTTTCGATTAGGTTTCAAAAAAAATTATGGGGCAGCACACTCAAATTTTAGCTTTTCAGGATGTGCCCACTTTGAAAATTCATAAAATATTATATTCATTAAAAAAATTAGCCGAAAGAACGGGGATAAACTACATGGTGTTAGCTAAATTCTCACAGTTCGGATTTTTGAAATTCTAAAAAAAAGTTAATCAAAAAGGGGGGGCCATAATATGCTATGCTATGTTTTTTGATAAAAACAAGACCTATATTTGAACCGCCCCTTTTTGAAACCCTTAATCTTCATTAATTTTTTTTTTAAAATAGTAACTTACAAATTATACTCAAAGCACTTCAACTTTTGTTCTTTCTACATCTTCAGATTTTGAGCATAACTATCTTCATTTTCTCGTGGACATTAGATTTTGTTGATTTCAAAAAAAAGAAAAAAAAGTGGCATCTTAAGAGCCATTTTTGTGGCACAGCTTTGTGCACACACCCACATGTCAATTCCCATAAAAGAAAAAATAAAATATCCTAGTAATGTAGGTCTTGTTTGATAGTGATGAATAGGGACAAATATATCCCAAGATGAAAATCATGTATTCCATACTACATGAAGGTCATATTTTCATAATTTATAATCCTAGTGTTTCAAAAAGATGTTATGAGGTCTTATAAAAAGTTATATTAGATCTCAAGTCTAATCAAATTAGCCTCACCCCATGTTCATTACATAGTTCCCATAAGACTTATATAATATAATGATTTTACAAATGGAAGATTTATAAAAGAATTTTACAATATTTTCGTAGGTTATATTATTCCTAAAGGACTTAATAATGCCTATAGGTCTTATGTTTTCCTATTAGAAATTTCTTATGGATGTTGGGACTTAAATATTCCCTAATGCCTAGAGGTCTTATGTTTTGTCTATCAGGACTTGCTTATGCTAGAAGGGCTCACAAGTAGGATTTATCCACTAGGTGGTGTTATTGGCATTCACATACCCCCTCAATTACATCACCTATGGCCAATAATTGATATGATTTTGGAGAATTTTTCATTGCACATAAGTTCGATATAAGATGGCAGAGATTCCAGTATATTTCTTCTTGATTATAGTATAACACTATATATTTAAATGAATAGAATTGGAGATAAATTTTATGATGGAATCTATTGCATGGGTGAAGTACCCATGATCATAAATGTGTTTTTCTCTCTCTCTCTCTCTCTCTTATTTTTTGAAATAAGATTCTATGGTAAAAAGAATTTTAGTTATCATATAGTAATGTGGTAATTTTACTAATACCCAAATGAAACTTTTCCATAAATATTCAAATCCATATTGATTCTTCAAGAGCTACTTTGGTGTTTCACCTTATTGATTAAGAAAACATAGAAGATATCTTTTTAAAAGAATTATACTATCCATGTAATAGCACCTACACCACTTATTTTGAAGGCATATAAGGTAGATTTATTATAAATGGAATCACCAATATAGTCAGTAATACAATAATCAAATAAAGTTGATTCTTGGTGTAAGAATAATAAATACCATGATTAATTATATGCACTTGTCATATTCCAATAATAATTTAGCATCCCTTATATATCTATAATATATTCTAATAATCATTATCAAGTAGATCATGAGATATTTTCATGAACATAAGTATGAATAATTTGGCATGTTTCTTTCAAGGAAAAAATAGTCATGCTAGTAGACATATATTAATGATCCATAAAAAAATTAACCAACGAGCCAACTAGCCTTTCTAGGATTTCTCCTCAAACAATTTATTAGGGTGATAGCCACCCATTATAAGTAGGTGCTTTACACCTAATAAATGTAGAGGATACTTGAAGCCCATAAAAATGTTAGGTAAAGTAAAACTGAAGAGAGAAGATAAAATATAGTAGTCAAAAGACATATTGAAAATTTATGTAATTCCACTTTTTGTATGAACGTGTAATAGTTTGAAATTTTTTCCCTTACCTTTGGATTTATCTTGTCGTCCTTTAGAAAAAAGGGAATTTTTACCCTTACCTTTTGATTTGTCTATTTCAATATATCAGGAATGAGAACTCTCAAAGATAAACAATGATCTCCTTAGATGGTTGTGAAATCCACTAATGTATTTTATCATCATGTCATCTTTTTGGATGTATTTATCTTTTTGGATACATCCTTTTTAGCTTATAGCATTGCCCCTTAATGGGCCTCTCTTCTCCATGACATATATGATAAAAATGCTACTTAATTGTAACAAATAATTAATATCAAATATCATCAATCCACTAGCCATGCAAACTAATCTAAGATTTTTACCAACTATTTCATATACAAGACAATTATTTGAAATTGGAACCCTCACATATAACAATATTTTTTATGCATGACAATGAAAATTGAATGTCATATCTTAATTTTGTAATATAATTATCAACAAGACTTTATTTTCTTTATCTTCTACTTCACCTCTAGTTATAATCATTGCATATAAAATGACAACTCTAATAAAAATATTAACATCCCTACAATGTTAATGTGAGAATATAAGTTACACCAAAGGATACTTTATACCATATAGCATATGTGGGGATAAATGCAGGAGAAAAAATATGAGTACTTTCTAAAAAATTTAGAGAACTGTTATCAAAAGGATTGCACCCGTGTGTGAAAGAAAAGATGCTTTGCGATCCTGTGAAACATGGGAATACTTTGAGGTTGTGGGTACCCTATGTTGAAAGTAGACCTCTGAATTATAGGCTGGCTTCCTTTAAGATTTTTTAATGATCAACTGTAACTTGGATGGAAAAGGGAATAAAGGCTTTAAATGAATTAATAAACTAATCTTAAAATGAGCGATGATGCACCTAATGTTGGATGTTGTGGTTGTCATTGATGTCAACACTATTAGCATTGATGTCTTAAAGGTTGTATATGTCGAGGATATTGAGAAAATTAGAAAAATATTTTGCACAGTCTATTAAGCTATGAAGATCAAAGTGGTGGAAAGTTCTGTAATTTGGTATTCAGAAGCCGCGCATTGAAGGGTTTGTTGTTGAGCCTATCTAGTCTATCCTCCGAAAGTTTTAGAGGTGCGCATTAAGAATTGAACAAGTTGTGAGTTTCTTTGATCCTACCGTTATTTTGTTACTGTAGTTGGTGGTTCAGGAAGAAGAGAATAAAATTTTGGTAATTTCAGTTCTTGTGTATTCTCCTACAATGTTCGTTGATGTTTCTAGATCATTTTTTTTCTTTTTGGTATGTCCGCATTGATCGGTGTGTTCGGGATCGAAGATTTTTCCTTTGCATATTCAGGTTTTCATGTTCTTGGCCGACATGGTGGTTGTAGCGTGTTGCAGATCCTCGTGGATTAATTTTTGAATGTTTGGCATGTTTGAGGATGTTTTTTTAGGTCTTCATTATGTTGTGATCAACTTAGGTTGGTGTGCATTAAGATTTGTTCAAGATTTGGGCTGACAGTGTGTATTCATCTATTCTTTATTTTTGGCCAATAGAGTTGTTGATGTAAATCCATAAAGCAGATATATAAGAGTGATTGTTTTCTTCATTTGAAATATGTGTGAGCAAGTGTGCGAAGTGTGTGCAAGATATGTGCGAATAAAGATCAAATCATTTGATTGCAAAGCTGAGTATGAAGGAATTTGAGCGAAGAGTGAAGAAGTATTTATGTGCCTAACCAGAACTGTCATCTGGCTTTTGAAGAAGCCAATTTCTCAATTCAATCTCTTTAGATGGATTTATTCTAAAAAAATTATGTAAGGTAGTGAGCCTTTCCTTTGAGTAGTGAGCTCTAGGTAGTGTGCCTGAATGCATGCACATTCTCATTATTCATTTATCTTATACTTTTAATAGGGTATAAATTGTGGATTAACCTCCACCATGGTTTTTCCCCTAATAGGGTTTCCAACAAAAATATTGGTGTTATGTGTGTTTTTGATGTGTTGTTGATTCTTGCTTTCACTGTTAATTATCAAATCTATGTTTAAAGGTTGATAAGGTTAAATAAAGTTTAAATTTTGTGACAACTGATTTACCCCCCTCTCAGTTGTCTATCCTTGTTTTTCCAACAATTGGTATCAGAGCAGGTTCCTCTAAAGAAGTCTAATAGCTTGAGGTGATCTGAGATGGCATCATACAAGAAGGATAGTCCTAGATTCAATGGTAAAAATTACTCTCTGTGGAAGGTCAGAATGGAGTGTCATTTGAAGTGCATTGGTGAACCATTCTAGAAGATTACAAAGAACACATACACTATTCCTCAAAATGGTCCCTTTACTCCTGATGAGATCAAAGAAGTTGAAATCAATATCAGGGCTATAGAAGCATTACTGAGTGCCTTGACAGATTCAAAAATGAAAAATGTTATAGGTCTGAAAATAGCACATGAGATCTGGAAGAAGTTGGAAACATTGTATGAAGGAGATGCATAAGTGAAAGTTGCTAAGCTACAAAGTCTGAAAGGAAAGTGGGAGAACATGAAGATGAGTGAATATGAAAACATTTTTTCTTTCATGCAAAAGGTAAATGAACTAGTGATAGGTATTAGATGTGTAGGGGGAACCTTGGAAGAAGATGAGATTGTGGCTAAAGTGCTCAGATTTGTGCCTACTTCTTACAAAACAAAAGCTCATGTTATTGAGGAACTGAGGACAGTAAAAAATGTGACGAGACATGCTAACTGGTAAGCTTGCTACCCTTGAGTTGAGTGAATTTGGTGAATCTACTCCTAAAATAGAATATGCATTCAAAGCTACTGTATCCAGAAAAAGCCAATAGAGATATGATTCGAGAGAAAGTTCAAGGAAGACATTCAAGTATGAAGATGAGATGAAACAGATTGAGGATGAAGAAAGAGAGTTAGATGAGCTAGAAGCATTGATTATGAAAAGAGAAGCTAGAGGACAAGGTAAGTATAAAGGAAAAATGCCTATTAAATGTTTCTCTTGCAGTAAGATAGGTCATTTTGCATCAAGATATCTTGAAAGAGTCTCTAAGTATAAACCTGACAAGTCTAGATTTCAAAAGAAATGTTATTATGCTGAAGAAGGTGTTACTGATGATGAATCTGATAAAGAAACTTGAAATGAAGAAGGATGGGTATTCATTGCTATCAAGGAAAATGGTCTGGTGTCCACTGAATCTGCTAGTGATAACAATATTGAGAAAGCTCTTGCAGCCAGAATTGATGAAAAGGATGAGTGGGTGATTGATAGCAGATGCTCACATCATATGACTAGTGACAAAAGAAAGTTCATAAGCTTGGAGAAATATGAATGTGGTAAGGTTTGGAGATAACAATGCTGGTGTGATTTGTGGCAAAGGCACTATTTCTCTTGGTGGTAAATACAATATTGATGATGTCCTTTATGTTAAAGGATTGAAGCATAATCTATTGAGTGTTGGACACATGGTCAACAAGGGATACGACCTTCAGTTCAAACATGGAAAATGTAGGATTTTGGGAAGTTTTAAAAATGTAATTGCTTCAGGTACAAAGACAAGAGGTAACATTTTTCACCTGAGTGCTGCTAGTGAAATTTTTTTAATTGCTCAAGTTGATGTAAGCTAGTATGGCATAGGAGGCTGTGTCATGTGAATTTTTATAAAATTGTCAAAGTAAGCTCCACACAGGCAATCTTAGATCTTCCTAAGTTAGTGAAGCCTACTAACACTATATGCAAGGAATGTCAGATGTGAAAGTAGACTAAAATATTTTTTCAGAGCAAACAACATCATTCTAATGGAGTACTGGATTTGTTTCATACTAATCTATGTGGTCCCTCCAGAATCAGAAGTATACAAGGAGAAAGGTACTTTATGTTGCTTATTGATGATTATTCTAGGATGATATGGGTTTCTTTCTTGAGAGAAAAACATGAGGTATTAGAAAAGTTCCAAAGTTTCAAAGCTATGGCAGAGAATGAGACAGGGTTGAAGATTAAATGCTTGAGATCAGATAGAGGTGGTGAATTCACTTCCTAGGAGTTGAATTCATTATGTGAAGAGAATGGAATCAAAATATAGTTATCCACTCCCTAGACTCCTCAATAGAACAGAGTTGTTGAGAGAAAGAACAAAACAATTCTAGATGCTTCCAGAACTATGATGTTGGAGAGTAATGTACCTCATATCTACTGAAGAGAAGTTGTAAGCACTGCAGTGTATACTATCAATCGGGTAAATATCAATGGTAATTCTGGTAAGACTCTTTTTGAGCTGTGGTTTGGTTATAAGCCTACTATGAAATATTTCAAAATATTTGGAAGTAGATATATCAAAAGAGATGAAGATATAGGAAAGTTTGAAGCTAGGAGTGATGAAGGAATCTTTCTAGGTTACTCTACTAAAAGAAAATCCTACCGATGCTATAATAGAAGATTGAAGAAAATGATTGAAAGTGCAAATGTCAGATTTGATGAGGATACTCATAGATCATCGAGATACTATGGATACAATTCATATGACAAACATGATAGTACTGATAAAGGAAAAATTCTCAGACATAGAGTCAAGTTCAAATTGTTCTGATGAATCAAGAAAGTTCGGAAGGTGAAGCTAGTGGAAGTGCAGAAGAAAGAATAGAAGAACCAAAAGTTCGTGAAAATCCTAAAGTTCCAAGTTATGTAAAGTTAAATCATTCTAAAAATCAGATTATAGGAGACAAGAACAAAGGTGTTCAGACTAGAAGAAGAATTGTAGAAGAGTATTGCCTGATTTCCAAGACTGAGCCTAGCAATGTCAATGAAGCATGTAAAGATGAATATTGGATGGAATCAATGAAGGAAGAATTGATGCAGATAGAGACAAATGATACATGGATTCATGTTCCCAGACCTCAAGATAAGAATGTGATTGGAACCAAATGGATCTTTCAAAATAAGCTAAATGAACAAGGTGAAGTGATCAGGAATAAAGCAAGACTGGTATGTAAAGGGTACTCATAGATGGAAGGTATTGATTTTGAAGAAACCTTTGCCCTTGTTGTTAGAATTGAAGTTGTAAGATTATTTCTTTCTTATGCTACTTTCAAGAACTACAAAGTCTATCAAATGGATGTAAAGTTAGCATTTCTAAATGGTGAATTAGAAGAAGAGGTGTATATTGAGCAACTGAATGGATTTCAACTAACGAAAAAAGGAGACATGGTTTGCCAATTGAAGAAAACACTGTATGGACTTAAGCAAGCCCCCAGAGCCTGGTATGCTAGATTGGATAAATAATTGTTGACGCTTAGATTCAATAAAGGTACTGCTAACAATAATATGTATTTCAAGATGGATCAGGATGAAGATTTGATAATTGAAGTCTTTGTTAATGACATCATTTTTGAAGGAGATGATGACTTATGTATGAAGTTTGTTGATCAAATGAAAAGTGAGTTTGAGATGTCAATGATTGGAGAGCTAAAATTCTTTTTGGGATTGCAAATTACCCAGTTAGATGATGGAATATTATATCTCATTCCAAGAATGTGGAAGAGTTACTAATTTTTTTTGGCATGGAAGACTCAAAACTTGTTGATACACACATGGTAACCAGATGTAAGTTAACACAAAATGATGATTCTCCTAAGGCTAATCAAACAAGGTACAAGTCAATGATCGGTGGATTGCTTTATTTGACGCAGAAATACCTGACATCATGAATGTTGTATGCATGGTTGCTAGATATCAAGATGATCCAAAGGAATCACATGCAACTGCAGTAAAGATAATTTTTAGATATATGAAAGGAATAGTTGACTTTGGCTTATGGTATCCTAAAGATAATGATCTTACTTTGAATGCCTTTACTGATGCAGATTAGGTAGGAGATGTGGATGACAAGAAAAGTACTAGTGGTGGTGCATTCTTCTTGGGGAAGAAGGTGGTGTCTTGGCTAAGTAGAAATCAGAATTCCATTTCCTTATCTACTAATGAGGTAGAATATATTGTTGTTGCAAACAATTGTACTCAAGTAATGTGTATGAAGCAGATGCTGAGAGATATCATAATTGGTTATGATGAGCCTATTTCTATATTTTGTGATTATTCAAGAGCCATAAACATTTCTAAGAACATGGTGTTGCATTCAAAGACAAAACATATATCTATCAAATATCACTTTTTGAGAGACAAAGTGAGTGATAAAGAAGTCAGACTGGAGTATGTGCCTACTAAGGAAAAAATTGTAGACATCTTTAGTAAGTCATTGCCTAAGGATACTTTTGAGTATCTTAGAGGAAAGTTAGGGGTGATTTCCCCTCCTAATATGAACTAAGAGGCAAGTCTTTGCATCAATCCATGTACTTATAGTCATATCTTATTTCAGATTGATGATATGGTGGCTGCTACTCAGGGGGATTAGTTAGATGATTCAGTTATGTGGTTCAGATCTTGTGTACCTTTTCCATTGATATCAAAAGGGGAGAAGAATAATGTGAAAAACTTTTTAGTAAGAAAGGGGGAGAAGAGTCATGAGAAGAAAAGAGGAGAAAAGTGCAATATCTAAGGGGGAGACTGTTGGAGAAGAGCTAGTTGTGTTGATGGTATTTTTCACATCACGTGTTGCCATCAATTCCAAAGGTGGATATTGTTGGATGTTGTGGTTGTATTTCTAATATCTGGTTGTCATTGATGTCAACACTATTAGCATTGATGTCTTAAAGGTTGTATATGTCGAAGATATTGAGAAAATTAGAATAAATATGTTGCAAATAGTCTATTAAGCTGTGAAGATCAGAGTGGTGGAAAGTTTTGTAAGTTGGTATTTAGAAGCCACACATTAAAGGGTTTGTTGTTGAGCCTATCTAGTCTATCCTCTAGAAGTTTCAAAGGTGCGCATCAAGAATTGAGCAAGATGTGAGTTTTTGTGATCCTACAATTATTTTGTTACTGTAGCTGGTGGTTCAAGAAGAAGAGAATGAAATTCTAGTAATTTCAGTTGTTGTGTATGCTCCTACAACATTTGTTGATGTTTCTAGATCATTCTCTATCTTTTTGGTATGTCCGCATTGATTAGTGTGTTCGTGATCAAAAAAATTTCCTCTGCATATTTGGGTTTTCATGTTCTTGGCCGACATGGTGGTTGTAGCATGTTGCAGATCCTTGTGGATTAATTTTTGAATGTTTGGTGCATTCGAGGATGTTTTTTTAGGTCTTCATTATGTTGTGACTGACTTAGATTGGTGCACATTAATATTTGTTCAAGATTTGGGCCGACGGTTTGTATTCATCTATCCTTTATTTTTGGCTGACAGAGTTGTTGATGTAAATTCATGAAGTGGATATATAAGAGCGATTTTTTTATTCATTTGAAATATGTGTGAGAAAGTGTGTGAAGAGTGTGCAAGATATGTGTGAATAAAGATCATATCATTCGATTATAGAGCAGAGTATGAAGGAATTTGAGCGAAGGGTGAAGAAGTATTTTTGTGCCTAACCGAAACTATCATCAGGATTTTGAAGAAGCTAATTTCTCAGTTCAATCTCTTTAGATGGATTTAATCTAATTTTTTTGTGTAAGGCGATGAGCCTTCCCTCTGAGCAATGAGCTCTAGGTAGTGTGCTTGAATGCATGTTCATTCCCATTATTCATTTCTCTTATACTTTTAATAGGGTATAAATTGTGGATTAACCTCCACTGTGATTTTTCCCCTAATAGGGTTTCCACACAAAAATCTTGGTGTTATGTGTGTTTTTGATGTGTTGTTGATTCTTTCTTTCACTATTAATTATCAAATATGTGATTAAAGTTTGATAAGGTTAAATAAAGTTTAAATTTTGTGACAACTGATTCACCCCCCCTCTCAGTTGTCTATCCTTGTTTTTCCAACACCTAATGACAACTATTCTACAAGTTGTTTCACGACTAATACTCTCATAAATCTATTAACACAATTCAATTTGAGCACATTAACCACAATCCATGACCTGTGATGAAATTGTTTTTTTGTGTACATGTATTCAGAAAGTGAGACAAAAATTTAAAAGTTGGAAATTTCAAAACACATTAAATTTGTATCAAATAACCTTTAAAAAGGGACAAGACACCAAAAATTGAAGAGGAAAATACTGAATTCAATAAAATATTGTAAAGAAACTTCTACAAATAACAAACTATGTAACCAGTAAAAAGTTGTATATTAAAATGTAAATATTTGAGTTACAACATCTCTCTTCTTTGTAGAAATGCAAAGGCAAAACTATCAAGAACCAAGGAAAGAGAAAGATTTTTTCCAATATATACAAAGAAGGTATGCATAATGCGCCTAAGAGGTGGAACTTCAAGCTAACTGAAAGTTAGAAAAAGCAATATATGCTTCTCACGAGAAAAATCAAAACTGGCTAAAAATGGGGCCCACCACTGTTGTAAACTGAGCCTTAATAGCTCAAAACTCCGTGTCAATGTGTATATAATTGAAGCGTATCTCAAAATGGATCCAGAGTGCATGGAAGTGGTACTGAAAGTGAAAATATCCTCCCCACGAGCAAAGAAGAAAAACCTGAAAAAAATGGGCCCAATACTGAAGCAAATTGAACACTAAATGTTGCAAACTCATCGTCTCGATATGCATGATCATAAGGCCCTCAAAAGTGATGTAGAATTGCCGATGTAATCTCCACAAAACTAAAAAGTTACTCCAAGTTATGAAATCATAATCTTCGATCCCACCTCCTCGCATGAAAAACAATCTCTTAGCTCACCTTTTGTCCTCCTTCATGCATTAGTAATAACAACATAACTCACCCTTCCTTCTAAAATAGTTTATTTGAATAATTATTAAAAATAATCAATGAAATTATTTTAATAATGTTAAATAAAACTTTACAATCATGAGAAGGGCTTAGCAAAGTGTTTTTTTTGAAAAAAAAAATAACACAACATATTACTCCTTATATCTCCTGAGCATCATCATGAACTCATGGGCCCTCCTTTTGCATGATTAGGTCAATTGACTTCACAAATCAAGACCACAATAATAATATGAAATGATTTTATTTGTAAAACATGAGTCAAAAGCCATCATCAAAATAGGGTTTCTAAGTTAAAACTATCGAACCCTAAAATAATTATTCACTTCTCACTTTGTATTTTCATTTAAGCTTTTTGATGTGCCACCATGTTGTTAATAGGGTTTGAGCTTGAATTTAACCATTCCTTTGTATCTGTGGTTGATTTTTTGAAGATTTCTAATGAAAAAAAAACAAGGTAAGCTACTCTTTATTACAAATTTGGACATTTCTCCATTTTTGAGGCATCTTTTTGGCTTATATAGCTGTGGCTATGGCCATATTTTGATGTATTTCATTATGATTTCCTTTGTTGATGAAACTCTAAGTTGAGACCACCATTGATAGACCTCTAAAACTCCTTGCTGCAGAATTGGAAGTTATTTTCTATGAGAAAAGAGGTAAGTTATCCATTCATTCGAATCTCTATATCACTTTGCATACTTCTTGTTGCAAGAGACTCAAAACTAGTTCGATGAAAGGAAAGATGATAAATGTGTGTGTATCTTTTGTATTCTATAAAATCACCATGGAAATATTTGTATGCTTTCTTATTGGAGACTGCAGCTTTCTCTCCCTATATTTGACTTATTCCCATCCTTGCATGAGCTTGAACAACCTCCATTATCATGTATTTGATTTCTTTATGCAAACCCCAAGTAGGATTTCGTTATCTGTGCAACACAAGATTCTCCCAAGCCACAGTTTTCTTTTATCTCCATCTGGGTATTTCATTTATTTCCAGGCTGCCATGGTTGTATCTTCATTTTCTAGGCAAAAGAAACAAAATGTTGTATATCTTTTGCATCACTACCACATCATTTTTTAGGAGCATATATAGGTGTAATGAAGATTTCATTCATGGATGTGATGTTATAATGCTGAAACAAATATTTGAATTATGTGCTTCATTTTTCTTCAATGATGTTGTTCCACTTATGGAAAACATGTTTTCTTCAAATTGTTGCATACAAATTTGTTTTGATCTTCATATGTATGGGCTATTTTTGTCATAGAATGGTTGCCCATTAATTCTTATTGCTGCTCCATATTTACCACTGAGCTTTGTGGAATGTCTATTGTGAAATATAAACATCCTATATGTATTATACCATATGCTGAAACCATATTACTGTCACATTTCGATGATGTCATTATGAACTATCAAAATACCAATCTGCTTTGACTCTATGATCATGATGACTATATCTCACTCTCCTTTCATCTGCAATGAGAAAATGTAGTATGCTGGGCTCGACCCTTGTGGGAGCCCATTTTCCTCCACATACTGAAATGTTGGAACATGATGAACCATGTAATGAAACATATACCTATACCTGCATAGTGAACAAACAAGTTAGATAAAAATAGTGAATTCAAAGTTCCTCTAATGATTTGATCTAGCACTTTTGCATTTATCTTTTGATGGCTCAATTGATCTAATGCCTCATTGTTGTAAGTTATATATTTTTTGATATGATATATGATTAGGTTCATATTTGGAGCTCTAACAAGACTTCTTCAATCAATTACAAGTGCTTCTGAAGACCGAGTACGAGAGGAGCTTGAGGACAAGAAGAACCATCTGAAGATAGGAGAAATAACAATCAACGCCAACATTGCCATGCAATGATGGATATGCTATTTTTTCATGTTTTCTTTGCTATTTTCATCTTTAGATGTATAACTTACTCCCTTTATTGCATTGAATTAATTGACTCATTCCCACAACTTGTGTGGGACTTTAAAACATTTCTTCTATCTTCAAAGAATGAAACAACAATGTTTATGGAAGCTTGTATGTTCTTTGATTTCAAATGAATAAAATACCGCATTACTATGCAATTTTGATGAATCTTCTGTGTTGTGAATTTTGCATAATAAATTGAATCTTATTAAAATCCTTCATTGCAAATGAACTATCAGTATAAAATGAATGTGCATTTCACCTTAAATGCAATCAATTGTTCCAGCTCTACCAAATTAATTTGAGGTGAAATTTTGGTAACATTTTGGTGATTTCTGTTGAATGCTTACCTACTAAGCATGCCATATCAGATGCCTTGATAATCCATTGGGCATGGAGTCCATTCTTTTGTCCTTTTTGACTGAAAACCTCTATAACTCAGAAGCAAACAAAACTGAAAGAAACTAACATGACTCGGTTTAAGACGGAGCCATAGAACATGTGCAATATTTGCACTTATTGAAAGCAAAATAGTATTGAAATGAAATGTGGCATGGGCACTTATTGAAAGTAAAACTAAATTGAAACTATTCTACTATATACATCTACAAAATTTGATCCTTAATGGCCCCTTTTTGAGCTAAATTCCGTTGAGAGGGATTGGCAACACCTCTCCATCTAGCTTTGAGAGCTCGAATGCTTTATGTTATTTGCATTCTGTGATAATGTATGGGCCATCCCACATGACATCAAAATTTGTGTGTTTACTAGATTTTCTCTTGAGTTTATTCCATTTAAAAACCAGATCTATCTCTTTGAATATCCTTGGAATTGCTTTTCTGTCGAATTTCTTTTTCATCTGAGCTTGATGAATCTCCAAATTCTTTAATGCTCCTTTCCTTATTTCCTCCAAATCCATTAGTTGTGCCTATTATGCCTTGCATAACCACCCCATCTTTTGCCTTGGTCAAAATGGGTCCCCCTTTATGTTTTTATCCCTGGTTATTTTTCAAACAAAGTTTGGAGTCTGGCTTGTCCAACACTTTGTTTTTCTTTGGTTTCTTCTGTCAGAACATGAACTGGAACCGAATTAGGTTTTAAAAACTTCTTTCAAAACTCGTTCTGATCCCCATCCCGATAGTCTTCTTTTGTCTTTATTGGAGCCGAAGCTGGAGTGGAAGTTAAGTCTGAATTTATTCGAAGTTTCAAAATAAAATACCATTATGTCTCCATCTCTGCTTTTTGGTCTTTCATTTTAAACTAGGTTTTTATGTTAAGTTTTCTCATTTTGGTCTTTTTGTTTTATTTTGATGTGATGTTTCGCTTTATTTTTTGTCGGCGAAACCAGAACCAGAATGGGAACCAAGTTGGAAAGTTAATCAAGTTTCTGAAATAGTTTTCATTCCGATTCCGCTCCCGCTGTTTGTGGTCATTGACTTTACTGAAGTGGCACAACAGTAATGTGCCAGTTCCTTCTATAGTTCCAACTCCGCTCTACCACATTTATGGCATTAATTATAGGTTCCATGCACGTGTGAAACTCTGATTTTTTGCCTTAATTAGGGATTAACGCGTAGCTATCATCATTAATGTTAAGAGATCAAAGAGTGAACCAGAGTTGCAGTGGAGCTTTTGTGCAAGTGAATCGATTGAAAGAGAGACAGTTGCACGCGGATTGCTTTAGGGAATTAAACTATTTATTTGCGTTCAAGGTAGGGTTTTCTATTCTCGTCTTTCATTTTTATTGTCGCGTTTTCTTTTTCTATTCGTTTCGGATTATTTGGCTTTCTGCGAATTCGTGTTTCTCAGTGAGTTCGTATTTTTTGTTTGTTTCTCTTTTATTTTCTTGTTTTCTTATGTTGCTTTTATGGTTTTGTTTCTTGTCTGTTTGTTTTTAACACGATCATTTTTACATTTTAATCATGACCGTATCATGATGCCCTAGTTTTAAAATAGCATAGATTAATTACTGTTTTACAGTGAGTAGGGTTTGGTAAATTGTCATTTTTACTTAGGAATCTTGTTGTGCATCGAGTTGTTTAGTTTGAATAGGGTTAAATTCATTCCCTAGGTATTTGAAATCGAGGGTTTTTAGTTTAGGGTTTTGATGCATTTATGATCTAAAAATGATGCCCTAAATAGTATAGTCACCTCTCGATCATATGGGGATGGTCTTATTAGGTTATTTTTAAGCCCCCTTTCATTTTGGTATAAGCCTAGTCCTTGAATCATGAAGTTATTTATCGAACTATTAAAATCACTTATGACGTCATGGTCATTTTAGGCAGAAGCGGGATTGGAATCGATCTAGATTTTGAAGCATGTTTTCCAATAAGTATCGATTCCATTTTCCATCCCATCTCCGACTCCGCTTATAGTTAGAAGTAGGCTTTCAAAATAATGATAACCTAGGCGGAAGCAGAACCAGAACTGAATGTGAAATTAGAAAATCTGAATGAAACCAAATCAGTTTCCATTTTGATTCCGATTCCAATTACCATTCCAATTTTGAATCTGGTCCCGCTTATTATTACTGTAATCTCAATAATGGTTTTGGCTCCGATCCCGACAATGTTTTCAAAAGAGACTGTTTAGAATATTTTTCCTCTTGGTTCCACCTCCGATATATGTATGAAAGGTAAGATTTTAAAGCATATTTTGTGATATTTATTCAAGTATCTAATTAGAGGTTTTGTTTCAGGAAGCTAAAGGATGTCAGGAGTATCAGGAGAAGCTTCTCAAAGGAATCAACCTGCAGAAACTTCAAAGGCAGCAACTAAGCCTAAGAAGATTAAGCCGAAGCATCTACCTTATACCTTGAGGTATAACTATAGGGGTCTTGTTGTCACGACAAGCAAAGTGGAATTGGATTGGTCTGATATAACTAACACCAATCTAGGCCAATATAATTTTGAGGAGTTATATTCTGAAACATTCACTGAAGATGTGATAGGGAGAACTTTAAGAATAGTTGAGTCCAGCTTGGCTCACATCACCTTATTTCCTCTATCCATCCAATGCCCGGAGTTGATTCTGACAGCAACAAGAGCTTACAATCCAGCCACTAGGTAATGTATGGATTCACAAGACAATGCAATCATTGATCTAACTCCCAAAATGTTTCAACACATGTTTAGTGTCCCTGATCCAAAGAACCTGGTACAGTTAAATGAGGCAGATGATTTAGAGATATATGGCAAACACAAGGAGGCCAACAAGGCTCACTTGAACAAGAAGTGGTTGAGGATAGAAAAGAAGTCTCTGACCGAGCTCCATGATCAACCAAAGAGGACAAAATTTTACAAGGAAGTATCGAACCTGATAATGATGTTGTCTAGCCTTTGGGAAGAGGGATGCATTTCATTTCAAGGAGTGGATGTTTCCCTTCATTCAGAAAATCTTTAATGGCACCCAACACTTTGATCGGTCGATGATTATTTCAGATACCATTCATGGTCAGTTAACCAGAATTAGGGAAACCAAGAGCTTTTTCATGACTTCTTATGTTGTCTATGCAACAGCTAGAGAGGCATCTTTCCAGGTTTGAACACAGTGGGAATATTGGGAGAAGCTGATGGACAAAACAGATTATGGAATCATTATGATCATCTATCCCTATAGGTTTCTAAAACACAATTTAGGAGGGTTAATTATGCATTCTTATATGTAATCATTAACCAACTTAATGGGGATGCAGGATATAGATTCAGCCAGGAAGCCATGGCCTTTATCACAGAGTGGGGATGTTGGTATATCCAATAACCCAAGTTCACTTATTTCAGGTTGGCTAGAGTTGAAGGTCATCCTCACTTACTTCCAAGGTGTTGTAGCAATAGGATGGTTCTGATGGAATTTTTCTATCAAGCTCTAGGGGTCAATGCCCTATTTGGTTAAAGCACAAGACAGGTTGTCATAAGTTTCCCATGCAATTGGGTGAATATAGCTACCAATATCTTGTGGGAGCTAAGGTAGTTTGCAATGAATTGATACATTTGAAGCTAGGTTTGTACACTGCTCAAAAGCACTTTGACCCAAGGAAGAAAATGAATGCTTTGTTGCCTTCGGTTTTTGACAAACATTTCAATCTGTTAGAGGATTTTTGGAGTGATCTTCAGGATGAATATGACCTCAGGAAAAGGAATTATGAGAGGTTTCCTGTTGCACTCATGGTAGAATTTGGGATCAAAGATGACATCCCTAATACATTAGTAGATGATGGAGTTGTGTTGGATCCATCATATGAAGCATTAAACATTGGTACTAAAATTTTTGATCTGGTAGACTGGGATGGTGAGGAGACCATCAACATCAAGCAAATAGGGAGACCAGTCTTGGATAGAGGTATCCACTAGGCTGTTCTAAGAACCAAAACTCCTTAGGGACCAGCTCCTAAGAAGGGGAAGGTATATAAAAGAATCAAGAGGAAATTGCCTTCCAATGAGCCTTTGGAGTTCTTCTCTCCTGACATTGAAGAGATTTAGCTTGAAGCCTCTGCTCAAGATTTACCTAGAGTACAAGAAGAGGATGCCCAAACAGGACCTATGGTTTCAACACCAGTGATAGGTGAGTCATCTGCTCAAGTCCCTCTAACAGAGCAACCAAGTGGAGGGATTCCTGAAGGAACTCTTCATGGTATAGTTGAAGCATTTAAGGGAAAAGAAGTAGAGCTGGAGATCCATGATGTTGAAATGGACTCTGATGAGACCTTATCAGAGAAAGATGCACAAGAAAAGATGCCTCTAGAGGAGGAAATTGAACATATTTTAATAAAGGAGGATCAATGGGCACTATTTGAGGAAGCAAAGAAGGCTTCAGATGCTCAAGCACATGCAGAGGCAATAGAGAAGCAAAAGGAAATTGATGCTAAGGCACAAGCTGATGCCTTACTTCAACAGCAACAAATGGAAGCTAAGCTAAGGGTTGATGAACTGTAGAAGCAGCCAACACAAAAGGAGCAGGAGCTCAAGATCAAAGAAGATAATGATAAGATGGAATTAATACAGAAAATTCATGATCTAGAGGAAGAAAAGGCAAAGCAACGAAGGGAAAGAGAAGTTCTTGTGGCCAAATTGAAGCTTGCTGAAGAGGCCTATAAAAAGAAAGAGGAAGTAGAACGTGTGCAAAAAGAGAAAGATGCTGAGGAATTGACCAAGCAACAAAAGGAAAAGGAAGATGTAGATAGACTTAAGGCATTAGAGGAAGAGAGAAACTAGGAACTTGAGAAGAAAATATTAGAAGAAGAAAAATTGAACAAGGAAGAAGAAGACAAGAGGATACAAGAACATAAGGACAAGGAGGAAGTTGAAAATCTTGCTCAGACAAATGTAGAGCAAGAACAACAAGAGGTATAAGGGGTTGATTCTCAACCTAAAGTAAATATGCCATAGCCCTCTACTACTACTGCTTCTTCTTCAACTATAATGACCACTACTCCAAGTGCTCCCACTTGGTTGAAATTGGATCTTCAAAAGAGATTAGTGACACCTTCACAGCCTCTCAATTAGGATGATATGATGAAGGAAATTGAAAAAGAATGGCCCAAGAAGAAGGACAAAGTGCTACATTCCACTAGACTCGCCAATGGAGGAGAAATTATTGTTGAATGTGCAATACCAATGGTGGATAAGGATGTGAGGGACATGCAGCTAACTGATTATCAGTTGGGCACTGTTAACTTAGGGAGATCCACAAGAGATCAACAGATGAACTTGATAGATGTGGTAGCATCATCCACTAAATCAAGAATGATGAAAGATAAGCAGATAAAGGATGAGCTTAAGGCTCAATTGGATCAGTTGCATACTTTCTTGAAGAGTGTTTCTGCTCTAAGGTCACAACAAGTTGCCACCATTGAGACACCAATTTTGCTTAGTAAGAAAGAAGTGGATGATTTGGTATAGGTAAGGAGTAAGGCATAGATGTTGGATAGATGGACGGATAAACTAAATCAGGAAATAAGTGAGGTGCTAGATAACAGTTTTGAGGTTCACAAGATGACAGAGGAATTAATAGAAGAAATGAATCAGTATGTCAAAGTATTGGGAGAACAAGAGGAGGAGTACAGAGGATATAGCCAGAAGCTGAAAGAGGTTAATAAATTGCCGAAGTCCACTCTTCTAGAACAATCAATACTTGAAGAGGATAACAAAGATTTCTTGGAAAATACTTTCAGCATACTCCGGTTTAGATCAGACTTTCTATACAAGCATAAAAATGAAGTTCAAGATTTTTTCAAGGATCTGAATGAACAGTTTGAGGAGTTGGAAGCAGTTATTGTTGTCATAGTAAATGTTAATATACCAGTAAAGGAGGGACTACCTTTGATCCAAATAAAGGAGAAATGGGATGATAGGTTTAAAGAGGTCATGAAAAAAGGAGATGATGGAGAGGATCTACTGTTAGATCGGTTAATGGATATTAAAGAAGAGATAAGGGCAGCTAAAAGGGAGTTAATGAAGCTAAAAGACATGAGAGGTTTTTTTGCTATAGAGTTAGAAAGGATCAAGTTTGAAGACAGTTGGTTTGATGGGCCGAAATTGGACATACTTCAACAAGTCTTCTCCAGTTATGACGAGTACATTGCAGAGCAAACTTCGCATGCATAATTGATAATCTCATGCATGCATGGATTTCTTCTCTTCTCCGCATGCAGGAATGGTAGTTTTAGAGGTGCATGGCTTTCTTTTCTTTTCTATTTTCTTTTCTCTAGTTTAACTAAATGATCAAGGTGGGAACTAGAGATCAAATTGATCTGTGTTTCCAAGAAGACTTTAATTCCTAAAAAGGTGGATCGACTTAAGATAGAAAGGACTTTGGATTTTCGTACATCTATAGATACCTTTGGGCTATCATATTGTAAGGGTCGACTGATGAGAATAAGATTAGCCACCTGATAGTAGGAGATAATTTTTTGTAGTTTTTATAGAGATTCTTTGTTACTTTGTTTACAGTTGAATATAATTATAGGTTTTTTTATGCAATATGGTGTTGGAATTGAGTTTATTTGATAAGGCTGATGAATTATAGTCTATCTGTATGCCAATGATTATGCTAAAGCATAAGAGTTTCTTTTGTGATGAAAATCCTTAGAAGAAACCATATTTAAGGATTATTTCATTAGATTATCTGCGAATTGAATTTATTGAAGTCTATTGATCTATGGTCTTGGCAACAAATGAGAGTGTGTTCTTTTATCTTTGAAATATTTATGATGTGTGTTTGTGATGTTAAATTAAGAACCTTAGATGCATGCAATAGTATGGACTATTTTGTAAATTGTATCATGCTATGGTTTTCTTGATCTATTGGAAGAACATTCGTTGTTGAAGATATATGTCCAGATATTAGATAAGTTTTATTCATGTTTACTGATGTACGCTCTGAACTATCTTTTTCTTTTATTTAAAAACCCCCTTTTCATTAAAGACAGTTCGATGAATAAGTCATTGCTTGCATTCCTTATTACCAGAAAAGGCCCCTTGAATATTACAACTGCATGGACCAATTGAGTGACACCAGACAGTTGAGAACCAACTACCAAGACCTTGGGAGTTAGGCTACTATATGTTGTCTTTCTTTTTCAGGAGAAATAGACTAGAAATATTCTATTTAACGTTGTTTGTGTCATTTTCACCATCAATAATGCCATTCTAATATCCATAGCTTCTTCATCAAGCAAGTCGAGCTCTTTGATCATACTTAATGTAGGAAACTCAACTGAGATAGGTATTTTTTCTTGTTTACCATATGTGAGAACGGAAGGTGAATTTATTGTTGCTCTCTTAGGTGTAACCCTATCAGCCCAAAGGGCTAGTTTCAGTTTATCATGCCAAGTCCTTTGATTATCCTAGATTGTCTTCTTTATGATCGCAATCAAGTTCTTATTAGTGGACTTTGCTTGTCCATTACTCTGAGGGTAATAGTTTGAGGAAGTATTCAGATAAATATTATGCTTTACTAACCAATCTAAGACTTTTAAACCTATGAATGCTAAAGCATTATAAAAAATTATTGAATCTAGAGTACTAAACCTGGAAACCAAATCTTGATAGAAATTCAAGATAGATGTCTCATTTGCATCCTTTAGTGCAACTACTTCAGTCCACTTCATGAAGTAATTTGTGGTTGTTAGTATCCATTTATGCTCAGCACTTGAAGGTTGGTTAATGGGATCAATGAAGTCAAGTATCCATTTTCCAAAAGGTTGCTCCACTTGAATTGGATGTAAAGGCAGAGGTGCAAGCTTTTGCTTTCCTGCAAACACTACACATGTTTGTTACATTTTCTAACCCAAGCATGCACATCTTTAAATAAATTTGGCCAATAATACCTAGCTCTCATTATCTTCAAGGTTGTGGTCCTTGGTGCAAAGTGGCCTCTAGTGGGCCCATCATGAAAATCTTGCAAAACTTTTACAATCTGTTATTTTTCAATGCATCTCAACAAAACACCATTATAATCCCTTTTATATAAAATTCCATCAATTACAATATAAAGGATGGCTTGAAGCCTGTAATACCTTCATTTTTACTTGTCAAATCCTTCAGGAAAATCACTTGTGTGCAAGTAATGGACCATTTGCTGAATCCAGTTTATTGATGTAATTGGAACAACAACTTGTTCTTCGTTGTTGAGATTTGTTTCAACTTGTTGATCAACCGATTTGTTGTTTTCTTGATTACCAACATGTTTTTCACATAGGCCTTTTCCTCTGACAAGCTTGGTGACTTTAATTTCAATGTCATACTCCATTACCTTCATGATCCAACCTTCTCTCTTATCATTAATGTCTTTGCTGAGCAGAAAATTTTTTACTATTGAATGTGCAACCATTAGTTGTATTTTATTATTTGAAAGTATATGCTTAAATTTCTTAAGGCTTCTTACTACAACTAATACATGATTCTCTACGAATGAATATCTAGCTTCATAATCATGCAGAACTTGACTAAAGAAAGCTACAAGCTGCTCTAGTCCTTCTTTTTGTTGACAAAGCATGGCTGAAATTGTATCAACACTCCCAAATGCATATAATATAAAATCCTTATCAAAATTTGGGCTAATAAGCATTGGAGCTGCTACAAGTTCCTCTTTAATTTCTTCAAAACATTTCTTACCTTCCTTAGTCCAATGAAATGGAATGTTCTTTTTCAGCATGGCTGTGAGCGGTTGCAATAAGGTTGCAATGTTAGGAATGAATCTACTAACGAAGTTAATCCTACCTAGAAAACTTTGCAAACCTTTCTTATGCACAAATAGCGTTAAAGCTAAAATAGTTGTGACTCTTTCTAGGTCAATGGTGATACCGTGCTTTGAAACAATATGACCTAGAAGCTTTCCTTCATGGACTACAAAAATTCTCTTCTTGGGGTTTAATGACACCCCGTACTCTCTGCATCTTTCAAAGATCTTTCTAAGATGAGTAAAGTGTTCATCAGATTTCTTTGAAAATACAGTGATATCATCTAAGTACACAAGAGAAAATTTATTAATAAGGTCGGGTGATCCCACAATGCTAGTTTACAATTTCTGGGAGATTCTATTTTTTGTTGAAATCACATATTTTTTAAAAATATAATGATTTAAGCCTTAAAAAGTTCCATCTGAAGGATTCCAATTGAAGAGGGTTTGATCAAATCACCTTAGATCAAACCCCCTTGGATAGAACCCCGTTAGTTTTACACCATACCTATGAGCGAGTATCTTTTACACTTATCAAAACACTAATAAAGAACCACTTTTGATTTACCTTTTGGGGGATCAAATGAATTCATTTAAAATTTATTTTTTGTAAGTATGTATTCCTTATTATAAGCTTCAAAAAAAGTATAATTTTAAATAAATTTAATTTATTTTTTATTTCTTGTGAATGTAGGTTTTTCACCAAAAATCAAGCTCTTTGTTCTGCACATGTGGAAAAATAGAATATTATCAATTTTTTTTTTTTGAAAAATATTAGTGCAGTAGATATTGAAATCCTTGATCTAATAAAAATAAATAAATTAAATTTCAATAAATATAAAAAAAGTTATGTTATATACAGTTTGCCTATGTCTGAATTGTAATTGGTTTGACTTTGAAACTTGATTAAGAAAACAATATTCAATAAAACACTATGAAACCAAATTAAAGCGCTAGATATAATAGTTACAAATCTAAATTCTAAAAAAATAGAATTTTATCCTTCATGGAAAAAAATTTATATTGTATATGGTGAGCATCACTCCTTTAAAATGGTGTTTATTGAAAAAAAACTAGTTTTCGAAGGAGATGGAAAAAGAAGTGCAATTTGATTCCAATTTTTTTGAAAAAAGTATATTTAGAATCTACAGACAAAATGCCACAAATCACTAGTTTGTATCATCTTCAAATTCCTCACGATTTAGCCGCTATGGGTGCCTGAAAGTGAAGATTTAGTTAGAAAAAATCAGTTTAGTGTCCAGTTTGGCCAAAAATTGTAAACCAGTATTATGGGATCACCCGCCTTGAAATGCCATGTCCATTTCCCTCTGAAAGGTTTCCCCTGCATTGGACAAACCAAAGGGCATCTTTTTGTAGGCTATAATACCCCACTTGGTGGTAAAGGCTATTTTGTACTGGTCTTCTTCCTTAACCAAAATTTGGTTGTACCTTGAATAACCATCCAGCAACGAGAACCTCTCTGAACCTGAAACAACTTGCAATATCTGCTCCATTGAAGGCAGAAGATAGTGATCTTTGAGTGAATCTCTATTTAGATCATGAAAAATCCACACACAACCTTATCTCTCTATTCTTTTACCTGACAGGCACCAAATTTAAAACCCAAGAAGTGTGCTTTATCAAAAAGATGATACTACCTTCAATCAACTTGTTCAATTATTTTTTCATAAGGTGCTCCAACTTGGGATTTAGAGGCCTTTGCTTTTTCCTTACTAGTTTCACATTGGCACATTGGGTACCATCTCAATGGTGTGTTGAGCTAATTTAGGGTTAAAACCCTTTAAGTCTCCATACTCTCAAGCAAATACATCACTAAATTCTTGGCACAGTAGAACAAAGGCTTGTTGTTCCTCTTTGGTACAAACTTTACCAAGATTAAGAAGCTTGTCTCTGAATATTTCAATTGGCTCGTAGTGCTCCTGCTTCACTTTGGTGTTGGATTTGTCTTTTCTAACTTGATCATTAGTGTTGAAAATTGATTCAAGGGTCACCAATCCCTTGGGCAGCTTATTGGACTTTAATCGTTGAATCTAGTTATCATATTGTTGCTCAAGCTTATGATGGTTTCCAATAGAAAATGTTGCTTCTTCTATTAGGAAATTGATAATCTGTTCATCGTTGTCAAAAACATGGCAACTAACATTGTTATCTGGTATAGATGGTCTCACTACCACCTTTACATATTATTGTACCTCAACATTATGAATATCAGTTGGTATGTCATATTGTGAACCTATGACAACAAGCTTATCTGCCTCTTTATTCAAACTTCTAGGAATGAATAGAAAATTAAAAGCATCAAATTATTCTATTAAAACCCAAGTTTTGTGTTTATATAGTTTTAACAAATCATTTTTAGTTACATTCAGGTTTCTTACCTAATTTTTTATCAACTCAAAATCATCGAACACTTGCAAACATTTGACTCCTTTCTTTCTGGCCCATTCTAGGCCATGAATTAATGCTTCATACTCAGTTGTGTTGTTCAAACATCTGAAAGCAAAGTGAAGTGCTGAAAAATACTTCTTTCCTTCAGGTGTTATCACAGGATTGCTTTGCGATCCTGTGAAACATGGGAATACTTTTAGGTTGTGGGTACCCTATGTTGAAAGTAGACCTCCAGATTATAGGTCAGCTTCCTTTAATATTTTCTAATGATCAATTGTAAATTAGATGGAAAAGGGAAGAAAGGCTTTAAGTGAATGCATAAACTGATCTTAAAATGAACAGTGATGCACCTAATGGAAACTACTATGAAAGTTGTTTCACAACTAATACTCTCAGAAATCTATTAACACAGTTCAATTTGAGCACATTAACCACATAAATATTTCATAAAAAAAGGTTTATTTAATCTTTTTTTATGAAGGAAAAACTGTATTTTCACAACCTAAGAGAAAAGATAAACTTTAACACAATCCATGACCTGTGATGATTTTTTTTTTTTTGTACATGTATTTAGAAAGTGAGACATAAATTTAAAAGTTTCAGATTTCAAAACACATCAAATCACTTTTAAAAAGGGACAAGACACCAAAAATTGAAGAGGCCAACACTGAATTCAATGAAATATTGTGAAGGAACTTCTACAATAACAAACTATGTAACCTATAAAAATTTGTTGTATCTTAAATTGTAAATATTTGAGTTACAAGATCTCTCTTCTTTGCAGAAATGCGAAGGCAAAACTATCAAGAACTAAGGAAAAAGAAATACTTTTTCCAATATATAAAATGAAGGATTGCATAATGCGCCCAAGAGGTGGAACTCCAAGCTAACTAAAAGTGAGAAAAAAGAAATGTATGCTTCTCATGAGAAAAATGAAAACTGCCTAAAAAATGGGGCTCACCGCTGCTACAAACTGAGCCTTATCAACTCAAAACTCTATGTCACAGTGTATACAACTAAAGTGTATCTCGAAATGCCTCTAGAGTGAATGGAAGTGGCACTTAAAGTGAACTGAAAGTGAAAATATCCTCCCCATGAGCAAAGAAGAAAAACCTAAAAAAATGGGCCCAACACTGAAGCAAACTGAACACTGAATGCTGCAAACTCATCCTCTTGATATGCATGATCACAAGGCCCTCAAAAATGATGTAGAACTGTAAATGCGATCTCCAAAAAACTGAAAAATGACTCCAAGTTAGGAAATCATAAGCTTCATGCCCACCTCCTCGCATGAAAAACAATCTCTTAGCTCACCTTCTCTCCTCCTTCATGCATGAGTAATAACAACTTAACTCACCCTTCCTTCTAAAATAGTTTATTTGAACAATTATTAAAAAAACAATCAATGAATTTATTTTAATAATGTTAAATAAAAATTTACAATCATGAGACAGGCTTAACAAAGTGTTTTTTTTAAATAAAATAAAATAACATAACACATTACTCCTTATATCTCCCAAGCATCATCATGAACTCACGTGCCCTCCTTTTGCATGATTAGGTCGATTGAGTTCACAAGTCAAGACCACATCAATAATATGAAATGATTTTTTTTATAAAATATGGGTCAAAATCCATCATCGAAATAGGGTTTCTGAGTTAAAACTATCAAACCCTAAAATCATTGTTCACTTCTCACTTTGTATTTTCATTGAAGCTTTCCAATGCACCGCCATGTTGTTAGTAGGGTTTGAGCTTGACTTTCACCATTCCTCTGTATCTCTAGTTGATTTTTTGAAGATTTCTACAAAAAAAAGAAGAAGCAAGGTAAGCTATTCTTTATTACAAATCTGGACATTCTCCATTTTTTAGGCATCTTTTTGGCTTATACAGTTGCGGCTATGGCCATATTTTGATACATTTAATTGTGCTTTCCTTTGTTGATGAAAATCAAAGTTGAGACTGCCATTGATAGACCTTTGAAACTCCTTCTTGCTGCAACATTGGAAGTTATTTTCTGTGAGAAAAGAGGTAAGCTCTCCATTCATTCAAATCTTAGTATCACTTTGCTTACCTCCTATTGAAAGAAACTCAAAACTAGTTCAATGAAAGACAAGATGATAAATGTATGTGTATATTTTGTATTCTGTAAAATCACCATGGAAATCTGTGTATGCTTTCTTATTGGAGGCCACAACTTGCTCTCTCTATATTTGACTTATCCTCATGCTTGCATGAGCTCGAACAACCTCCATTATCCCATATTTGATTTCTTTATGCAAACCCCAAGTGGGTTTTCGTTATCTATGGGACACAAGATTCTCCCAGGCCGTGAATTTCTTTTATCTCCATCTAGGTATTTCATTTATTTGCAGGCCGCCATGGTTGTATCTTCATTTTCTGGGCAAAATAAACAAAACGATGTATCTCTTTTGCATCACTACCACATCATTTTTTATGAGCAGATATAGGTGTAATGAAGCTTTCTTTCATGAATGTGATGTTATAATGTTGAAACAAAGATTTGAATTATGTGCTTCAGTTTGCTTCAATGATGTTGTTCCACTTATGGCAAACACGTTTTCTTCAAATTGTTGCATACATATTTGTTTTGATCTTCATATGTATGGGCTATTTTTGACATTGAATGGTTGCCCATTGATTCTTATTGCTGCTACATATTTACCACTTAGCTTTGTGGAATGTCTATTGTGAAATATAAACAACCTAACTATATTATACCATATTCTGAAACCATATTATTGTCACATTTTGATGATGTCATTGTGAACTATCAAACTACCAATTTTCTTTGACTCTATGATCATGATGGTTGTATCTCACTCTTCTTTCATCTGCAATGAGAAAATGCAGTAGGTTGGGCTCGACCCTTGTATGAGCCCATTTTCCTCCACATACTGAAATGTTGGAACATGATGAACCATGTAATGAAACATAAACTTGTACCTACACTGTGAACAAACAAGTTAGATAAAAAAAGTGAATTCAAATTTTCTCTGATGATTTTATCTAACACTTTTGCATTTATCTTTTGATGGCTCAATTGATCTAATGCGCCATTGTTATAAGTTATATATCTTTTGATAGGATATATGACTAGGTTCATATCCGGAGCTCTAATAGGACCTTTTCAATCAATTTCAGGTGCTTCTGAAGATCAGGTATGAGAGGAGCTTGAAGACAAGAAGAGCCATCTGAAGATAGGAGAAACAATAATCAACGCCAACATTGCTAGGCAATGATGGATATGTTCTCTTTTCACATTTTCTTTTCTATTTTCATCTTCAGATGTATAGCTTACTCTCTTTCATGTATTGAATTAATCGAGTCATTCCCATGGCTTGTGTGGGAATTTAAAACATTTCTTCTATCTTTAAAGCATGAAACAACAATGTTTATGCAATCTTGTATGTTCTTTGATTTCAAAATGAATAAAATACAACATTACTATGCAATTTTGATGAATCTTTTGTGTTTTGAATTTTGCATAATAAACTAAATCTTATTAAAATCCTTCATTGCAAATGAACTATCAGCATAAAATGAATGTGCCTTTCACCTTAAATGCAATCAGTTGTTCTAGCTCTACCAAATTGAGCTAAGGCAGCATAAAATGAATGTACTTTATTGGAATTTATACTTTGAGATTTGAAGAGAAAAATATTTGATAGAGATGTGAGTATAATACCTCAATTTTATTGACATATTTCTTTTAAAAAATGATATTAATATCTATTTAGGGCAAAAGATCTTAGGGTTCCATGATTCAGAGGATTTTTCATCAAAATTTGAAATTATCTATTTTTCTCCAATTTTCATATCATTAAAAAGTGCTCGAGATCCTGACTCCAACGCAACTCGAACAGAGTCAATCCGAGTCTCGGAGCTCAAGATATTTATGGTCAAACTTCTGGTCAACACCCAGACCCAGGCCAGAAAAAGGGCAAAAAAACAAGTCGTCAAAATTGGTCAAAGTTAGCACCATTGCAAAGTGCTCATCATTATGAATCCAGCGGAGTTCGTTTCATGAAAAACGGAGTCTGTATGCCAAAGTTACGGAAGGTCGAAGATTGGGTCAAAATTGCCTCGATGACGTCAATGCCCAATCAAATCGATAACCAATCAGCCCTTGACACATGGAATTACATGGAAATATTATTATTTGAATAATATAAAAACAAAAAAAAAGGAAAATATATATATATATATATATATATATGAAAAATTACATATATACAAAAACTATTAAATGGGCTCTACCCATCCTAGGGGGATGGCCCACATTATGTGGGCACCGCCCATGGTATGGGGGGTGACCCACATTAAGTGGGGCACCACCCATTCTATGGGGGGTGATCCACATAAAGTGGGGCACCACCCATGGTATGGGGAGGTTGCCTACCTAAAGTTGTAAGCCTCCCTTACCATTAGGGAGTAGATAGGAGGAAAGGAGTATGGTGGGACCACCACCCACCAACTCCTCTAAAATGTTTTTTAATTTTTTTTTTTCAAAGCCTTAGTATAAGGATATATCTCTTTTTTTAAGAGGCCTAAATTATCCCATATTTTTAGAGGCCTAGAATATTTCCCTTTACATGGAAATATTAGGAATATTATTCCTAAATTAAGGGGCCAAATAAAACCTTACATAAAAATATCCCCTAAATAATAGAGAATAAATCCATTTGTAACCATTCAAATGGAAAGGAAATTATTTTGAGGGGATATTATCCTTCCGAAAATCATTAAAGGGGGATATTATTGAAATTTTCTCTATGTAAGGGAGATTGGGTGGTTAATTGGTTTTACACCAATTTTGGCATAAAATGTAATATAAAAAGGGGTAGAATGGGGGGTGTGAAGTAAATGATTTTGGAAGAACTTTGCAAGTGTGAGAGTTGCTTTCCTTGGAGAAATTATTTTATTTCTGTGCTTTTGGAGAATTTTGTTTCCACACACTTTGGAAGTGCATTTGAAAGTTTCTTTGTAAGCCAAGAGGAGGTTTTGCCGACGAATGTAACCAAATATTTGGAGGAATAATTGGATCGGTCCACTCATTGGAGAGGGGCATAAAGATGTAGTCATTTTAAATGATGAACTCTGTTATCAATTTCGTTTGCACTCTTTCTCTCTCTCTCTCATTCTATTCTTTTTTTAATCTCTTCGTAATTTCATTAATTTAATTTCGTTGAGTGTTAAGTTTTAATTAAGCACTTCTGGATTGTAATTGTTAACGTAAGCATTCTAAGCATCTATCATAGATCTGTTAAATCAGATCAAATTTGGTATCAGAGCCATGTTTGTCTAAGATTGCAGGTTTGAATGCTAACGTGCTCCAAGCTTCAGAAAGGTAGAGGCAAGCTTGAAGAATTTAACCCCAAGATTGGAAGATGAAGAGCTCATCCACGAACATAGATGGAAAATCCAAACGATGGAGAAAGTTCAGAGCTTGATGAGAAGGGTTCTCAAAAGGATTTTCTTGAGATGAAGACCATGGTTGAAGTCTTATTCTAGGAGAGGCAAGAAAATATACAAAGACATGAAGCTTGTGCAAGAAAAGAAAAAAACCAGGAGATGATCCTGAGCCTCTGAAGACACCTCCCTCTTCTACTTCTCCTTCGTCTTCTCTGTCTTCTCCTTCTTCTACTCATATTATGCCTTTTAATCCTTTTAAGGGTGCACATAAGCCCATAATTAAATTGGATGTAAAATTTGACTTACCAAAATATTGTGGTGAATTAAATGCTGAAAAACTAGATGACTGGATTCAACAAGTTGAAGTCTATTGTAGAGTGCAAAACCTCTTAGATGATGTTGATAAGATCCAACTCACTACTCTTCGGTTAGGGGGTACAACTCTAACCTGGTGGGAGAGTAGGACTAGAGCAGAATTCTCCCAATATGGTAAAGTCAACCTATCTTGGACATAATTTGTAAGTGCTCTTAAGAAACAATTACATCTCTTAGGCTACATGCAATAGTTAATGATGAATTGGAAAATGTTTAGACAAGGGAAAGTTCAGTCCATTCAAGAGTACACTCATGAATTTTGTAAAAGGGCTATTGCATTAATGTTCCTTTATACACCCAGGATACTTTTTTGAAGTACATATGAGGACTTCATTCCTATCTTGGACATTCAATTTTGGTTTTGAATCCCAATAACCTAGACGAAGTTTGTGTCCAAGCTACCCACTTAGAGTCTAGAGGTAAGGGATCATTCATTGATTAATTTGATAAAAAACCATCTAAGTCTGAGGGGAAACCTCAAGGTAAAGATAAAGGAAAAGGATAAAAAAACAGCCACGGTAAAGAAAGAGGGTGAAAATCCCACCTGTTCTCACTGTAAGAAAGGAAATGAAGACTCTAAGTGCTGGAAACTACATCCAAAACTTAGGCCAAAGAGGTATGGTGGAAACAAAGGGAAGTAGAAGACAACTACTATAACCCAACATGATCTTGGATCTAATTTTGAGGATGAGACGAAGATAACTGTCGTTGGGATTCAAGGTAAAAACAAAGGTATATCTCTTGCATCTAAATCAAGTATTTCTACAAGTACAAGTAAACAACCTAAAGTAGATAAGCAGAGGAATGAACTTTTCCATTTCTGTGTGATAACTAAACACACTAAGGTGGATACTTTATTTGACATGGGTTCACAAGTTAATCTCATATTTGAAAAAGTTATTAAAAAGATAAATCTCACTACAACTCCTCATCTGAAGCCATACCCTTTGGGATGGGTTTGTAATGATGCACAGTTACAAGTCACTAAACAATGTAAGCTTAGTTTTACAATCACTACAAACTTTAAAGATGAGGTTGTAGCGGATTTTGTACCTTTAGATATTTGTGGACTTGTGTTAGGAATTCCATATGTGTATGACCATAAAGCTATCTTCTTTAGGGAGGAAAACAAGTATCACCTATTTAAGGATGGGATTGAATATACTGTATGTGCACACAAAGTCAAAACTAGTCTTGCATTAGTTAATGTTGGACAGATGAAAATATTAGTGAACTCTAGTAAAAAATTTGTGTTAATGTTTGTTAAGGCCAAAGAAGATGAAACATCTTATGACTTTAAAGGAAGTGATCCTAAACATAAGGCTGAATTGGTCAAAGTTGTCTTCGCTTATGATGACTTGTTTTAGGAACCAAAAGGATTGCCTCCTAAAAGAGATATTCAACATGAGATTCTATTGTAGTAGGATGTACCACTACCTAATATTGGCATGTACCATTTGTCTACCATACAAAATGAAGAAATCAAAAATCAAGTTCAGGAGATCATCGACATTGGAGTGATTCGTCCAAGCACATCACCTTGTGGCTCTTTGATCATTTTAGTTCCAAATAAAGATGGAACATGGAGGATGTGCATTGACTTTAGGGAGCTGAACAAAATCACCATCAAAAATAGGTATCGGCTTCCTAGAATTGATGACTTGCTTGATCAGCTTAAGTATGCAATTTATTTCTCTAAATTAGATTTGCAAAGTGGTTATCATTAGATTAGAATTGCAGAGGATGATATTTGGAAAATTGCTTTTAAGACAAAATAGGGACTTTATGAATGGTTTGTTATGCCCTTCGGGCTTACCAATGCACCTGCCACATTCATGCGAGTCATGAATGACATCTTCCATCCTTAGATTGATGATTTTGTTATTGTATATCTTGATGATATCCTTGTTTTTAGCAAGTCTTGGGAAGACCATGTAAGTCATGTTAAAAAAAATTTTGATGTACTAAGAAAAGAAAAACTCTATGTAAAGATGTCTAAATGCAAGTTTGCAAAGACATCACTTGTGTACTTAGGTTATATCGTAGGGAATGGTCAATTGAAAGTCGACCCTGTGAAGGTCAAGGCAATTGTAAACTGGCCTAAGCCAATTACTAAAACTGAGGTCAAGATTTTTTTGGGAGTTGTTCAGTATTGAAGGAAGTTTATTGCAAACTTCTCCTTTATCACATCACCGTTGCATGCATTAACAAGTACAAAGATAAATTTTCAATGGGGAGAACCACAATAGAAGGCCTTTGACACATTGAAGGAAA
Source organism: Sequoiadendron giganteum (assembly GCA_007115665.2). NCBI lineage: Eukaryota > Viridiplantae > Streptophyta > Pinopsida > Cupressales > Cupressaceae > Sequoiadendron > Sequoiadendron giganteum. Next base: position 493,405,905 of record CM021104.1, read on the forward strand.
AGTTAAGCACAACACCAGTCCTAGCTCTACTAGATTTGCACCAACCATTCGAGATTGAAACAGATGCGAGTGGATTCGCCATGGGAGCAATATTGACACAAGGAGGTAAGCTGATCTATTACCACTCTAAAACTTTTTCTAGCGTAGTAAGTAATTATCCAACTTACGATAAAGAAATTTATGCATTAGTATAGAGTGTTAATAAATGAAAACATTATATAATGGGAAAAGAAATAGTAATCCATACTGATCATCAGCCATTGCAATATCTGCATTCACAAACTAAGTTGCAACAAAGTAAGCATTTTTGGTGGATGGGATTTTTACAGCAATTTTACTTAGTGATTAAGTATAAGAAAGGATCCCATAACAAAGTAGAAGACATGCTCTCTAGACCTCCAATTTCTAATGCTTTGATAATCCTTAAAAATAGTTGTATGATTCATGCAAGTTTTGAAGAACAATATGCTATTGATGAAAATTTTACGGATATCTATGTAGATCTAATCCAAGGAAAACAAGTAGAAGAAAAGGATTTCTATGTGCATGATAAATTATTGTATCACTTAGGGAAATTATGCATTCCAAAGAATGAACAAGCACATTTAATCAAAGAGGCACACACATCGCTAATTGCAGGACATTTTGGGGTTAGTAAAAATTTGGCACAACTACAAAAATATTGTTACTGGCCTTGAATGCAGGAAATTGTAACAAAATATATTAAGGGATGTGTGATGTGTGCAACTAGAAAACCAAGTAACAGGAAATTGGGGTTTTACACACCTTTACCTGTACCGTCCTGTCCATGGGAAAGTGTTTCTATGGATTTTGTTGAGGGGTCACCTATGTCTAGGAAAGGGAATGACTATTTGTATGTAGTAGTTGATTAGTTCAACAAGATGTGTATTCTTATGCCATGTAAAAAGCAAGTCACTGTTGAAGTGACAACTCATATGTATTTTTAGTTTGTATGGGTTCACTTTGGGTTACCCACTTCCATTGTATCGGATCGAGATTCTTGATTCATTGGGGATTTTTGGTCAGTCTTATGGGGACTTATGGATACTAAACTAAAGAATAGTACAAACTTCCATCCATAGACCAATGGACAGATAGAGGTATTCAACAAGACAGTTGTGCATCTGCGCAGAGGATATTGCAGCAAACATCCTAAGTTGTGGGATGAAATTCTTCACTGTGTGCAGCATGCCTACAACCATGTAGCCCATTCTTCTACAAAGAGGTCTCCTTTTGAGACTTGCTTCAGATACTTTCCAAATACACCAATGGACTTCTCTTTTAGAAAAAATGATGTTGAAGATGGACACCTTGATGCAGAAAGGGCTTTAAAGTTCATTCAGAAGGTCCAAGCAGTTCATCAGGCAGTTGAAGCACAATTGGAAAAGAGTCAAGCAAAGTACAAGGCTCGCCATGAAAAGCATCGCAATGATCATCATTTCCAAGTCGGAGATAGATTTCGGTTACACATAAGCAAGGAAAGAATGCAAGGTGAAGGAAGGAAGCTCAAGCTGATCAGATATGGTCCATTCGAGATTCTGGAAAAGATTGGCACCAATGCCTTTTGCCTTAATCTTCCTCCATACATGCAAATTTACTCGGTAGTCAACATTAAGAACTTGAAGTTGTATGAATCTCCGATGATACTAGATGAGGAGGCTGAAGTGCAAGTTCTTTCAATTGATGACCTTTCACCAGAGTACATGTCAGAGTTGCCTGAAGACATCATCCTCGATAGGAACACCAAGACTTCACGAAGAGGAGCAGTTGAATACCTCTGAGTGGGGCTAAAAGGGATGCATCCAAGCAAGGAAAAGTGGATGAAGATTGGTAAAGTGAGGGAACTTTACACTCACTTACTTTCTGAGTAACTAGCTTTTGGAGGTCCAAAAGCTCTCTAGTGGGGAGGACTGATCCAGAGGATTTTTTGTCAAATGTTGAAATTCTCCATTTTTCTCTAGTTTTGGTATCATTAAAAATTGCTCGGGATCCTAACTCTAACACAACTCGAATGGAGTCAATCAGATTACTAGAGCTCAAGATATTTATGGTCAAACTTCTGGTCAACTCCCAGACCTAGGTTGGAAAAAGGGAAAAAATCAACGTTCACAAAACTGGTCAAAGTTAGCACCATTGCAAATTACTCATCATCACAAATCTGGCAGAGTTCATTTCATGGAAAATAGAGTCCGTATGGCGAAGTTATGGAAGGTCAAAGATTGGGTCAAAATTGCCCCGATGACGTCAACGCCCAGTCAACTCAACAACCAATCAGCCCCTGATGCATGGCATTACATGGCAATATTATTATTTGAATAATATAAAAACAAAAAATAATGGAAAACAAAAAATAAAAATAAAAATAAAATAAAATATATATATATATAAATACATATATACAAAAACTATTAAATCAGTTCCACCCATCCTAGGGGTGGCCCACATTATGTGGGCACCACCCACGGTATGGGGGGTGACCCACATTAAGTGGGGTACCACCCATGCTATGGGGGCTGACCCACATAAAGTGCGGTGCCACCCATGGTATGGGGAGGCAGCCTACCTAAAGTGGTAAGCCTCCCTTACAATTAGGGAGTAGATAGGAGGAAAGGAGTATGGTGGGACCACCACCCATCAACTCCTCTAAAATAGTTTTTAATTTTATTTTTTCAAAGCCTCAGAATAAGGCTATATCCCTTTTTTTAGAGGCCTAAATTATCCCATATTTTTAGAGGCCTAGAATATTTCCCTTTACATGGAAATATTAGGAATATTATTCCTAAATTAAGGGGCCAAATAAAACCTTACATAAAAATATCCCCTAAATAATAGAGAATAAATCCATTCGTAACCATTCAAATGGAAAGAAAATTATTTTGAGGGGATATTATCCTTCCAAAAATCATTAAAGGAGGATATTATTTAAATTTTCTCTATGTAAGGGAGATTGGGTGGTTAATTGGTTTTACACCAATTTTGGCATAAAATGTAATATAAAAAGGGGTAGAATGGGGCGTGTGAAGTAAGAGATTTTGGAAGAACTTTGCAAGTGTGAGAGTTGCTTTCCTTGGAGAAATTATTATATTTTCGTGCTTTTGGAGAAGTTTGTTTCCACGCACTTTGGAAGTGCATATGAAAGTTTCTTTGTAAGCCAAGAGGAGTTTATGCCGACGAATGTAACTGAATTTCTAGAGGAATAATTGGATCGGTCCACTCATTGGAGAGTGGCTCAGAGACGTAGTCATTTTAAATGAAGAAATCCATTATCAATTTGGTTTGTGCTCTTTTTCTCTCTCTCATTATGTTCTTTCTTTAATCTCTTTGTAATTTCGTTAATTTAATTTCGTTGAGTGTTAAGTTTTAATTAAGCACTTCTGGATTGTAATTGTTAATGTAAGCATTCTAAGCATCTATCATAGATCCCTTAAATCAGATCATTCCAACATCACCTATCTTTGATCAAAGAAAATACAAATTACTTGTCATAGTTGACCCAAAAATGCATACTCAGTTTTATACAATAATTTTAGTTAGAGATTTAGAGCCTTATAAATTATCTTGTTCTAATAAGAACATGTGATACTTCAAAAAATTTAGTTTGAGATGCAAGGCTTGGTTTGTAGAATTCATATAGTTTTATAAAGCAACCCATTTGAACTCACAACAATATTTTAAAATCAAGATTCCTAGTTGTTTGATCTTCTATTAAGGATCAAATGATAAGCATAAACTTGAAAAATAAACCTAACAAACAATGATCTATAATGACACTGGACACATATTTATTTGCAAGTCAATTTTGAAGTGAGGTGAAAACATATTTTTTGAAATATTTATTCAAGTTCAAGTCTTTTCCCAAGTAGGGTGTGAAGAGATGTCTTTGACCCATATTATCTATTGTTTGAAACAGTGTAGGAAATAATTTGAATAATGATGGGTTTACATAAATTTCTCTTCTCTTATATCTAAGGATATACTCGTAATGATAATCAATCAATTTTCTATAAATTATTCGAATGTTTATAGAGAATTTTACCATAAATTTCATACATAAGAAATTCTTATTGTTCATATATATTATAGTTTTGAATGAACTCTTTTACTTATTGATGAGCTTCCACCACAATTGGCATTGACAAAAGACCTATTTTACTTATAACAACAAAATATATTTAATCCAAATACCATAGAAAAATATAATATAAAAATAAATAAATTCATCTATTGAGTAATCACATTATTGGAAGACATGAAAACATAAAGAGTTGTCATCTATTAGATGGCGATGATTACATCATATCATAAGTTTTTAGAACCAATCCAATTCGATGTCATTTTATAACATTTAATCAACAAGTTACCTGATAAAAATACACAAAATCATCAAAGAATTATAAAGCAACAAAAAGTAATTGGTGGGGTCACTAGATATTTTATTGTTTTGCAAAGGCAGTTTTAGTTCCATTTTTCTAATTCCATAGACTGACTGATATGTAAACATAATTAAAAACAGTCATTCATTCATTTACAGCCCAAGACTTAAAATTACTGCGCTACAAAAGTTAGAAGACATGGGTATCATCATAGGATGTGCACAACAAATAGGTATCCAACCAGTGTAGTCCAACCAGTGCCAAAATGAGAGTTTTAGAATAGAGTAAACGTGAAAGCATGAAGGATATATGAAAAATGAAGAAGCAAAGACAAGGCACGTGAATTGTTTAACCAAATACCTAAAAAAATGTGGTCCTATGGAATGCTACGATTGCAGGATATGCACAAAATGGGTTTGTTTAAAAGGCTTTAGAAATTTTGAAGCAAATGCAATTTGTAGGTGTAAAGCTAGACTCCTCAAAATTTGCTAGCATCCTCCCTTCTCGTGCAAAAATGGGATCTTTGGAACAGGTTGTACACAATCGTCATAACATAAAGGATATAGGAATTTTGTCAGATTTTTTAGTTGCAACTACCCTAATAGACATGTATGAAAAATGTGGAAGTATAGAAAAGGGACATGAACTGTTTGTTAGAATGCCTCAAAGAAACTTGCTCTCATGGAATGCCCTGATTGCAGGATATTCACAAAATGAATTTGTTAAAAAGGCTTTAGAAACTTTCAAGAAAATACACTCTACAACCTTTATTGGCCTCCTCGTAGCTTGTGTCGAATGGGAGCTTTGGTAGATGTGTATGCAAAATGGGGAAGCATAGACAAGGCACGTGGACTATTTGACAATGTGCCTCATAGAAATTTGGTCTCATGGAATGCCAAGATTGCAGGATAGGAACAAAATGGATTTGACAATGTGTCTCAAAGAAATTTTGTCTCATGGAATGCCATTGTAGGATAGGAACAAAATATATTTGTTAACAAAGATTTAGAAACTTCTAAAATTAAATGATATTGGTAGTTCTAAAGCTAGCGTTCTCTTCGCCAATGTCAAAATGGGAGCTTTAGGTCTATTTTTCTATGAAATGTGTCTTACTATCATTTTCTCATTTTTGTTTTTCTTAGTTAGCTCTTTAAATTTCTTATCACCAAATTATGTTCCCTCTTACCTAAATGTTTTTATTCTTCTTCACTTTCATAAGATTCTCTTAAAATATGTTTATATTGATTCAACCTCAAGTTTCTCTTTTTCTTAAGTTTCTACATGATATTTTTCTTGAGTTATTAGTTTTTCTCTTTGTATTATTTATTCAATTTCTCTTTGGTCAATGAGGATTCTCCTATTCTACACTTGTTTTCTATATTTGATTTTTTACATTGTCTAACATTTGCTTCTTTACTTCAGCTATTGATTACTACTTTATCATCATAGATTACATTTAGACTAGACAATTATTCACTATTTGATCATGGTGCCAACACATTACTATAGAATTATTAAATTTGGGACAACTAAATATCATGTGATTTATGACCATAAAAATCACTTGTGAACTTTTCTCCTTTTTTCCTTCTACACTCATTAGCATAATATCCTAGTTTACCATAGTTATAACATATTGGGCTTTTAGTCCTTCCTCTTTGTTTGATACATCTATTATTATTGTGGTAGCCTCCCCTACCATCTCCTTCTCAATAGTTATCATGGTAACCCATAGAGGGTCTTGCATCTTGAATTTGTTACTATATAGTGTATATTGTTAAGTGGTCTTATACTTGCTCTCACTTGAAGTTCCTACTAGCCATGTGCCAAATAAGAATTCAATGCTTTGATAGCTAAATCATATGCTCTATCCATGCTTGTATCCAAAAATGCTTCCCTAGTCAATCCCTGAACCGTTGGTTCATATTCATCTTCTTCATGAAGTAACATTTGAAACCTATTTGTGTCATGCTTTTCCCACTTTATATTTATAGAATAAATTTATAGTCATTCTAGGGGATTTCTCAAGTTCCCCTCTTAATGTGGTAACCATTTCGGTGCTTTTGATTATTAAACATTTATTTCTTAGATGTTCTTCCTACTATAATTTTCAAACCAAATTTTACTTCTTCTTGGTGGGGGAGAAGTCCCAACATTCTCACATTTCATTAGAGTTTCTTACTTCAACATTATGTTTTCCCACTTTAATTTGAATTTATCAATTTCATCATTTCTTAATAAATCATTCTCCCATTCTTTGACTAGGATTCTATTTCGGTGATCAATTCTACTGTATCCTTATACAAAAAGGAAATATTCTCATCTACTTTTGTATTTTTTAATGTGGTTTGGTCCCATATTACCTGCTCAAAATATGTTGTCTTACCAGAATGTGCAATGTATCCTTTCCATAAGGTGTAGACTATTAGATAATAATCATAGGAGTATGAAGATTATTGAGCTTGGCATGCAGTTGGAGGACATGATGGGAGCTCATGTTAATGGGAAGATCTAGAAAGAACTTTTGTTTGCTGAAAGAGTAAGGATCATCATAGGATTTTCCAATCATACCAGAAATACTTGACCAAACAGAGAAAACTGAAAGAAGCAATGGTGAGTAATGAAGGCCTTGTGGAAAGAGGCATGCTCAACTCTCTGGCCTTCCATAGTGGACACAATTATTAAGCAACTCATATATACTTCATTGGGTGGCTTCAATTTTTTTTATTCAAATTGCTTTCCATCCATTGCCTATGAAAGTGGTGAGAAAGATTTCAACTGCAATGAAATGAAAAGGATTTGTAATGGCAGCCTAGAGCTTCATACTTGTGCTCTCTCTAACTTTTTTTCTCATGTGGATGTGTGGTACATAGAGAAGGTAGCCTATTCCAAAATTTTGTGGGGCATTCCTAATGCAAGTGATTTTGAGGATTGGTTCTATAAATGCCCCTTTAGAACCGATCTCATTGATTTTGGGGATTATGAGAATGAGGATTCCACTATTGCATATGGGTTTCCTACATTTGTATGTTGACAAGGTGAGGAGGTAAGATAAATTTTGGGGCAACTGATGGAAAAATTTAAGCTTGGATGGATTCTAATAAATAGGAGAAAGGGGCAAGCAACTAATCTTTCCAGCTAGAGATCTTTTCTTGGGTAGAGGCATTCTGATGTAGATATTTTAATGTGGTTTGGCTCCATATTACCTACTCAAAACATATCACCTTACAAGGATGTGCAATGTATCCTTGCCATAAATTTTAGATTGTCAAAATGATGATAGATTTATAAATATTATTGAGCTCGGCATGCAGTTGGAGGACATGATGGGAGATCGTGTTAATGGGAAAAATAGTCTTCTTATCATCGAAAGAGCTCTTGGTTTCCAAAAGAGTAAGGACCCTCATATGATTTTCCAATCATATCATAAATACTTACTTGACCAAAAAAAGAAAACTAAGGTGAGGAATGAAGGCCTTCCACATTTTACACAAGAAAAAGAGTCTAGTAAGTTTTTAGATATTTCATCTACTCTTCCTGCCAACAAATTTGTTTTGATTGATTCAAGAAAGTCAAAACTATTAGGTTCTCTAAAAATAAAAAAAAAATGGAACCAACTTAAAGGTTTGAATGTTTTGTTTCAAAGATATTTTTCTTGATTGATTTCATTTTCAAATACTGACTAGTACTCAACTAATTAGTCAATTTTAGTGCAAATATTCTAGTAAAGAAGTAGGAGATCCTATAAGAGAAAAAATAAATAGTTAGATAAATAAAATAATTACTAACACTAAATCCAAAAAATACTCATGGAATAAGTCGGTATAATAAATATATCACTATTAATTTATATCTAAATCAAATTAGAGGTGGGAATTATCTAGATAGGTTAAAAATTGTAAGTAATAACTACTATGAAACATTGTGCAATTCAAGATTAATACTAGCTAGCACTCAACAGATTAGTTAGTTTTAGTGCAACATTCTAATAAAGAAGTAGGACATCCTAAATCAATAAAATCACCCATAGATATAATAATTTTTTATCTTTATATTTTTATCAATATGCCTGTGAAAATCTCAAACATTTCTATACATGTTTTTATTGAATCATTGATTGTAAATAAATGTCATGTATGATCATAAAACTACATAAATTGTGTTGATCTAAATAACTATAACACTAGATATGTTCTAAAGAAAATACTTAATCCTAATGTACAAAAATGGGAATATAAATTTCAGCAACACATAGGGTTGGTGTTAGTGTTGTTGTAGGTACATAGTTGGGCACAAGAAAACTATAAAATAGTTTAAATAAATTAACATATCATCACACCTTACATGATTTTTTTTAATTTATGTGCATACAAAATAGACAAGATGGAATGATATCTACAAATCATCATAGGGTATATAGTTCAAAATTATAGACATACAAGTTAATTGATAGGAATTCTACAACTAAATCAATAAGAATTCTTCTCTAACTTGTATTGCTCTAAAAATAAGCAGTATCAATGTCTACAATAAATAAACCGTGAGACCATATCTGAAAACATGGATCCTTGTATGAGGATGAAGCAAGTTGCAGGTTTCCCAAATGTCTACAAAACATTTGTGTGGTCATGCTCATGATATAGTTTATTTTCATAAACTATTATTGTGGGTACAACAAGTTGTCATAGCTTCTTTGATTCCAATAACCAATCATCACCCATCTTCTTTGCCTATGATTGATTGGTATTGCATAAAATCAATTCCAATATTTTAATTTTACTTACAAGATGACCATATAAGCAGTAGGAGCTACAACTAACAAAGGTTGCTACACTTAAAGTTCCATCATAAAGATACATTAAAAATACATAAAAATTACATTAAACTACCATAATCTAAGGAAAGTCTCTGAACTCTAGAGAATTGAATGAAGTTAGCAGTAGGAAAGCATTATCTAGAGAAAAAAGAAAATGGGTAATTCTTCTGCAATACAATTGATTTCAACATCAAGAGTTTTTAATTGCCTCTTTTATCCTTCCACTTGATCTTCTCACAAGCTCCATATACTATTCAAAAAAATAGTCTCTTTTGACTTTAATTCCCTAAAACAACATGTTGTCCTAAATGGAAAATTAATAAAATCAACGAGATTATCAAATAGTTAGTGTGCTAACATCTTCTTATTGAAATGTTGGATCGCATAAAACTTACCTCCCCATGTTTCTCAATGTGGCTAATTTGATGTGGTGACCGAAGGTAATGTCCTTTCCCTAATCTCTCAACACTTTTTCTAAACTACCTACCCCATTCCATCTGAACTCATTCCACACTAGGATGGACGAATATTTTTCTCTTCCTATAAAGAAACAAGACATATCTAAAAATATGTACTTCTCCTCATCTACTACATCAAATCTCACTATAAGAATGTTTTTAATGTCTTTGTGCAAATTTTTATATATAGGTAAAGATAGAGGGGGGAATTCTTCGCAATTCATTATCTGGAGAAAAAAACAAACGTCTAGCACCAGAAAAATCAAATGGTTAGCATCAAATAAAATTTAAGTTGTTTTCTTTTTTCTATGCCATCCATTTGATTTATTCTCATGCTAGCCATTTGCAGCTTCCACATCTCCATCATTGATTACTTCAATATTTTATGTTCGTAACTCTATTCATGTGTTGAAATAAAATTTGATCTATTTTTTTTTCAAATGCCAGTTGTTTGCTTTTTTTTTTATAACAACCCTTTTGTTTTTTTTGTTTCCTTTGGAATCTTGAGCCTCAACCCTCAGGTAAACCTAAACCCACCTCCCTATATCCACTTCCATAGGATATCTCTTCTAGAGGAACTGAATTTCACTAACCCTTTCTTATTTTAAGGGTTAAACTCTTAAGGACTGCTTCTTATTGGTAACTTAGCAAGCCAATGCCTTTATTCTTCCTTGCTTTTCCTTGCTTGATGGTGGCTTTCTCTTGTTGTGTGATACAAATTTTAAATTTTGACTCACAAAGAAGTGGACACACATCACAATCACATTTGGGTGGGTAATTTTGTTTCTTGTGTACTTTGGCATGTGTGAACTAGTCCTTTCCTTTCAACATGGAACTACAACATAATTTTCTAATGGTCAGAATGCTACTTGATTTGTTTCTAGTCATGGGAAAACATACAAAGTGGGTTTCAAGTTTCCAATCTAAATCATTTTATAATTATTTTAAATAGGAATACTTAATTGATATCTAATGCTCTTTTATGCCAAAATTTGTTGGAAATCCCATGTGACTTATAACACCACTTCTATTTATTACTGCACTTACCTTGCACTAGAGTATTTCATGATTGGAGTTGTAGATGAGAAGACAAATGTGTTTGTATTGGGATTTTGATAATCTAATCTCATCAAAATTTAACTGCAAAATGAACTTGATTAAATTTTCATTTCCAACAATATATGGAAATAGAACAATTCTATCAAAGCACCATTTGAGTTATAAGAGTGATATATATATATATATATCAGAACTGGAATTCATTCCATCAATTTACTTTTATCTAATATTTTCAGACTGACCACTAAATCTTGTATAATTAAATGAATTTTATGAGGGAAAAGTCTTTTATTGATAGTGGGAACCTCCAAGGGCTTGTGGACCTATCCCTTGGTGGTTCATTTGATAATCATCAGATAAATGATATGGTTATGACAATAGAATATGTATTCAATAGTCTACTCTTCTTCATTCTTACATGACTCATGTAAGTTGTATAGAACTAGAGATTAAACAACCATCTTGCAAGTCTTGACAGTATCAAGCACCATTGCATCAGCAATAATGTTCACCAAAATTAAACAACCTTATGTTATCTTTTGAAACCAGTGTTTATTAAATTATAAGGCTTGGAAAAATTGTGTCTGTTTCATAAGTTGTCAAGTGATAATGCTTAATTTATGTTTTTTCATGCAAAAGTTTGAACTCGGACTCAATGCAGACTTAGTATCCCAAAATAGGAATCAAACTCAGGACATGAAATAGACTCAGCAAAAAACTAGGCTAGAACTTAGCAAAAAAAATGAAAAAATCATGTTTTAAAGCTGAGAAAGCAACCTCCAACCATAGAAAGAGTCTAGGCACAAGACTCAGGAATCTGAGCCAAGGACTTGGGAGTCCGAGCCTAGAACTCAAGAGTCTGAGCCAGATACTTAGCTCGCAAGTCCGCGCCGAGTCAACTCGACCGGCTTGCAGAATCTCGAGTCCATCAAGCCTACGGCGAGTCTAGCAAAGTCTTCCAACTATGGTTCATGAGAGCCAAGTTTTGAAGATTGAATAGGAGAAGGAGACAACTTAGAAAATACAAACTGTGGGAGGATGCCATGGAACCTATGATGGAGAAGATTATAATTCTCCTAGATACCTTACTAATCTGAACCATCATAGGGAGATTGATTTGGGGCTATAGAAATCAACCTCATCTTTCATTACAAGTTTTATGTTTGGAACCTACCCAGTATTCAATTTTTTTTTACTACATAAGAAATTTTCAAGAATGGAATCTTAGAATATATAATTATTTTTGCATGAGGTGTTGAGTTTTGGTAAGATTGTACCATAATCTTGTAAAGCATTTCTCAACTAGGCTACTTTCATTGGCAATAATCGGTTAGGTTCTCAATGACTATTTATTTATCAGTACAAATGTTGATGTATTAATTTATATGGATTACATTGACTGCTTTCAAAGACTTTGGTATATCTAAGTGTATTTATTTATTTATTGATATGTTGAAAATGCTATATGAATTTTCAAGAAGAAGAAAAAATGCAAATGATAGGTATAATTCCACAACCACTGCCAATGTTCTCCCCAACTTTGTTGAAATACGAGCTCAAGAATAGGTAATTGACAGCCCACAAAAGTTCAAGAATAGGTTAGAATCCTCCTTATTTGATTCAATATCCTATGTTGCATGATCCTTTTATATTTATTATTGTGCTCATGGTTGTTGGGGTTGGTAAAAGAACCTCTAATAATGCCTTCCACTTATTTGTTGGGGATCTAGATCTATAGCAATAGATTTTATGTAGTGAAATGTCATTCCACTTGTTTACTAGGGAGCAATTAATTGATGTAGGCTTATGCAATTTAGGGATTGGTTTAACATAGCAAATTGGTATCAAATTGCCACCATGTTTGCAAGGTAATTGAAAATCATGACCAAACATAACATTAAAGCCTAATGGTTAGTTCAAACCAATGGTTAAACTTATAGATACTAATCATATCATCTTCAATATTTAAACCCGATTAAAATTGTTTATTAAAGTTTGATTTGGAATATAGTTGTAACTAACACCTATGTAATTTTACTTTTTCCTTTTGTACCATACAATATAGTTCAAAATTTCAAGAATTATTGCCCTTACGCATCATCTTGTTAGGCACTTCATCAATGATACAAATTACATTGTCAACCTTTTCTTCTAGCATGCTCTGTTGAAAAATACTACTATGCAACCTCAAGACAATATAAACTCCATAAATGATCTGATCAATCTTAGGACAAGGGAGTGTAAAAGTTCCCTATGTGATAGCTTGAAATTTTGATCCTTCTTTTTGCTCCACTATCATCACATCTTCATTTTCCTCCTTATCAACATCTGAAATCTTCTCCCCTTCAAGCTCCACTTCAACATCTTCAAGGGAATCAATCACTTCTATGACTTCCTCCTTTTGTGAATTTGTCTCACATTCCATCACCTTGGGCTCTTCTTGCTTCAACATTGATTCTTCTTTCTTCTTTCTCCTTATGTAGTCATAAATTACCTTTTTTGTGGGAGTAGAGGGACTCGTTTGTTCTCACTTATGCATCAAGGGGAATCCAACCCTTGGCATCATCCAACACTCTTGCAACTCGATGTCTCCGACTATCGACACTTCATCCACACTCATCTATGCATCCTCATCCAACAAGACATCAATGGTTTCACCATCTCCACTTGGTGTGTCACCCTCTGTGCTCTGCTCCCCATCCTCATCATCCTGCTCATCTTTGCTCGACCTCTATGGTGAGCTAACTATTTGTTGCCTCCTTTTTTTCTGATGGTGTTGATTGTTGTGTCTTGTCTCCCATGCTCTGTATGCCAAGGTTGGCCTAGTAGAATATAGTAGGCCACCCATCTTCAATCTTCACCAATGGTTGTAGTGTGCCCCAATGGTTGGCGGGTACCTGCCGATGGATTGCAGCTAGCCAGTGGTTAAAGTTACAAATACTAATCATATCATCTTCAATATTTAAACCAGATTAAAATTGTTTATTAAAGTTTGATTTGGAATATAGTTGAAACTAACACCTATGTCATTTTCCTTTTTCCTTTTGTACCATATGATAAAGTTCAAAATTGCAAATCTCATCTTTTATGTTTTGTTCAAATTTTTAGATGAATCAAAATGAATATATTATTTTGGTAACTTTTCTTATAATGGAATTATGATGTGTGATTGATATGAACATAGGTGTATTTATCATTTTTAGTTCTTTGTGAACAATGAGCATTTAAATTCAAAACATCATATGGATTGAAAAGTAGTCTAGTTTTTGCACATGCTTCAAATACATGTCATGATAATGAAAGGAGTAGTCAACATTTAAGATGTACTGATCCATGTTTGTTCAACACTACAAATATGTTGGAGATGTGTTTAAGGGATTATAAGAATTTTCTAGATAAGAAGATAAAATAAATTTCATGATAATAGGATTAATGGAACACTTAAAGGTAGATAGCAATTTTGGGTAGTTAAATAATCTAATTTCTTTTCTTTAAAATAAATTACATAAAAGGAACACAATGAGCTATGTCATATCAGTATAACTCTCTTCTAACGAGATTTAAAAATTCACTATACAATAGAATGAGACATCATGATATCATCATGGTTATAATCAACAATATATATCGTGTACTTAATCACAAGGTGATGTCTTCAAGATCTAACTAGAATGTGATAGATGTATATGTGGTGTTATAATCAAGATAAATAAAATCAAAAGGTTAATAATGTTACTAATAATTATATTATTAAGGGGACATTATCATATGATTATCTATAGGCTACAGGGTCATCAATTATCTTAAGTATGACTCTACCATTGATCATCCCTAAAGCAAGTTTGTAATTATTGACACATGTCTTTCAAGGTTCAAAAGGATTTTATGTGTCCTTGTCAATGCATGTTAAGTTCCATCCAAGACTAAGTTCTCCTTTAATATGATACTTGATCTTATTGAATCATATTGTAGTCGGAAGCCACTTGGACTCACGTCAAGGCTTTTGGCATAATTGATGCATATAATGATATTTTGACTACTATTTGGTAGGAACCAAAACTCTTTATCAATATCCCATTCTGATATTGAGTTTAGATTGTCTAGCAACTATATACTTAGGTATGGCTAGATCACTATATGCCTAGAGAGGCATACCTCAAATAATAGTCTTATTAATTAAATACAACTAATCATTATCTAATGCATGAGAGAACATTAACATGTATATAATCATGGTGGGTTTGCAAGGAAGACTTAATATTAGTATACTAAGGTTTAATTAACTCCCTTGGGTGGAAAATCATATTGCCCTTATTTATGAATTAGATGTGTGGATTTTTGTGTAGGAATTCCAAGTCTATGTTTCTTGAGAGAAACCTTATAAGGATAATTGCATGTGTGACTTTGATCCTATTTGAAAGCATGTATGTAGGTAGTCCTTGGGCAAAGGATGTCCCTATGACCTCAAGTTTGTAGTGGGAGGGTCTAGGGATTAACACCAATGTTGGGGTTGTTCCTAAACTTGTTTGACCTTCTCTCTTCAATAGGGTTTAGTTTCAGTATTAGATGTTTATGAATGAGTTAAAAAATTTGCATGACTCATATCTAATAATGATGTAAAATTTGATTAAGATGATATAATGAGGTGAATAATAATTATTTGTATGGGCTACAAATGGTTCACTTGTTATGGTTGTGTGCCTCATTTTGGGTTGCGCTTGGGATGAAATTCATTATGATTATCTATGTCATTGGTAGGGAAAAAAATTAAGTATTATTGAATAAGGTTGGATGTTTTTCCCTTCCATCTTTTAACACAAAATGTGTTTTTGAAAATAGTGTTTGGTTATCTATTTAAATGAAATTAGTAGATTTGAATAGTTGTTATTTGTTTACGTGTACATATTGTGTAGATGCCATCTTGTGTGGGTTCATTGTGATTCTTATGTGTTTGTGAAATTCAACTCCAGGTCGATAGGAATTTATGTATAGGATCTTAAATCACTTGACTGTGATATACTTATCTAAGTCCTTTTGACTAGTACTTATGAAACCTATTATGTAAGACCCCCACAAGTTTGAACCTTCGAGAGACTTGACAAGTGATAGTAAATCATTGGACTATGCGAATAATCAACTCCTAGGCTATTGTTATGGATTAGTTGACACTCATTGGTTCATTGAGGTAGGTAGTTACCTTATTGTCTTGTTTATAATAGTTAATCTTGGGGTCAAAACAAAAGAATAAAGAAATCTCCAAAAGGATTGATAAGGAGATCGTTGCACCATTAGATAAACAAATCTCCAAGGAGGATATAAGAAAAGCTATCCTCTCCCTCAAAAATGACAAATCTCCAAGACCTGATGGTCTTCCGGCTAAATTCTTCAAAACATTCATAGACTGGACATGTGAAGATCTATACTTGGTTTATAAAGAGGCCTTTGAGAAGGGCTCCCTTGGTAAAAATATCAATAGAGGGATCATAAAGCTAATTACTAAGAAGGGGGACAAAACCCTTGTCAAGAATTTGAGGCCCATCACCCTCTTGAATGTTTCTAATAAAATTCTAGAAAAAGCTTTGTGTTGATGGGTGTTTTTGCACACTTTCTCAACATAGGTAATGCATAGGTGCATTACCTCTCTTGAAAGGAAATATCTAGCAAGTTGCTGAAAATAACCCCAAGGTCTCTCGGGTGTCAAGTCATGACTTGCACAAGATACCTTAGCTGATGTTTGTTGTGATTTTTGCTGATAATTACAGGGAAGACTTATGCGAGTTAAGCTGGAAGGGGAATCGGATCTGAAAATAGATTTTATGATGTGGGGAAGTTATTGTACATTTGATGTAGGTTCAAACAACAATTTCAAACTCCATTTTGACTTGAGATTTCGCTTTACAATGTGAAATGAACCTTTGCATAGGTCACTTCTGAAAAAAAAAAAGAAAAAATGGCAAGGAAG
Source organism: Sequoiadendron giganteum (assembly GCA_007115665.2). NCBI lineage: Eukaryota > Viridiplantae > Streptophyta > Pinopsida > Cupressales > Cupressaceae > Sequoiadendron > Sequoiadendron giganteum. The sequence continues at coordinate 493,422,594 of CM021104.1, forward strand.
AGAAAGGGTTCCTAGACCTGCAACTACCAATGAACAATGATCATGGAGGTCTCTACTGTGGATAGCTTCCTTAGAACAAAATTCCACTTAACGAGAAATCTAACAGTCTCATGAAATTTGTGATATCTTCTAAGGACTATAGATATTTTACCATTCATTCACCATACATATGCATGAACAAAGGTAAGGATTTAAAAATAGCTTCAAATCAAGGTCCAGACTAACTTTACACAAACATCTACCAACAGAAAACAAGCAAAAGTACGGACAAGGAGGGCATCTACATAGCAGAAATCTTCACAACTAGGAAATAACATCACTAAATTTACCAAAGCTAACTGAAAGGAAACTAGAACAGCAAATAAAATTCAACTAAACCATCCAAATATGAGAGAAGAACCATGAAACATGAGAAGAAATCTAGAAATGCACCAAAATCAATGTATTTCTATTGCAATTTTTGTAGCATGCCTTTACAACAGCTCAACTCTCTTTGAAAATGAGAGGAGACCCCCTATTTATAGAGTCCAAAAAGTAGAACATGTGGCCAAGATTGATTTACATTTGTGTGGCCACAATTCACTACAAACTAGGGTTCCACCTACCCCCCAATATATTACATTTTTAAAATACATTTCATCCATATCCTTGTTTTGTCTTCTAGTGGCAGCACTGTAGCATTTTCGTCCTTTTGTCAATTGCTCTTTGTTGCAGCTATTCCTTTAGAAATTCTTCATCAATAACAAGGTTTCCCTCTTGCTTCTTCAAAGTTGCATACTCCATGAATTTCAAGCTCGTCGACCGAAACTTGTCGACCTCAATGATGTCAGATTTCAGCACTTGGTAGCTCCACTCTTTGGAATTGTTAACAAGATTTTCCTAGTCCTCCTCATACTTGGCAATGCGGTCTCTGAATAGTTTGGATTGGGTGAAATCTTAGGTAGCAACGCTTATAAAATCTATAGTAATCTCGGCTGACATCTCATCTTCCATCCTCTTTCGGAAGTGAGGCTTTATACTTTATGGATTGATCTTGACAGTGGGAACTTCATACCCCATCATCAACTTCAGGTATTGGAACCAATATTCTCTATCTTCCTTGGCCCACTCAAAATCTGGATTTACTTGCTCAAGTACCTATTCTAACCTTTCCTTCTAGTGATCGAAGTCTCGTTTCCACACATCCATCAGCCAATGGTCATCGTCCTTGAAGGAAAATTCCTTTTCCCAAATTTCACTTGGTAGCTTGAGGATAGCCTCGATTTTTTGGGTAAGCAGCCCCATACTTCTTTGGGAACTCAATGCAAATTCGCCTCGTACCTTCAAGAGATGTTTTCACTTCAGAGAACTTGTTTGTTGTTCAAACAACAAGATTGATACCTATATTCCCAATATCCAAGACTTGTTGGAAGCAATTTTTTGTGGTCTTGTCCAAGTTCTTTCTCTTCTCCAGCTTGTTAATCTACTCTTTTGATAGCAACTATGGTGGGGCTAAGGATGTGGTTGGTTGTTCTTTTGCAAATGACCATTGTCAGATATAGGTTGTCAAATCAACCACCTATGCCTTAAGCTCCTCCTTCGAAACTTTGTCCTACTGAATGAGGTGCACCATTGTGGTGACTAATTCCTGGAGATGATCAACCTTCTATTCCCTAGTGGCCACTCCCAAGTCGATGGTGGATATGTTATAACTTATTCCTTGTTCTCCCACCACCGGCGTAGTTATTTGTATAGCGTTGGATCTAGAGGCATCCATTGTTACCTTCGACCTAATCTTCGACCTCCTCTCCTTCCTGGTACCAATCTGGGCTCGAGTCAATATAGTGTCCAACCTTGCCTTTGGGTCCTTTAGAGTGGGAGCCCTCTTTTCTAGCTATCTCTCCAACCAATCAAGAATTGAAGACTTTCCCCTAGGTGACTCCTGATGATCCCCCTTTTCCTCTTCTCTGACTTCAATTACCTTTTCAATGAGGGCCTCTCACCCTATCCTCGTATCCTCTTTCTCCTCATTGAAGTCTTGTATGAACACTATGCACTTGATAGGGGACTTGGTAGGTAAGCACTCATCAGGGTTGCCTTCTTTTTCAGTATCCCCTTCTCCATCATACCCATGTTCTTCGAGTTACTCAATCTCTAGATTCTCATAATTTTCAGTCTCTCCCTCAGATTTATCCTCTTCCTTACCTTCTTGCCCCTCATGAGGGAACACCCCTTCATCATGCCCAAGTGCACGGTCCCATTCTTTCATTGAAGACTTATCACCCTATGTCCTCACGACAACAACCTCTTCATCACCAATAGGTTGTCTTCCAGCCTCCTTGTCTTCAATTTCCTTGAGTTTCTTAGCCCACTCAGCATCAAGCTTGGGATCAACTATCTCTTCAATTATCTTTGCATCTTCGCTCTCATCACTGGAGGACTTATAGGTGACCTCATCGATTACTCTATGTTCATATATTGGGTGCTCATGATAATCAAATGCCTCCTCTTCCAATCTATTAGTTGATTTCGCTTTTTGTCGATGATCCAACTCCGTAGAAATTTACATGTTGGCTTCCATTGTTTGCAGCTCGGAAGGAGGAGGAACTAGAGTGCTAATTATTGTCTGAGCCATAACACCTTGTACTGCCGGATTTGTAAAAATTATTGAGAGCTCGGAGGGCACATTCTGTATGTATTTCACAAAGGACTCCAGAAGGGTGAGGGTAGGCATTACGGTTGTAGTAGTGGTAGCAAGAAGAGAAAAGGAAGGAGACATGAAATATGAAGAAATGCGCAAGGTAGTGGCAGAGGACGAATCAACCGATACTACCTACGGGATGGGAGAAGTTGAAGCAAGATGGATGGAAATTTCCACCGTAGGCGGAGAGAATATAACTACTATGCATTGGATAGGAGTGGTGGTAACATTAGTGGTTGCGACAGTAGATGAAATAAGCAGAGACTTTGGCTGAAAATCCTCCATCTCCTCTCCCTCATGGAGCGGATCTTCCTAGATTACTGACATTTTGGTGACCCTGCCTGTTCGCTTGTGTTTCTTGGGAGGTTCACCCTCCGAGGCCTTCCTAGTGTACACCTTCAAGTCAGACTATTGCTCTTCAATCTCCTCTCTCTTCTTTGAACGAACTAATGGAGGGGACTTAGATGTTTCTCCCATTGATGTAGTAGCTGCCCCACTGCCTGAACCACTTGGCTCGCTCTCGAGCCCCCTGAATGTTAAGACAACCCTTTTTTGCTTTAATTGAGCAACTTTCTCATCTATGTATGCCTTCGTTCAAGCCTCAATAGGCCTAGTAAGTATGTCGAGGTCATCAACCTCCAGATCATCCCAATCAATCATTGGTAGGGGTAGATTAGCAATGGCGTTATACCTAGGGTTGATCACAGTTCTTTCATCTTCCTCAAGTTGATAGCGCACTGAGAAAAAATTCACCCTTTTTATAAAGTATGTGGTCATCCGTATATAGTTCCTTAGCTGCACTTCAAGGTCATCCTTACAATCTGCCCAAAAATCCTCAATATTGTGGAGGTGGGCATACTCCTATCCAATTTCTTTTTTGACATGACCGTATGGGTCCATTCGCGGCCTGGCCGTGTGAAATTTGAAGTGATATTCTGCCAGTTCCTTCTCTGAATTACAGGCACATTGGGAAGTATAAATTTCATACATCTCCTAACCAAGTGTAAGGGGATAAGGGATCCCTGCTATATGCATTTTGAAATTTCTGAACTGTAGCTAAGGTTACCTATTAAAACCCTTGAGTTCTCTACTAGTCACTTCATTTGGAACTCTGAATAACCCATTATAATGCCTCTTATCGACCAATGAGTATACCAAGTAAGAGGTCATGTAGAACTTGGATGTCTTCTTGATGCTCATGAATTGATCATGAAAGCGGTCACTGATTATTCTTCCCCAGTAGAACATGGTGTCCTTTTGATAGAGAATGTGCTCGATAAATAAACCATCCATTCTTGAAAATATGTCGCATAAGGGAGGCCCATTACTTTGCTTGACATGGTGATCAAATCATGGTAGTCCTCAAAAAAGTCGCTACGAAAGAGTTCCTGGGGAACCTTTGTAGCGTTACCTCGTCTGTCCTTCAACCAATATTGATTTATAAGATTCTTGCATCTTATGGGGTCCTCATCCCACATTTCCTTACATTCCTAAATGGTAGGCAGTTCTATCTTTCTGAAGACAAGAATGTGGAAGGTCTTTGTTATCCTTCGTGGTGACATATCGGCCAAGACGTTTCCATCGCTATCGACAATAGTTTTTGTTTTTGGCTAATATGCCTCTTTGTAGGCCATTAGCAGATCAGGGGCAATCAAGGCAAGAGGGAAACCCGCAGCCTTGGCTATTCCGCTACTCCTGATGAATCTTGCATTATTTATTTTGGGGCTTATTCTAACCCTTTGTATGAACTCATCAATATCGACATGCCCAATATTTGTGTCAGTGATGTCCTTCCACTTGGTTGTGATATTGGAGTGCAATGACACTCCTTGTAATTGGTACTTCATCTGGTCTTTATCCTCCTTGCCTCAAGGAGCTTTAGCAGGTCTCTTTCCTTTGTCCTTGGCTACTCCTGAAGTTTTTGCACCTGATTCCATATATCTTGCACATGGAGGAAAAATTTAGGTACAATCTTAGCATGACAATATAAATGGTTAGCCAAATCCCTACAGAACAAGATTAGATCGAATAATATATCATTCAAATGTCTCATCACTTAATTGAATCTATCACTGAAGGTTCTCCGGAAGGAAAATGAATGACTCGGGCCCCAGAGGCTGAACTTCCCTTGTCGGAATGCTATTCTAGAGGGCGAGCAGAGTGGGAAGACCTAGATGAGCTCCCCCAACCTTGGATTAGGATAATGAAGGGTCCATGGGGAAGGTGATCACATTTTAGGATGTGGGTCATTGTTCATTTTTAGATTGGAGGTCATTTAGGTCACCATTAAGGCATCTAGGGTCAAACCAAGGGAAGGCTGCCAAGTGTTAGCTATTTGAAACAACATCAGAGAAACAACATTCTGGAGGAGTTCCGAAGTCTGGAACTCGGGAGGCCAGAGGTCGCGAAACCATGCCTTAGGATTTTTAGTCATTGGAGAGCCCGGGCAACGACGACTAGGAGGCCACTTTGTGATAGCCATAAGAAATAGAAAAATGGGGATGGAAGTCCGGGACCCACCACCTGGTGGTCCGGACGCGAGGAGAGATTTCACGTCGTGACCTCATCTACAAACTTGGCAGAGATTGGTATGTCAGGGTTTGGTTGTCGGAAAGATGGTTTCAGATTTCCTTTCGGGACAACTGAGATGGAATGGAAGTCTGATGGGGGAAGCCTAGTGGGTGGGGTCCAGTGGAAGCAAGGACTTAAGAGATTTTCATCTAAACAATTTGGTGAGGGAGCACTCAGGACTGGGGAGCCAGAAGGTGGTCATCCAATGGGCAAAATGAACCGGTAGAATGGCAGTGGCAGCCCGCAGACAAAAGTCCATAGACTCAGGCTTGAGGGATGCTTGGAAATGGAGGCTTTGTCGAAAGTCTCATGTCAACTGATGAGTCGGGGTTTGAGACCCAGATGGACGAGGTGAGAACATTGGTTGAAACAATGAAGGATAAGCAGTAATTCGAAGTGGAATCCTGGATGGCAGAACCCATGGGACGCTTCATCGTTTGAGGTAACTATTGACTAAAGTTTTAAGGGCAGCTGAAGGTCTCGGGCCTGGAGGGCACGGTCGCTTAGTTCAAAGAACAGTGATGGGAAGACCAATTTCTGACTTGGATTTTCTAAACCTGGGAAGGATGTTTTGGAAATTTTGCATGTGGGTTTTGTGGCAAGGGGGTCCCTCTATCAGAATCACACAAGTTCTTTCCTTCTTGTCAATCAGTTAAACATCAAATCACGAAAAGACGTAGTAGGCTATCGAACGGAAAACATAACTCACAGACTCAAAGAACAACACTATTGGATCCTCGAAGAATGGTGAAGGGATGGCTCAGGTGCAAAAGGGGAAATGGCACTGCTCTTCTTTGGAATTCACGACATGTGAAAATGACATGTAGGACCCAATACTTATACCCCTAATCGCAATTAATACCTCTAATCAATGCAGGTATGGCAGCCAATGAGGTTGGTGGATTTGAATTAAGGATGGTGGTGGGAAGTTCAGAGCCCGAGGTGCGGAGGGACATCAGGGAAATGCCATCCAAAAAAATCATGAGTAGGAATTTGACGGCCAAGTGGGAACCAAGGTCTAGAGGGTAGAAAGACATTGGTTGATGGTTGTCCAAAACAGAAAAGACCATAAGGAAACCCAAGAAGGGAAACCTAAAGGGTTAGGCCAGAGAGGCCTTGCAAAATTCTAGCTTTCACACAAGTCACCAGACAAAAATCCTGAAGCGTCGGTCCAGGAGCCGGGGAGGCGCAGACCGAAAGCCATCCAAAAAGGCAATATAGAAAAGAAACCCGAGAGGGGAATCCTGATGGTCTGGGCTTGAGGGGCCCCATGGATGCTAGCAAAAGGTTTTGTCAAGGAAGCCTCAGGACTTCAGAAAATTTTGAGGGGCACTTCATGGTCAACCTAAGATGAGACTTGAGAATCATGTTGACCATTACAGACACCAAAATGGGGGCATGCAAAATGAGGCAGCCACAAAATGACTCGGCAGGGTAAAAGAAAGAGGGTCCCCATTCCTAATGGAGTGTGTGTGCTATAGGCACAAAAAATGGTGACTCTATTGGGAGAATGCTCCTAGCGTTCTAAAGATAACATTCATTTTGAACCCAAAATCTCTGGTTTTGTAGACCAGAAGCCAGTTTCCAAGGTTGAACTAAGAACAAGTTAAGGAGAAGAACAAAGGTTAAATCGCACCATGATGCCATCATGGATGTGTGTGCATGGTGAGCTCATTTTCTTTCCTCAAAAATCATGCGAACAACAACTGATCAGGAGGGACAAGTTATGTAATTTGTCTAAATCCAAAAGTAACCTCGACATTGCTCCACTGCCAGTCAGGCATCCATAGCTCTGACGGAGTTGTCGTTGTGACCCCATGAACATAGCTCTACTACCAACTAGGCATCCATAGCCCCAGTAGAGATATTCGTACACCCATACAGTTGCATGATTTTGTATTTTCTTTTCCTTTCCAATATTGCTTTGCAATTATATTATTTTCTTTTGCTCAACCGTGCAAGCACTGAAGCTTACAGTGGGTTTGGAATCATAGTGGTCACTAGAGAAGACTTTAGATTTTTTTACTTGTCCAACCCTCCCAACGATCACCACACAATTCTTCAGAAACCTTTAAAGTGCATTTTGTGTATGATCCATGACAAACACAAGAGATTCAAACAAGGGTACAATCTTGGATTAGTCCAGAGTTCAAAAGAGGAAACCAATGCTTGGGGCCTTCTAGGGATCAACAATGGGGAATGAAGGTTTATCTAGAGAACCAAAACAAGAACAGGCCATAGAGTGAACTGTTTGTCACACCAAGCACAGCCACCGCAACAAAACAAGGAGACACTCTTCAAGGTCAAAACAAAACTGTCGGGAAATGAGCGAACAAAACAAAGCAAGAAAGCAAAGCAAGGAAACCTATCCTAACCTATATACAAGTATTTACACGATCAACTCCAGGAGAGCTCAGGCTTGGAAGTAATGCTTAAGATTTTGTCTATTGATGGGCAACGAGATGTCCTCACTAATTAAGGTCTTTAAATGAAAGGCATTATCTCCAATAATTTCGGCAACCTGAAAGGGGCCAAGCCAAAGCTTGTTGAATTTGTTGTGTCCCCCTTTCTTTTTGTGGGCCTTGTCCTAATATAGGACTAGATCAGAAATCTAGAAGGCCTTGATTTTGGCTCGGTGATCGAACCATCTTTTGACTACGCCCTAATGTTTGGAAAATTTTTCTATTGCACAGTCTCTTACCTCTTCTAAATATAACAACTGAGCTAGGCAAGCTTTTTTGCGATCCCCTCCTTCGTAAAAATCATTGATGAACTGGAGGGTAGGGATTTTCAAGTGTACTGGGAAAATAGGTTCTAAGCCATCAATGAGGTGGTAATGGGAATCTTAGAGGGCAGCCTTATGGCAGGTGTGATCCGTCCAAAGGGGAAAACGGAGCTGGGTATGCCAGTCCTTGGGATTCCTATCAAGCAATTTTTTTATTACGGTGATCAAGTTCTTATTGGTGGATTCGACAAGGCCATTGCCTTTGGGATAATAGTTGGAGGAGAATTTGAGTGCAATTCCATAGTCAAAGGCCCAACCAGAAAATTTTAATGATGCAAATGCAGGACCATTATCACATACTAATGCATAAGGACAACCAAAACAGTTTAAAATAAAACTTTCCAGAAAATTAGTTACTACTTTTGTTGTGCATTGCCTACATGCAATTGCTTATGTCCATCTAGTGCAATAATCAGAAGTGGTTAGAATGTACCTATGTCTTGTAGATGATGGAGGGCTTACCGGACCAATGAAGTCAAGACCCCATTGTGCAAATGGCCTTACCTCTAGGACTGGTTGCAACAGGACAACAATATTTTTCTCTCTAGTCGCTACGGTCTGGCATACATGGCAAGTGTGGATGTGACTATAGGCATTCTTAAAGACCATAGGCCAATAATACCCTACCCTCAGTATTTTATGTGTCGTAGACAAGCCGAAACCATGGCTCATGCCGAATTTGTCATGAAAATCCTTCAGGACATGATCTACTTCTTCCTTACCAAGGCATCTCAAGTATATACCTTCATGATTCCTTTTGTACAATATGGCCCCTTGCAACATGTTGCTACTACTTTTCAGCCTAAGTGCATGCTTTTCATACCATTCTCCTAGAGAGACATCCTCCAACTAGTATTGTTGCACTGTGAGTTCAGGCCTAGCCTCAATAACTGCTTCTGCCATCATTCTGGTAAGTTCTTGCCCTCTCACCAATCTCATTGGCTAGATTTCCATATCGTACTCCTGCAGCAATGCAATCCATTTTTCCCTTCGTTCTCCTAGCTTGTTCTGCATGAGCAATGTCTTTATTGTTGGGTCAGGAACTATGGAAAACACTTTTTTGTGCAAGATATAATGCTTGAACTTCTTTACTCCTTTAACAAGGGCATAGGCTTGTTTTTCTACATTGTGGTACCATAGCTCGACATCTTTCAAAGGGGTACTCATGAAGGCGATTGGATGCTTGTTCCCCTCATCATCCTTTGATGTCAGGATGCTGGCACACAAATGGTTTGAAGGAAATGAATAGATGTAGAAAGGCTTTAGATAGTTTGGACTGAATAGCATCGATGCCTCAACAATTGCTTGTTTAATTTCTCCAAAGACTTTCTTTGCCTCAGGGGTCCACTCAATCTTGGCATCTTGCTTTAACATAGCATTGAGAAGTTTGACGATTTAAGCAAAGCCTATTATAAACCTACGAACAAAGTTGATCTTTCCAAAGAAATATTTTAACTCCTTCTTGCTGCCTAGGAGCTGAATCCTCATGATGGCTTGAATACGTTCGGGATCAATGGAGATCCTTTTTTTTGATAAGACATGCCCCAGCAGCTTCCCCTCAGTTACCCCGAAGATGCATTTCTTTAGTTTGAGAGAAACCCCAAACTCGCGGCACCTTAAAAAAAATTGCATAAATCAACAACATGATCATCTTGTTGTTTTGAGAACACTGTTAAATCATCCATGTAGATGATTATGCATTAGGTCCTTGAATGCAATATCCATCATGCATTGAAAGGTGGCGCCGACATTGATGAGCTCGAAGGGCATTCGTCTATAGGAAAATGTGCCCCACTTGGTGGTGAACGATGTTTTGTGTCGGTCTTCATATTGCACCATGACTTGATTGTACCCTGAATACCCATCCAAGAAGGACATCATCTGAGAACCATTTACTATTTGTAGTACCTCATCCAATGGCAACACTAGATAGTTTTCCTTTTCTGAAGCTCTATTCAGATTGCGGAAGTCGACGCACAATTTGATCTCTCCATTCTTTTTCCTTACTGGGACCAAGTTGGCAACCTAGGTGGAGTGCCAAACTGGGAAGATAATCCTGGTGGACATCAATTTCTGTACTTCCTTGTATATAATTGGTTTTAATAAAGCATTGACAGAGTGTTGTCGCTATCGAAATGGTCTCCCATCTGGCCTTGGAGGGATGGTATGGGTGATATTTGATGTATCATACATTTTGAGATCCTCATAGCTCCAAGGAATGACATCATGGTACTTCCACAAAGCATCAACTATACCCTTTATTTCCTCGAGTGTCCACACCTTACCAATAAATATATTCTTTTCATCCCCAGTCGTTTTGAGGTTGTAGGTGTCACACTGGCCATCAATGGCGTCTTTCTTGGCCTGCTTATCTTGATCTCTGATTTGATCCAGATCAAAAATGTGTTCAAATTGGACCATCCCTCTCAGGATAGTGTTGGTCTTGAGATCAATGACCCCCTCTATATCAAGTTTGGCCTCCTCAGGCTCAGCTTCATCAATTATCTTGGTAGCAAACACATCAAAAATGGTAATGGAGTCCAGAATGTGTTTATCATCAGTAAACACTTGAAAATTGGGTATGTTGTTTGGTACGAATAGAATGGAGGTGAGTTCAACTATAAACCTTTTAAGGCCAGATAGTGACAAAAGTTGCAAGGTGCTAGCCACCTGGGCTAAGGCATTGCCGGTGTGATTTTCAGAGCATGGGATCAGCTGGATATTACAAGCATCTAACCCTTCTATCAAATCCCATACCCTATGCCTATAATCGGCGCGTCTTTGGTCATAACAAGAATATAGCTTTCTTACTTTCTTTATGACCAATTCTGAATCCTCGAAGACTTGCAACATTTTAACACCCTTTCTTAATGCCATAAGGAGCCCCAAGACCAAAGCCTCATATTCCGCTACATTATTAGTGCAGTAAAATTGAAGCTTATGAGCGGAAAAATATGAATTACCCATGGGACTGATCAGCTCAAAGCCAACTTTGGCCCCATGCTTGGATTTGGATCCGTCAAAGTGTAGCGTCTAGAACCCAGGAGAGTCCTTGACCCTAGAATTGACAGACCCTATTTCTGAATTTAATGGCGACCTCATTTCAACAACCTTCTGAGGAGGTGTAGGTTTTGAACATGTCTATTATGGCGGTGTTGGACAAGCTCTCTCCTCCAGAGTGATTTTTCTTTTGATATGCTCAATTGTTGTCTTACATAAACAACATTCAAACTCTGAATGGATAGCATTATGTACCCTGCACCAACTAGGCAGTAAGAGTTCGTGAAAATTCATTCTGGCTCCCAAACTGAGCTGGTCCTATACACATTTTTCCATGAAATCTTGGAAACCATCCAGTGATCCAAGATTACAATCCTCTCATGTTTCCTTTTCATCCAATTCTATCAGCATTTTCATGGTATAAGGGGTACAAGTTAGGTTGGCGGGTGGACTACACAACACAAGAAGGACCTCCCCAATTCCATCTTCTCCCAGGCATGCTTGTTCTATGGAATATAACATCTGAGAATAATTCCTCACCTATGTTTCAACAAACAACACCTCATTGGTGTTATTGTATTCCATAATCAAGAACCTCATGTGTGGCTTCCAATCGATTTGAATTTGATTGGGCATCCCTTTCCATGGCAACCACAAATGAGAGTAGTCAGTTGTGGCGTATCCATTCAATGCCTTTGTGAAATCCCTTCCTAAAACTATGCCATAAGTGTCTGGGATATGGGCAACTTGGATGTCAATGGTTTGTTGAATTCTAGGATAAACTATAATCTGGATGGGTATTATGTTGATTTCTCTAATTATGTTGATCTTTGTCTTATCAAGCTACGTTACTTTACACCGGGAGGGAGTTGGGACTATTCCCAAATCTTTGCACATGCTTAGGGGCATGATGTTAGAGGAAGCTCCCGAGTCCAATAGGCAGTTATGGAGGTTCTTCCCAAACACACGGATGGAGGTCAGAAAGGGAGGAGTTTCAAATTTCCCTTGAACCAATCCTTCAAAAACATCCACTTGGGCGACTTGGCTCTTATCCTTCTCGTTACCCTTGTTTTGGGTTAGTGTCTGATCAGTTTCTTTGTTGGATTGCCTATCTGGCTATTGATTTGTAGGCGGATCAGCGTTTTTATTGGAAATTTGTCACACAACTAGTCCATTTTGCTGATCATCAAAGGAAACCTTCTTTGAAGGTACTTCTTGAGTCGACTCGACTGATGGAGTCCCATTTATCATTCTAAAGAAGGCATTTCATTTCTTATGGATGGCACCTTGAGTAGCTCAAAGATGGACACACTTAGCTTAGCCTTCTTAAATTCCTCCGTAATATACTCTCCCATTTGTTCAACTTCTTCATCATAAGCAATATTTCAGGAGGAGCTGGTGGTATTCGCGAAGGAGCTAGTGGGGTGATTTTGGTTTTGGTTCTGCTATCTACCTTTGTTAAAGTACCATGTGGGGACATGATGGTATCCTGGATTGTTGCTAGAATTTGGGTCAGGAGGGGTACTAAAATTATTAGGCAGAGTGGAGGTCATGAAAGGACCACCAACTTGTCTATTCCTGATGTTGTAAGGGGTAGTCTGTTGGTGAAACATTTGAACTTCATCTTCCCTAGGGTCTTCCTCATCCTTAGGAACATTGTCTATTGAATCAAAAAGCTGAGCCCAAGGGCTTTCAGAACTTACCTCTTTTTCTTTATCATTGTTGCTTGTGTTGGCACCTTCCTGCTCCAACATGTTGCACTCAACCTTCAGGAAAGGAGCTTGGTTGACCACCAGCACAGAGGAATCGTATGGTTTAGAGGGAACGATTTCTCTGCATCCCAAGTTTTCCACAACATTTTGGACTTCAACCTGAAAAATTTCGGTAGCTGTCTGGAATTTCAGACAATCCAATTCAGAATGTTGGCTTGTTTTGTGTATACGGCACCAACCGAATAAAGAAACCTCATCCAAGTAGACTCCACTTGTAGTTTTTTCATTATTGTTGAGCTGATCGAGGGGAGTGCGAAGACTGCCATTATTGGGCCTTGTGTTCCATGTCTGGTTCTACCTCGAGAAAGGCCTTCTATCAAAGTTTTGTCCCAAATTCTAATTCCTATCATAATTCTGCCCATACGAGGCGTTGGCATTGTAGTTATCTCGGTTCTCGTGGCTGTCACGGTTGAGGCTAGCTTCGATGATCTTCTATGAAGCCTGCAGCTGATTGTTTTGGTTTCTCAAATGCATCATCTTCGTAGATATTTTATTGATCATTTTTGTGAGTTCATCGATCTGATCCTTTTCTATTTTCTTTGGCTATGGAGTAGTATTCTGGAGGAACACCGGTTGAGCCACTGGCTGATTTTGGTGAGTGGGTAGAAACTCAGATGCTTAGAGATATGTTGGTACTTGGGGAAGTTGAGAATGGACTTGCTATTATTGGGGCAACATATAGTGAGGAACTGGGGGTGCTTGATTTATTGGTTTTCTAGGGTGTTGCACTATGGGCAGCTATGGACTGGGTTCATGAGGGGCATGTGATGTTGCAAAGCTTGAGTGAGCCCATGAATCTACAAGGGATGAGCGACCTGCCCCAAAGAGGGTAGTGGACTAAAAATTTTTTGTCCCAAGCCCGTGCTAGCAATGACAGCCTCCGAGTATGCATCTACCAATCTGGTGGGTGATGGTCACATCCTCTTCACTAGTGTTGCAATAAGATTGTCCAATGCTGCATAGTAGATAGGTAAAACAACAACATCATTGAACATGTATGGGTCCTATAGTCGAGTGTATGCTCTATGGAATTGATCATTAAAGGAGTTGATCAGTTCATTGACCTCCCTTTGAACCAACATAAAATGTCGATACGACTCTACAAGATTGATTAGAGTTTTGAACTTCTGCAGGAAAACATTCTTCAGAACGTCCCATGTGTTGATAGTTCCTACCGGTAAGTTGACGTACCAATAGAAGGCATCCTCCCCTAGGGAGTAGGGAAAGAGTCAGCAAGCCACAACCTCATATATGATCTGCATAGTCTTCAAAATGATCTCAAAAATCTTGACATGCTCCTCAGCTTTCCTATGCGAATCCTGGGGATTGAAATTTATGCAAAAAATATCAAGATTCTTTGGCATGTCATGATAGAGGTTGAAGGAAAAAGGAGAAGGATTATTTCCCAACCACACCATCAAAGGGGGCAGTGGAGGTGGTTGTGCCAGATTGGCTTGTGACTGCAAAGGGGTAGCAACAGTTGATAGAACAACTTCCAAAAATGGGACTGCGTTGGGTTGGAAGGCAACATCTAGCCCTTGGGAAGTGGTAGCCTGGAAGGTTGTTCAGAGTGGGTGAGCAAGAGAAAATGCTGCCAAGAATGAAGGAGAAGATGGTGGAAAATTGATAGAAGAGGAGAATGATGGTGAAAGCAAAATGGGTTGGTCATATGAGTTGGAGATAGAGGTTTCTCCTTTCTTAGCTCTCTTCGCTCGGGTAGGGGGCGGTAGCTCTTGAAACTCCCCTTTGTTTGGCATAGAACTTAGTATTCTGTAAAATCTCTCAGGGGAGAAAGACCCGATTCGATCCAGCTTAGCCCTCAAAAATTCCCTCCTTCTAGCTCCAGTTCTGTTGATGGGTTTTTTTGCATAATTTCTCAACACAGGTAATGCATAGGTGCATCACCTCTCTTGAAAGGAAATATCCAGCAAGTTGCTGAAAATAACCCCAAGGTCTCTCAGGTGTCAAGTCATGACTTGCATAAGATACCTCAGTTGATGTTTGTTGTGATTTTTTTTTATAATCGTAGGACGGACTTATGTGAGTTAAGTTGGAAGGGGAATCAGATCTGCAAATGGAGTTTCTGATGTGGGGAAGTTACTGGACGTTTTTTGCAGGTTCAAACAATAATTTCAAACTCTATTTTAACTTGAGATTTGGCTTTACAATGTGCAATGAACCTTAGCATAGATCACTTCTAAAAAAAAGGAAAAAAGGGTAGGGAAGAGAAAGGGTTCCTAGACCTACAACTACCAATGAGTAGTGATCATGGAGGTCTCTACTGTGGACAACTTCCTTAGAACAAAATTCCACTTAACCAGAAATCTCAAAGTCTCATGAAATCTGTGTTATCTTCTAAGGACTGCAGATATTTTATCATTCATTCACCATACATATGCATGAACAAAGGTAAGTATTTAAAAGCAACTTCAAAATCAAGGTCCAGACTAACTTTACACAACCATCTACTAGCAGCAAACATCCAAAAGTATGGACAAGGAGGGCATCTACACAGCATAAATCTTCACAACTAGGAAACAACATCACTAAATTTACCAAAGCTAACTGAAAAGAAACTAGAACAACAAAGAAACTTTAACTAAACCATCCAACTATGAGAGAAGAATCATGAAACATGAGAAGAAATCCATAAATGCACCAAAATCAATGTATTTCTATTGCAATTTTTGCAACATGCCTTTACAACAACTCAACTCTCTTTGAAAATGAGAGGAGACCCCCTATTTATAGAGTCCAAAAATTAGAACATGTGGCCAAGATTGATTTACATTTGTGTGGCCACAATTCACTACAAACTAGGGTTCTACCTACCCCCCAATATATTACATTTTTAAAATACATTTCGTCCATATCCCTATTTTGTCTTCTAGTGGCAGCATTGTAGCTTTTTCGTCCTTTTTCTTATTGCTCTTTATTACTGCTATTCCTTTAAAAGTTATTCATCAATAATAGGGTTTCCCTCCTACTTCTTTGAAGTTGCATAGTCCATGAATTTCAAGATCACCAGTCAAAACTTGTCGACCTTAATGATGTCGGATTTCAGCACTTGGTAGCTCCACTCTTTGGAATTGTTAACAAGATTTTCCCAGTCCTCCTCATACTTGGAAATTTTGTCTCTGAATAGCTCGAATTGGGTGAAAGATCGAGCAATAAAGCTTATAAAATATGTAGTAATCTCGGCTGACATCACGTCTTCCATCCTCTTTCAGAAGAGAGGATTTATACTTTCTAGATTGATCTTGACAAGGAGCACTTCATACCCCGTCATCAGCTTCAAGTATCAGAAGCAATCTTCTCTGGCTTCCTTGGCCCACTCAACATCCAAATTTACTTGCTCAAGTACCTATTCCAGCCTTTCCTTCCGATGACTGAAGTCTCGTTTCCTCACATCCATTAGCCAATGGTCATTGTCCTTGAAGGAAAATTCCTTTTCTCAAATTTCACTTGGTAGCTTGAGGATAGCCTCAATTTTTGGGTAAGAAGCCTCATACTTCTTTGGGAACTCAATGCAGATTCACCTCGTACCTTCAAGAGACATTTTCACTTCCAACAACTTGTTCATTGTTCGAACAAAAAGATTGATACCTGTATTCCCAATATCCAAGACTTGTCAAAACCAATTTTTTGTGGTCTTGTCCAAGTTCTTTCTCTTCTCTAGCTAGTAAATCTACTCTTTTGATAGAAACTATGGCGTGGCTGAGGATGTGGTTGGTTGTTCTTTTGTGGATGACCATTATTGGATATAGGTTGTCAAATCAGCCACTTGTGCCTTAAGCTCCTCCTTCGAAACTTTGTCCTGCTTAATGAGGTGCACCACCATGGCGACTAATTCCTGGAGATGATCAACCTTTTGTTCCCTGGTGGCCACTCCCAATTCGATGGTGGATATGCTATAACTTATTCCTTGCTCTCCCACCACCGACGTAGCTATTTGTACAGCCCTAGATCCAGAGGCATCCATTGTTACCTTCGACCTGATCTTCGGCCTCCTCTCCTTCTTGGTGTCATTCTAGGCTCAAGCCAATATAGCCTCCAGACTTTCCTTTGGGTCCTTTGGAGTGGGAGCCCTCTTTTCTAGCTGTCTATCCAACTAATAATGCATTAAAGACATTCCCCTAGGTGACTCCTGTTGATCCCCTTTTCAATGAGGGCCTCTCGCCTTGTCCTTGTATCCTCTTTCTCCTCATCGGAGTCTTGCACGAATACTATGTGCTTGATAGGGGACTTGGTAGGTAAGCGCTCATCAAGGTTGCCTTCTTTTTTAGTATCCCCTTCTCCATCATACCCATGTTCTTCGGGTTGCTCAATCTTTAGATTCTCATAGTTTTCAGTCTTTCCCTCAGATTTATCCTCTTCCTTACCTTTCTACCCCTCATGAGGGAACACCCCTTCATCATGCCCAGGTGTAGGATCACGTTCTTTCATTGCAGACTTATCACCCTCCGTCCTCACGAAAGCAACCTCTTCATTACTAATAGGCTTTCTTTTAGCCTCCTTGTCTTCAATTTCCTTGAGTTTCTTAGCCCACTCAACATCGAGCTTGGCATCAACTATCTCTTCAATTATCTTTCCGTCTTTAGTCTCATCATTGGAGGACTTATAGGTGACCTCATCGATTACTCGATGTTCGTATATTAGGTGCTCATGATAATCAAATGCCTCCTCTTCCAATCTCTTAGCTAATTCCGCTTGTTGTCAGTGATCCAACTCCTCATAAATTTGCATAGTGGCTTCCATTGTTGGCGGCTCGGTAGGAGGAGGAGGAACTAGAGTGCTATTATTGCTTGAGCCATCACAACTTGTACTGCCAGATTTGCAAACATTCCTGAGAGCTCAAAGGGAACATTCTTCATGTATTTCATGAAGGACTCTGGAAGGGTGAGGGCAAGCATTATGGTCGTAGTAGTGGTAGTAGGAAGAGAAAATGAAGGAGACATGGAAGATGAAGAAATGGACGAGGTAGTGGCGGAGGATGAATCAACCGATACTACCTGTGGGATGGGAGAAGTAGAAGAAAGATGGACGAAAATTTCCACCGCAGGCAAAGAGGATGCAACTACCATTCATTGGATAGGAGTGGTGGTAATAGTAGTGGTTGCGGAAGCAGATGAAATAAGTGGAGACTTTTCCTGACAAGCCTCCATCTCCTCTCCCTCATGGAATGGATCTGCCTGGATTATCGAAATTTTGGTGATGTTGCCCATTCACTTGTGTTTCTTGGGAGGTTAACCCTCTGAGGCCTTCCTAGCGTATGCCTTTGATTCAGATTGTTGCTCTTCAATCACCTTTCTCTTCTTTGAATGAACTGATGGAGGGGACTTAGATGTTTCTCTCATTGATGTAGTAGCTACCCCACCGCCTGAACCACTTGGCTCACTCTCGATCCCCTTGAATGTCAAGACAAACCTTCATTTCTTTAATTGAGCAACTTTCTCATCTATCCATGCCTTTGTTCGAGCCTCAATAGGCCTAGTAATTATGGTAAGTTCATCAACCTCCGGCTCATCCCAATCAATCATTGGTAGGGGTAGATTGGCGACAACATTGTACTTGGGGTTGATCACAGTGCTTTCATCTTCCTCAACCTGATCGAGCATCGGGAACAAATTCACCCTTTTCACAAAGTATGCGGTCATCCACATATAATGTCTTAGCCGCACTTCAAGGTCATCCTTACAATCTACCTATAAATCCTCAACATTGTGGAGATGGGCATACTCCTTTCCAATTGCTTTTTTCACATGTCCATATGGGTCCATTTGCGGCCTAGCCATGTGAGATTTGAAGTGATATTTTGCTAGTTCCTTCTCTGAATTGCAGGTGCATTGGGAAGTATAAATTTCATATATCCCCTGGCCGAGTTTAAGGGGATAAGGGATCCCCACTAGATGCTTGTTACTCAAAATGGTGTGAATGTTGCGTAGCTGCCAAAAGAGTTCCAACAAAATAATCTGGTCACTAGGGTACTAGGGCAACTTGTTCAGCCTTTCCAAGAAGCCCTGTGTGTGGATGTATGTAAACTTGGGGTATTGGATAAATAGGAAGGCGTAATTCTTTAGAAATGCTCGAGCACTATGGGAGATCCTTCTCTCAAAATCTCCCCCGAGCAACATGATGATGTCAACGATGAATGCATCATTTACTTTGCAATAATCCATTTTGAAATTTCTGAACTATAACTGAGGGTACCTGTCAAAAGCCTTGAGTTCTCTACCAGGCACTTCATTTGGAACTCTGAATAACCCGTTATAATTCCTCTTATCAGCCAACGAGTAGACCAGGTAAGAGGTCATGTAGAACTTGGATATCTTCTTGATGCTCATGAATTGATCATGAAAGCGGTCACTGATTATTCTTCCCCAGTAGAACATGGTGTCCTTTCCATGGAAAATATGCTCGATGAAATAAACCATCCATTCTTGAAAATACGCTGCATAAGGGAGGCCCATTACTCTGCTCATCATGGTGATCAAATCATGGTAGTCCTCAAAAAATTCGCTACGAAAGAGTTCCTGGGGAACCTTTGCAGTGCTACCCCATCTGTCCTTCAGCCAATACTGATTTATAAGCTTCTTGCATCTTATGGGGTCCTCATCCCACATTTACTTACATTCCTGAATGGTAGGAAGTTCCATCTTTCCGAAGAAAGGAATGTGGAAGGTCTTTGTTATCCCTGGTGGTGACATATCGGCCAATACGTTTCCATCCCTGTCGACAATAGTCCTTGTTTCTGGTTGTTATGCCTCTCTGTAGGCCATTACCAGCTTGGGGGCAATCAAGGCATGAGGGAAACCCATGGCCTTGGCTATTCCAATGCTCCTGACGAGTCTTGCATTCTCTATTTTGGGGCTTATTCTAACCCTTTGTATAAATTCATCAATATCGACATGCCCAATATTTGTGTCAGTGATGTCCTTCCACTTGGTTGTGACATTGGAGTGCAACGACACTCCCTGTAATTGGTACTTCATCTACTCTTTATCCTTCTTGCCTCGAGGAGCCTTGGCAGTTCTCTTTCCTTTGTCCTTGGCTGCTCCTGAAGTTTCTGTAGCTGATTCCATATATCCTACACATAGAGGCTGAAGTTAGGTATAATCTTAGCATGATGATATAAATGGTTAGCCAAATCCCTACAGAACAAGGTTAGATCGAATAATATATCATTCAAATGTGTCATCACTTAATTGAATTTGTCACTGAAGGTTTTCCGGAAGGAAAATGAATGACCCAGGCCCCAGAGGTCAGACTTCCCCTGTCAAAAAAGTTGTTCTTGAGGGTGAACAGAGTGGGAAGACCCGGATGACCTCCCCCGACCATGGATTTGGATAATGAAGGGTCCATGGGGAAGGTGATCACATTTTAGCATGTGGGTCATTGTTCGTTTTTAGATTGGAGGTCATTTAGGTCACCATTAAGGCATCTGGGGTCAAACCAAGGGAAGGCTACCAAGTGTTAGTTGTTTGAAATAACATCGGAGAAACAACATTGCAGAGAAGGAGTTTCGGAGTCCGGAACTTGGGAGGTCGAAGGCCACGAAACCATGCCTTAGGATATTCAGTCATTGGGGAGCTCAAGCCACAAGGGCTTGGAGGTCGCTTCGTGATAGCCATAAGAAATGTAAAAATGGGGACGAAAGTCTGGGACCTGCCACATGGCAGTCCAAACATGAGGAGATATTTCGCCTCATGACCTCATCTACCTAACTTGGCAAAGATTGGGATGCCGGGGTCTAGAGGTCAGAAATACGGTTTCAGATTGTCGTTTGGGATGACCAAGATGGAATGGAAGTCCAATGGTGAAATCTCAGTGGGAAGGGTCTGGTAGAAGTGAGGACTTTAAAGATTTTCATCTAAACAATCTGGCGGGGAAGAACTTTAGACCCCAGAGCCAGAAGGTGGTCACTCGATGGGAAAAATGAACCGGCAGAACGATAGTGATGGCCCATGGACAAAAGTCCATAGACTGAGGCCCGAGGGCTTCTTGGAAGTGGAGGCTTTGCTGAAAGTCTCACATCAAATGATGAGTCAGGGTTCGAGACTTGGATCGGCTAGGCGAGAACTTTGTTTGAAACAATGAAGGTGAAGTAGTATCCAAAGGTGGAGTCTCGGATGTCGGAACCCACGGGACGCTTCACCGTTTGAGGTAAGTGTTTTCTAAAGTTGTAACAGCAGCCTAAGGTCTCGGGCCCGGAGGGCGCAGTCACTTAGTTCAAAGAACAACAATGGGAAGACTAGGTTCTGACTTGGATTTTCTAAGGCTGGGAAGGATGTTCTAGAAGTTTAGCATGTGGGTTTTGTGGCAAGGGGGTCCCTCTATCAGAATCACAAAATTTATTTCCTTCTTGTCTATCATTTAAACATCAAATCATGCAAAGACACAGCAGGCTTTCGGATGACAAACATAACTTGCAGACATGAAGAACAATGGTCTAGGGTCTTCCAGAGTTATGACACCATTTTGGATAAGTTTCTTTAAGACAATTTTGATAGGCTCACCCAAGGGAGTGTATGTGTGTCTTTGAAATTGTCATAGTTGACACGGTTGCCTTTGATTAAATTGAGCAGGATTATTTTGAATAGCATTGGCAGTTTGTGTGGGTGTGGTCATAGGTTTATTTTGATTTTGATCTCCTTTGATGGTGAGGACATGACCTGTTGCATTAACGGTTTTGGCATCGACCACACCATCATTGGTGATGTGTTTGTTTTTGACCCAGTACTTATTTTTGTCAATTGGAGGATTTGTATTTGTGTTTTTAGGACCGTATTTTAGTTCTCCTTTTGCAATAAGGGATTTCTCAATCTGGACACCTTTTTCAACTAGGTCCATGAAATTTGTGCAACAATGCACCTGAGCTGCATATTTCAAGGGACCTAGAAGTGTTTGTACGAACATGTCAACCTTTTCCAT
Organism: Sequoiadendron giganteum; assembly: GCA_007115665.2. Taxonomy (NCBI): domain Eukaryota; kingdom Viridiplantae; phylum Streptophyta; class Pinopsida; order Cupressales; family Cupressaceae; genus Sequoiadendron; species Sequoiadendron giganteum. The sequence continues at coordinate 493,444,333 of CM021104.1, forward strand.
TTCTGGTATGTCAATATGACAATGACTAGCTAGACTTCTCCATCTTTGGAAGAATGGGATGAATGTTTCACTAGCATCCTCTTGTGTGAGATTTCATAAGCTAGTAATAGAGGTGTCCGTGTCAATGTTGTATGCGTAATTTTTTATGAATTTGCGGCTAAGTTCATCCCATGTTTGGATATCCTTTTGAGTGGAGAACCATTCAAGGGTGGGACCTACAAGACTTTTAGAAAAGAGTCTCATCAAGTATGTTTGTTCATAGGCAACATCCATACAGTTGGTCGCAAATTCTCGGACATGTTCAATAGGGTTTGTCTTTCCTTTGTATTTGGTAAAATTAGGTGACACATATCCCGAAGGAAATGGTGGCATGTATAATTTTATGTCAAAGGGATATACAGATAAATCATATGACACTTTTGATTTCTTGCCAGATATTTGCATGTCTTTTATAGTCTTTTGCAGACCTATGAGCTGAGCTTGGAAGGTATCGAATATAGGGACATTTGTGGCACCATACAGTGAATTGATTGGTACACTATGGTTCCCCATTTGTTGTGAGTGGATGTTGGTGTGTTGTTGAGGGATATGTTGTTGTGACATGTAGATGTGTTTTGGTTTGTGTGTTGGTACTGAAAGTTTGGATTAGGGATGTGTTGATGGGTATGAATATGGGAGGAATATGTCAGAATGTGTCCCCCAACCATTTGGGTCGATACTTGGGGAATATGGTGACCAGGAATATTTTGGTGTCCAATAGATGTCATAAGTTGTGAGTTTTGATTGCCTTTTTGGGGTTGTTGGAACTGTCCTTGGGAGGGGTTGGTATTAAACTGTGTGGATGTGTTAACATTTGGTTGTGGTCCTTGAGGAAAAAGATGTTGTTTACCTCCACCCAAAGGATTTAGTGAAGTACCAATGAGAGGATGTGATGAGGATGCACTCATGGTACTAGATGTAGTCGTCAATGGGGGATTTGTATGGCTTGATGTTGCCCCCAAGGCATAACTTTCCCACATTGCCAAGGACCCAAAGGTGGCTCCAGCCAATTGTGACGATGTTGTGGATAGCGTAGGAAATGTGGTGGATTGTGTTTCTCCAATGGATGTAGCATTGATTGAATTGGAATTTTTTGGAATGTTGGAGGTAGCACTCATGGTCGTTGTGATAGTTTGTGAGGTAGCATCAAAAAAGGTATTGTTTTTGTTGTTTGGAGGTTGACCACTATTGGACATTTTATTCGTATTGGTGACATTAGGGTCAAGAGATAGCGGTCTCAAAGTATTAATGTCAAACCCACGAGCTAATTTAGCTCCTTGACTTAAAAGTATGGATAAATATTTGTCTCTATCATATAAGACCATTTGTTCTACGAAGTAGGCCACCTCGGGATCTTGTGATGCTTCCTCTAGGTTTTCCTCAAGTAGTTTTCCATATTCATCCTTATGTAAGAGTGATTCAAAAGCGTTGTTTGATGAGGATGGTATGGTCATAAGCAATTGAGTAGTTGTGTTGCTAAATGGGTCTTCAAAAGTCCAATTTGGGTCGTAAGTAGGATTAGTGACATTGGACTGAGAATCTGGTCCAAAGTTTTCCATTTGTCTTTTTTGTTTTTCGAGTCTAGTTTCCACCATAAAAGGTAATTGCTCAAATGAGAGTGATGAAAATGACAACTAAATGGAAGGATGACACTAGCCTGTATTTTTTGTATTTTTGGATAAAGGATGATAATGCAAGACTATGTTTTTGGATTTTCGATAAAGGACTAAGATGATAATATTGACTAAGGACTAAGATGATTAATGCAAAGTTTAGGTTCAAAATGAGGACTAATTTTGGACAATATTTGGAGAAAGGTTTGGCTAACCACTCTAAGCTTGACTTTTGTCTCAATTTTGGTTATCAAGAGGGACTAAATGACAAGTGAACCTGCCTAACTAGACTGTTGAGTTGGAGGTTCTCACAAAAAAGACAATTACTAAAAAGAAGAATAATGACTGAGTCCCAAGATAACCTAACGTTGAAAACAATAGTTTTTGCAAAGTGTGGTGATTTGACCTAATCCAAAGTTTGCCAAGATGAAACCTAAGGACAAATTTTTGCTAAAAAAAAGATGATTATGATGCCTAGGGAATGCAACTAAAATTCAAAAACTTTAGACCTATGGTTAAAATGCAAGCTAATGAATGGAAATGATGGATGTTTTGAGCAATTTCAATTCTGGTTTCTGACAAAGACTTTCTGAAAAAGATGTTGTTTTGATCGACTCCATTTTGATGATCAAGTTGTTGACGAAAATAGCAAAAACAATCACAGAATACAATGTGTTTTCAGTTTGATGTGATGGATCTATTTAAATCAAAGAACAATTACACCTAGGCTGTGTTGGATAATATTTATTGAGTTCCTACCTGGATAAAGCTAGCTACACATATTCAAGGCGTATGACTAGTAGCTTGACCCCATTGGCTCCCCTCCACGACACTCACTTATATGGGGCAACCAAGCTACTGTACCCATGAAACTCCCATGGCATACATCTCATCTCCACACATGAGCTGTAAAAATATAAGACGACTTCACAAGTTCGAACCTACTGCACTAGCAAATAGAAAGGATTTTGGAAAAAACTACAACATGGCTTTTAGTAAGGGCATTCCATTCGTGGGGCACCATCTAGTATGATGAGAGACCATTTATGCCCTTCTCATTAGATCAGTGAGCGTGATTTCTGGGGTTTCCCCCAAAAATCCATTTTTATATACCAGCTAGAAGTCGCTTGGCTTTAGCGTGTTACCGGTCTAATTCGTCTTGGGGTGAGTACTTTTTCCCACCAAGATAGACTCAAGTTCTAGAGTCAACAACCGTTTCTCTTACACCCAGGATGACACAAATGTGCAAGGGGAGAGGATACTTTGATATACCGAATCGTGGGGTTCTAGACTAACATGAATAGACACAAAAAACACTGGTTAATTTTTAAGCCCAAATGACAATTTTTTAAGTACCAGACATAAAGTTTTAAAACAAATCAATGTCTTCATAAGGTCCTGCATGCAAATGATTAGTAATTTTGATTGTGTCTTTGGCTTTCATCCTGTAGAAAAGAGTTTCTTTGTTTGTTTTCTCTTTGGTCTTCTACACTTCGTCATGCAAAAACTAAGTTATCCCCCTAATCATAGCTGCAAACAAACATTACAAAAATAAAACAAGACAAAAACGACAATGATTAGAGATGAAAGATGGAATGTGTGCACCTAGACTTTCTTTAGCTCCAAATTCTTTGTCCACTTGATCCAATGTGTACTTTGAAGTGTTTATTTTTTTCCTACACATTCACAAACCCAACAAAGCCAAAACCCTAACAAGATACTTGATCACTAATATTAGAGGGTTAGCTCGTCAAGACAAATCTGATTTTTGGAAATATTTTTGATAGTAAAAATAAAAATACAGAGAGAAAACCCATACTAAAATTTCAAGAGCTTTCCAAAAATGTAAAAAAATCCAAATTTTTTTCTGTTTTGCACCTGAAATTATTTTTTAAAGAAAAATCATAAAAAAATTATTAAAAATTCAAAACACATCCCAAAACTTTAATTTTTTCACTAAAGGTGTCTGCCAACATTCTAAATCTGCAAAAAAAAATTTGTGAATAAATCTGCAACCGTTTGTGAGAATCAAGCAAATATTTATGAAACCCTAATTTTTAAAGATCTGTTGTTTGACTAATAATTTTTCATCCATATTTAAAAAATAAAGAACAGACCCTATTGAATTCAGAGATTTTTTTAGAAATGTAAACATATCTGAAAAATTAGACAATTTGCTCTCAAAATTGATTTTTTATTAAGAAAAATAACAAAAACATTATAAAAAAAAAAAACTATCTCCAAAAACTCCGATTTTTGGCGTGGAATCTCTTGATATTGTCATCAACTTGTAGAAAACATTTCGTGAAAATAGCCATAGCCTTGTGAAAGTTATGCTTGAATCTTTGAAAACTAGGGTTTTGTCCCAGAATGATGCAAAACCTACAACAAAAAGCAAACAAAACCTGCAACAAAAAGAATCCAACTACAAAATTTCTCAAAATTTCTCAAAATATGCCAGGTTCACCAATGTAATCAGGGATGAAATATTAAGGTAAAATACAATAAAGCATATAAATCAAACCCTAATAAACAATGAAGCACAAATGAACACAAAGACATAAAGCATAAAACAATATTACCAAATCTTCATGCTACCATTGATTCACCTCCATTGCTCTTCTAGCTTGCAGCTTATGATTTTTGCCCTCAGGATCTGTGTGAGCAAATTGACTATGCCATTGTCCTATGCAAGTTTTGAAGGATTTAAATGATTAAGACTATGATAAATGAATATGCCTAAAATGATAAAAAGTGGGTGCAATAGTAATGATAAAAAGTGGTGTCCTCAATTGTGAGAAAAATTAACATTTTATAAAGAATGTAATTTTGCATGGACGGACGAGATTAAAGCTATCAAAGCCTAAAATCAATGGATGGGATTTTATGTGACAATCCCTAATTAGGGTTAGGGCAAGATTGTCAAATGAGTGGTCAAGATGTCATTTGATAAAATCAAATCGACGGTCGAGAATAAATGTGATAATTAGTCAAAGAGATAAAGATTTTAGAAAATCAAGAAGATAAAGAGTTGAACTGAAAACCAAATTTGGAAAAATCAAGAATTTTCTCAATTACTTGCTTTTTGGAAGAAGATTACTATTTTGAATTAAATTAATTCAAAATAATGTTTTTATGAGACAATAAATAATCTTTTTCAAATTATTTACTAAAATGGAGACACAGTTAATAAAAAAAAAATCAATTTAAATAATTTCATTTATTTAAAATGAGAGGAGTGTGAAATTAGGTAATTAAATAATTAAACATAATTATTTAATTTAGAGGATTATGACCGATAATTAAATAAATTTATAAATTCATTTAATTATGAGAATTAGTGGCATATTTAAATAAACAGATAAAATTCATTTATTTAATAATGAGGAAGAATAAATGAATAAAGGTAATTAAATAAATTAATAAATTTATTTAATTATAAGAATACAATAGACAATTAATGATGCATTGAATAAATAAATATAATTTATATATTTAATAATCATGAAGAATACAATAGACATGAATTAATTAAATAATAATGAATTACCTAATTAATAATTGAATGTGGACCAAGGACATAATTAAATGTCGTAATTATGATAGAATGAAAGTGGTAAAATGGAGCTTGCGGGCCTAGGTCATTTTTATGTGTCTACAGTAGGGCGAAAAGATGTTGGCCGACAACCATCTGAAACGACAAAGACCAGAAGGAAACCCAGGCAGGGAAACCCAGAGGGTCAGGCTTGAGAGGCTCGAGTGAATGCCAATTTTCAGACAAGTCACCAGACAAAAATCCCGAAGCTAGGGAGGCACAGACCGAAAGCTGTCCAAAAAGGCAATACAGACAAGGAAAACCAAGAGGGGAATCTTGATGTTCTGGGCCTGAGGGGCCCCACAGACGCTAACAAAAGGTTTAGTCAAGGAAGCCTCAAGACTTCAACAAATTTTGAGGGGCACTTCATCTTCAACCTAAGATGAGACTTGAGCAACATGTTGACCATTATAAACACTAGAATAGGGGCACACAAAATGAGGCAGCCACAAAATGACCCAGCAGGGCAAAAGACAGAGGGTCCCCATTCCTAACGGGGTGTGTGTGCTATAGGCACAACACTCTAGTAGAAAGATTGGCTAGCATCCTCCCCCGCATCATCAACTCAACTCAAACTGGATTCATTAAGGGGAGATACATCTTGGAAAACCTTGTGACAAGTTGGGAGTCCATGAAATGGGCCAAAAACTCCGGACAAGAAGAAATAATGCTTCTTTTAGACTTTGAAAAAGCCTATGATAGGATTGAATGGGATTTTGTGTTTCTCGTGTTGGAGGCATTTAGCTTTCCAAAGAGCTTTTGATCCATGGTAAATACTCTATTTCAGGATGCCTCTTCTCAAGTGCATGTGAATGGAAGTCTTTCACATGAGATCATTATAGGGAGATCAATAAGGCAAGGGTTCCCTCTTGCACCTGCCCTATTTATTATAGCCTCCAATGCACTTCACTATATCTTGAGAGATAGTTCAATAGTTCCAAGAGTAAGAGGTGTCAGATTGCCAGACTCAAATGAGCTCATCAATCTTTAGTTTGATGATGACACATCTATCTTTTTGCAAATGGATGAGGATAATTTTGCAGTATTAATGAAGAAGCTTGAGACCTTTTTCTTGGCTTCAAGAGCAAAAATTTCCCTTGCAAAGTCTTGCCTTCTTAGTTGGGAAGATAAATCCCCTGATTGGAGTGGCAGATTTGGTATCCAATGGGGAGGCCCCCACAAGCTTGTGAAATATCTTGTTATCCCCTTTGTTGTTAATCCTAACTTGAAATAAATGTGGTGTTGGATTAGAGACAAGGTTGAAAAGAAGCTATCAAAGTGGAATAAACAATACCTCTCCTTTGCTGGGAGGTTTCAGATTTATCAAAAAATTCTATCCTCCTATAGCATCTACTTTGCATTTGTTTTTTTTTTTTCTCTTACCAAATCAATGATATCCAAAAAAGAATAAGATAATTTATGTGGTCTGATGGTAAAGGGAAAAGGAAAAAACATTCTATCAAATGGGAATTGGTGCACCATTTCAAAGGCACAAGGTGAGCTGGGGTTAAAAGACCTGAGGACTCAAGGAGTTGCCTTGGCAGCCAAATGGGTGATTGGTGCCTTGGATGGTGAGGAACCATGGAAAGTGCTCATGAGAAGTAACATTGCCAATGTTGTGCCTAAACATGCCAAATTTTGGAAATTCCTTCCTTTCAATGATATTCTTAGTAGTGAGTGGCCTATGTCATCTACAGGATCCAATGTTTTTAAGACCATATGGAAGACTTGGGAAATTGTCAAAAATAATCTCTCCAACTATCATTTCACCAAGGGGGGCAAAAAGGTCATCTTTTCCAACAAATATCTTTGGTGGAATCTAAAGCATAAAGGGAAACCTCTTTCTCTAATTCAAGGTTGCTCTGCAAAAAACTGGGCCCAAAAAGGGGTCCTTTGCTTTAATGACATTTTGAAAGAAGATAGTCTAAAGGGTTGGAATGACCTAAAGGCAGAATTCAACACCCCTCAAATAAATTGGAGAACCTACACAATGCTGAGAGAGGCATGTGACCATCTCAACTTTCCAGTTGGAATTAAAAATGATTCCCTCCAATACAAAGATTTTTTGTGGTATAATGGTAATAAAATTATGAATGTCAAGGCCAAAGATATCTATACTTTGCTAACAAAATAGGTGGATATTACTGAGCACATGAACAAATCCTGGAAAATGAATCTAACCAAGGAACAATGGCATAATTTTTTTTTGAAAAATTGGTAGAAAGAATTGGAGGCCAAAAAGGCTTACTTTAGATGGCTTCTGATCCTACAGAGGCTTCCTCATAAAAGCAGAATAGACGACATTGATATTTTTTTCTTTATTTAGAAAGCCTGAATCTCTACTTCATAAATTCTTTGATTTCATTTTTTCTAAAGAAATTTGGAATATGTTATGTATTTCTCATAATATTTGGGGGAGTAATGGGAGTATGTCCCCTGAAAATATACTCTTTCTTCCTCAAAAGTGCATGTTAAGTAAAACTAGTCTCTTATTCTAGCATATCCTTTCAACTAAAATTTTGTAGGCAATTTGGAAAGCTCAGAATGAAGACCGATATCAAAATAGGAGGAGATTGCTTACTAAGTCCTATAAAGGACTCATGTTTTACAATATTGCTATGTAGGTTTCCCTCACTATGGAGATCTCGGAGGAAAAATTCTAGAAATATTTGGAAAATAGGGAATTGTCTATTGATATCTTGGAAGCCAGATATGATCACATGTGGAAAGATGGACATCCAGGGGCAAAGGTATTCCTTTAGGCTTTACAGGCTTTCAGAGAGAAACTCAAAGAAGCACAGAAGAACAATCCAGGCTCAAGCAGGGACAAAGAAGTGGTTATTGTACTAATGGAGCAACAAAAAATAGATGTACCCTCTGTTGAAGACTTGGCAACTATAGAGACATTGCTTGATATGAGAGATGGGACCAAGATTGTGTAAATATCCAAATGACAACATATATATGTGTTGTATATCCTTTTTTTGTTCGACAATGGTTGTTTATATAGGACAATGATATATGTGTATAACTTAATGTTGGTACTTTGATGTAACTAATGATGATTTGATACAGGTGTTGTAACTAATGTTGACTTCCTCTTTTTTGGCCTTTGTTGATACGTTGTAACGGGGTAGTATAGGTCTGATACTAGGATCCTTTTGATATCATGTAATGGGGAACTCCTTTTGAGCATTGCAATGGGGGTAACTGTTGTAATGGGGGGTTTGATAGAACTGATCCAAGGGAAAATATCTTGGTTTTTTGGTTTTTAACTATTCCTTCCTCTATAATTAATACAAAAAAAAGTGTTAACCATAGGTTAGTAGAGTTTCCAATTCAAGTTAGAGGTGGGTGAACTTACGACACCACTTCCTTAGAAAGTAGATTGATTATAAATTCATCAAAATTTGGCCAAAGTGTAGAAGTTGTTGCTTACACTTTTTTGGTTCACTATGCTCCAAGTTTTCATAGCTAGTCAGTAGTTTTGTGCATAGTTGGAAGGTTTCCATAGTTGTATGATCGTATTTGTGATGTAGGAAACAACACTAGATACTTAGATAGGTATTACTAGAGGTTTCTATACCAAACTCTTCGTCGAAGGGCAGGGCCACTTCCAGTTAGGAAGTTGTGTGGGGGATTGCTAAGTCCATGGTTAGAGGAAACACACTTGGGTGATGCTCTCCCTCTTGTAGATATCCAAGACTTGTGAAATAAAAGAAGTGTAATCTAGATAATGATACTTAAACTTGAACTCTCGTAAGTTATGAAATTAAATATATGATCATGAATCTATTGTAATTTATATTTGAAAAGATGAAGTTTCATTTACTTGGAATTGTCTTATGTTATTTTATTGATATAATGTTATGTGAAAATATTTATGCAGTATGCAATCATGTTATTGAAAAATAAAAATTCCATTTCCCTATTTTTGGAAACTTGAATTGTTCACTTCCTGAATTAGAAACTTAGGTGAAAACTAAGAGTAATAAATGGGTATGTTATAGTAATCAAAACATAGATAGAATTTCATGCTATCAACATACCATCCCAAAATATGCAATCAAGTCTCTATATATCCATCCTTATAAATAAATACAACATACCAATGTACAAATGACTACAAACAAAGGCCAACTAACAAATTCTACATAAACACTAAAATAATCTCATGGATATAGACCATCCATGTCTAAGTCATCCCACTGCAACCAATAGGTTTTACACAACTATAAATTGCATAATTTGTATATCCCAACCCAACGAAGCATGCAAGATCATCATCACATCAATAATCAAAAAACCAATATATCAAAGAGGATAACCAAACATATACCCAAAAACTCCCATTGCATGAGTAATGTCAAGTCTGAAAATAGATCAAGGCATATCAAGTCAATATATAGTACTTCACATAGAGGATGTGCCTAATTCCTCTATTACATAGTGTTAAAGAAATATATGATATGCAAAGCTTGAAAACAAGTATGTTGCAATAAATCTCTCACCATTAGTCTCTACATCTCTCTCAAGTTATTCACACTCAATCATGTGAAACCAAACATCTAGGAAGAATACCATATCTGAAGAGAGAACCTAAAAATCAAACCATATCATTGTCCCACACTAACATACCAAGTTATGTAATGTAATATCTCCTTCAACATTCCCAAACTAAAAAAATATCAAAATCTAGCATTCAAACCCAAATGAAAATATGGTAGCAATATATGTGAACCTCTCATACTAAAGGTAGATCAAACCAACTAATCATTTCCATAAAAAATGGAATATGTCCAAAGCCACAAATAGTTTCTTTGAGATCATTCACCTACTGAGTAGACCAAGAGTGGAATACAAGGCTATCTTGTCCATACAACACCAAGATATGACAATCTTCTCTTTAGGTCCATAATGGATTCACATCCTTAGCTAGGTGTAGGCTCCTTGATATTTCTATTGAAATCCTCATCAAAGAGTGACCATATCAACATACAATCCCATAAATAAGAGATATCTTAGCCTCACCCAAGTCTCTCTAGTCTCCATGAGCATCCACCAATCAATTCATGCCAACTTCAAATGCAACTATACAAAATCTTGAAGCTCCAAGGAAATGATTAATACTAAAAACCAAAGAGAACCAAATAAGACCATTGTCAAAATTCCAACTATAGAATCAGGAAGATATAATGAAATCATGATCTAACATCCCCTCCTAGGAGACCACATGAAAATAACCATTCGTCATCAAATGATGAATCAACATCACTACTAGATCTCACACTAAATTGTGTAAACAAGATTTCTAGGCATCGTGATAACCATATCCTAACAAAAGATCCTTCATGACCCCAACATAATCAAAGAAATCAACACTATGAGCTCCTAAAAGGTAAAGTACAACCATAATATCCAAAACAAGAAGATAAAAATGCCATACATCCTTTTTCAATAGAACCAATATGTCATTAAAATATCACTGCTATCTAAATGAAAAATCCAAGAGCCCCTTATGACACCAACAACCATTGCAATAAAATTTGATATTGTAATCAAATATTATCCATGACTCACTAAAAAGTATAATATCAACAACTTAGAACCAAAACCTTGAAACAAAGAAGATAGAACACTCATTTGTAACAATCATCAATTTTTCCTTTTCCTTATCTTTTATTATCCCATTTCAAGCATCCACATGTGGGGAATACAACATTAAATATTTACGTCCACAACTCACCTTTACTATTGCTAGTGGACCCATCACCCCTTATGAGTATATTATAAACAATGGTGAGAATTTAGTATTAAAAATATTTTCCAAATACACCCCGAGTTCCTAGAGACACTTTCCAAGGATGTTGGAACCATGGCATATGACTTACAAGGTAGATAACACCTAATCCTAACAAGATAGAGATTGAAATTTCCTAACATTTGGTATCATATTCAATACATTTATCAGCATGGGTATTTCATAATCAAAGAGCTACAAAAAATGAGAATTGGTTATCAAAATCATGAGTCATATCCAAATTACTTTTTGGATATGACTCAAACACAATTTTTCTCATAATTTTTAGATATGTATCCTAAAATTAAAATTATTTAAATTTATTTTGATACGAAGCATCCTTTTTATGTCAAAATAAATCACACATGCACAACTTGTTGTTTTAGAGTACATATTGAGTTTTCTAATCACAATGATGTTTATTGGCATATATGTGTAGTTTTGCACACTAATGAGGTTTTACAGGAGTGAATGATAAAGGCTCCACCTAGATCTTCAAGAGAATTCATTTTGATCATTTTACGTCAAAGAGTGGATAGTAGATTATTCTAAAATAAATCATGCTTGGATGACACATGTGATCATTGTAGTGTCTTGCAAAAAAATTCAATTTATATACATATGGAGAATACACATGCGATTAGGGAAAAAAGTTTTGGTAAATATAAGTCGGTGGCATATAGTCTACAAGACATTAAAGAAGATAAAAGGTGTGAATTGGTGAGTGAAAATATAGTAGTGTATCAATTTAAGTTTATTTTTTGAGAGAATATAGTGTATGAGTATGCAAGACATACCATATAGCTCAATGGTTGGACTTCCAATTCAAGTTAAGTAAGGACATTTTTTCACTTGGTACCATCATTTTAGTTGTAGATTTTGTAAAGAACTATACACTATAGCAACATAATGAGGTACAATTGTAGTATTGCAACTCCAATCAAGTTTCTATATTTGTCCATATAGTGTTCATTCATGCAATTGATAGTATAGAGGAAGACAAAAAGACCTTGAGAGTATATCATTTTTATTTTGGTGAGGGTATATTTTGTGAAAGGTTTCTTTCAAATATTCTACTATGCTTTGGCTAGGAGGAACATCACCTTTGGTCAACATATCATATGTTCAAATAATTGTGCATCACAATTCAATAACTCATGTATGTTATATTGGTTGAATAGGATGCATAAGGGATATGTGTTCAACATAGTTGGAATTTCTCTAAAGTCGGGCATGGAAAGGGGGAGCATGATGGTTTAAGATCATCTATTAAAAGAGTCCTAGCATGAGAAGAGTTAAAGTACATGGAAAATGTAAAGTTGATAGATAAAACATCTACCAGTGAATGGTGTAACACTATAATGGGTCTAGGTAATGAAGGTAAGCCTATGATTCATAGATTTTTTTGTTGGTAGATGAAACTAGCATTGAAAAATATGAGGATTATTGTACATTAATAAGATCAATTGAGATCCACTCTTTAAGAATATAAAATGAAGTTTCATGGACTATTCATATGATGGAAATGGAATGATCTTGTTTTCAATGTATAGATCAAGTTTGGAATGAGTGTAAGTCAAAAGAGTGGGTTGATGAATGGTGTACAAGACTCTAATTCCACTTGACATATTTCAACTCTCGAGAGCACTACAACTCATGGAGATGGAATCATTAGTTGACTTTGACCACATATCATATCTAGTTCAACCAAGTATTGTCTAGGTGCACAATTTTATAAAATTCAAAATTTTATCTTTTTTTGTATGTTTTTTGTATTTTGACTAAATTCATCTAATTAAATTTACAAATCAATGTAGAGAATGTTTATGTAGTTATTACAAACGAAGACAAGGAAGAAGGAACATACTATTATTTGTGTAATTTTGTTAAGGGAAAATGTTAGAGTCCCCTATCATAGATGGAGAAGATATTGAGTATCCTTGTGGACCAGTGGTTGTTACTAAGACATGGCTTAGAAGGTACCCAATGAAGAAGTTTTTTGTGTGGTTGTTTGAGGAATTTGACACACATATGAATATTCTTCATTATTATAATCTCGTTGTGGCATCGAACATTCAATTGATTAAATATGAGGATAGACCATTGAATAAGAACCTATATAAGGTTTGTAAGTTTTACTATGAGGAAATAATCAACACAATAAATAATATAGCATATCCACATGGTTCATTGGATTGATTTTAAATGAAAAAATGTAATGTCAAGCCTTTTTGTATATTTGTAAATAAAATCACTTGAGAAATGATAATATTATTATTATTTTAAATATTCTCATATTTTACTTATCTATTGGTGATGATTTTATGAGGACCTCAAAGTTGTAATAGTAACTAGCCCCTACATCATACTCCCTTATCCATGTCTAATTTTCTCTAAGCTACTTGGACCCTCCTAGATCATGGATCACTTTGTAGACTCTAAAACTTCACCCATTCATATGTGCAAAGATTTCATTTAATTTTATCTTTTTTGTTGACCTCTTTACCCCTTTGGTATTTCTTAAATTCTCATCCCTAGGCTTGTTGTATGTGTATACCTTACTTAATAAAATATGACTAAGTGACAAAATGATAAGTTTGTACAACTATCTATAGATGGCCACCTTTAAGCATGAGGTATCTTAGGAAATTGGTATTCTATATCTTACTTCGGTGGCATGTTTTTTTTCCATTTTTCTCTCACCATTGGCGAATTATGTATCACCTAGTAGGTGTATGCTAACACATGGTTGGAGGAAATAAATTTATTTTTACAATGTTTCCTTCCTCTTTGTACATATTTTTTTAGCCTCCTATAAAATTTAGGGACAATGAAAGGAATTAATATATTTATATCTTCTTCATGTTATATTTATAATGCTTATTTTGGATTAGTTTCCTTGTTCTTGTATAGTGCTTGCACACATCAATGCTCATGTGGTTGTATTTACAGTGCTTATTTTGGATTAGTCTCCTTGTTCTTTTAGAATAGCATAGAATTCATTTTGATGGATTGTCCTACACTTTTTATTCCCTTTAAGAATCCCATTATTATTTTGAAGGATTAGCCTCCTTTTTTATTTTAGGATAGCATAGTATTTATATAGATATAATTTTCTCTTTTGTGGTTACAAGGTCATAACAATTTAGAAAAATCTCATATTAAGGATACTCCAAGAAATTTTAAGGGATAGTTCATCAATATAATTCCTTATCATGGAAGGAATCCCAAATTTTGGCATGTATCAAGTTTCATGCATAGGACTCTCATGATCATGATCATGATAGTCATTCATAGAGAACATGATAGTAATTATTACCAACTTTATGAGATGGTTATAGATGCCAAGGAATGACCACTGATATTGTAGGTTACTTCATGTAGTGTAAGATGCGTATGATATTCTTGATTAAAATATCTATGAAATCCTTAATCCTAGAGTCATGCAATATTTCCATTAAAGTATGGATTCAAGAACAATCACATTTACAATAAAATAATATAAAATTCATTAATTGAATGGCCATGGTTTTAATTAGGGAAAGATGGAGCTACCATGTTATTAAAAAAAATCATATAATTGTCACAAGTTTGAGCAGACATTTACTTAGGATGAAGTTTGGAGATCCATTTTTGAGTAGGTAAAATCACATGAGTAATTACTATAATACTATTTATTCCTCCCATGATTATGGAAAATTTGATAGACTATGAAATTTATGATCTTTGAAATAATCCAAAATCGTATTTATATTAGTCATCTATTGTACTATGATGGGTAGAAAAAGACCCCTATGATTGAGCAACAAAATTGTAATGAAGTCAAGAATTGATTTATGACATTACTTGTTGACTATAGAGTGATGGTGATACATCTAAAAACTTCTCCACTAGCCATACGATCATTTAAGTCACATAAAGGAACAATACAAGTGTGGAATGATTAAAGTTATGTAATATTGAGATTGTCAAGCATGAATGAAATTGCAACAAGATTAAGTTGACTATCATAAACCACCATAGTAGATTTGGTAATGTCATTGATAGAGTTACATCACCATGTAAGTGACATGTTCTTAGGATCTTCATATTACCACCATATTATCGTGTGTCACCGAACTATTTGAAACAATTTTGGGCATGAATTCTAGTTTTACCTTATGCATCACCATATATTTTATGCATACGTTTGCTCTTTCTTGGCATGAATTCTAGTTTTATTTTAGATATTAGGTAGGGTGTCTTAGGTTTTATGGCCTTTGGCCACTCATCAAAAATCTTAAGGGTTTATTGATTGTTTCCCTAGGACTATCCACAACCATAATTAGCCCTGACAACCATATAGGGATTGCTATCATGTCATTTGGAACTTTACTACTTATGAAATCATCATGAAAGAAGGTTGATAAGTTTCCTTAAGGTTTTTAGAAGATCACTAAAAGATGCAATGATGGATATCTTCATAAAAAATGAGATTTTTCATGAGTTTAGGGTTTCATAATCCACATATTAATCCACTAGCACACTGGGACAATCATAACAACCCACAAGATCATTAAATACCTTTAATGCATGCTAGAAAAATAAAATATTTGGGTTGCCTATGGTAGTACACACAAATATATATAAAAATGTATATGGTGTGTCATTCTGTCCATAAAAATGAGAAAATAAGGTAAATATGACTATTTTAGAGCCATAAATAGGGTTGTTATTATAGTCATAAATAGGACAACCCTAGGTTGACCATGAAAAAAAAAATCTAGGTGTTTTAAGGGATGAAGTAACTTAACCTAGGTTGGCCATGAAGTATATTTGACAAACCAATTGTACTAAATTTTTTATTTAATTCTAGGTGAGGTCTTTGTTCATTCCCATTTCACCTGATCATTCTAAAGTAAACCATTTCTATGCAATCTCTTAAGAGCTCTACTAGCAAAAAAATGCTAAATTATGAAAAAGTAGTTATTGAAGCTCTTGGTACATTGGAATTTTCCATCTAGATATATACAAGTAAATTTTTGGGCCCTCCATGTTAACATTTCTCTATTATGATTAAATAAATACCATTTGACCATTCAAACAACAAATTCATTCTTGCAAAAAGTGTCAATTAAGAGCAATGAAAATATGGAAAGAAGCATGTTTTACAATTTTTGTGTCATGGGGTAAAACCAAAATGCTAACATGTCCAAGTGGGTGGGTGAATTCTAGGGAAGGCCTTTTTTTGTTTCCCAAGTCACCCAATTATTCCAAGCTACACTATTCCAATACAATCTCTTAAGAGACCTAAGTGAAAAAATTCCAAAATATGAAGTAGTTATTGGAGCTCATAAGACATATGGATATTTTATGTGGATATGGGGTTACTTCACATTAACCTCTCTCACTTTTGGTCAACTCAACATGTTTGACCATTGCAACAATAAATGCATTCTTGCAAAAAGTGTCAATTGAGAGTAGTACAAATATGGCAAAAAGTATATTTTGTGTTTTGTACATCATAGGGTAAAACCAACTATGAAAAAATGTTTGGGTGGGTGAGTGAGTGCTATGGAAACCCTCTATTTTTTCCCTAGGTCACTTGATCGTTTTGGGCTACACTATTCAGACGTAGTCTTTTAAGAGTCGTAAGTACAAAAAAATCTAAACTATGATGAACTAGTTATTGGAGCTCATGGAATGTAGGAATATTTCATGTTGATATACAAGTATATATGGGGTCCATCCATATTAACCTCTCTTGATTCTAGACAAATCAACACCATTTGACCATTCTAACAACAAATGCATTCTTGCAAAAAGTGCTAGTTGAGATTACTGCAAATATGGCAAGAAGTATATTTTGTGTTTTGTGTATCATGGGGTAAAAAATTTATATAGCAAAACATCCAAGTGGGTAGGTGAATTCTAGGGAAAGCCTCTATTCATTCACTAAGTCATCCAATCATTCCAATCTACACTATTTTAGTGTAGTCTTGTAAGAGCCCTAACTACAAAAAAATTCCAAACAATGACAAATTAGTTCTTGAAATCTTATGCACCTACAAATGTTTCATCTAAATCTATAGGTTCACATAGTGTCCCTTCACAATAACCTCTCTCATATTTTTTTATCTTCTTACCGTTTGAATATGGTATTAATGTATGAAAAGTTCCAAAAAATGTCATTTGCATTCAACAAAAAATTATTAGGAGCCATATTTTGTGCTCTTCATCTCATAGAGATCAATCAAATGTATGAGCATGTTAGGGTTGGTGGATGAATTCTAGAGGAGGATTTTTTTTTCACCCCAATTTTTTTTATCATTTTGGGCTATACTATTCTAGTGTAGCCTCTTAAGAGCCCTAAATGCAATAAAATACAAAAAATTGACAAACGCGTTCTCAAAATCCATGAAACCTATGAATGTTTTATCTAAACCTATAGGTGCACATATGGTCCCTCCACAATAATGAATCTCAAAAAAAATTATCTTCAAAAAATTTGACCTTGGCAAAAATGTCAAGAGGATGGTGTAGGATGCAAGACTTAATGACAATGAAATTCCTATCATGGTATAAAGCATAGTCATTCAAAAAAATCAAGTATGAATGACAACAATAAATGGAGATGATGATGTCAAGAGTACAATGGTATGGTGAGTTGAATGAGTGGTGAATAAAGAAGAGTCAAGAGCATTTTAGATATTGAAAGATATGACAAAAATAGGTGTCTAAAAAGAATAATTATAGTGATCTCTATGACTCAAGGTGACTTTTCATGGATAATGAAGACAAACTACATTTTCGAGATGACTTAGCCAAGTATAGTGTTTTCAAGTACACACACATGAAAGATAGAGAAGAAGGAAATAAAGTTTTATTACCTAAATCGTGTAAGAGATGTTCATGAGGGGTAGTATATATGTAGGCCTATCTTGACAATTGAAAAGGAAAAGTGAGTCAAATGATACTAAAACCTCTCTAAGACACACATGACAATCATATGGATTTGAATAGTCATTAAAGATATTTTTTGTGACATTCTATAGACCTATGCACAGTTAAATACGAAGGTGAAGAAGGTGATGTATGAGACCATGAGGAATTTCATCAAAATCCATAAAAAAAAAGTGTTGATAGTTTATGCACAATACGCGACCATATCAAAATGACAGTATGTTATGACAATTATATATCTATGTCACACAATCATCCTTCTTGAGAAAATATCTTTCATGAAAATAGAAAAACAAGGCGGTTGGCTTGAATTCATTAAAGAGATCCTATGTTCCTTCCTTTTAATTGAATAGTTATTTAATTTTTATCAAACACGTCTTGTATTCCCTCTTATTACTTGTGTAATTATTCGTTTATTCAATTTATCATTTATAACAAATATGGACAACATTGATAAAAATAAATTTGTATTAAAAAAATCCATATAGACATATGATGTTATATGTCAGTAAGAGTACAATATATGTACACTAAATCCATGTAGGCTTACACAAAATTCATATATATATTCATACAACAAAGTATCCTAATGTAATCACCTCTCTCTATGGGAAGAGAATGCTTCACGAGCCACCTTTGACTATTAAGTGGATGGAGAGGTATAAGATGATGGTTTCTTTCAAACCCACTGACTCAACCTCCTCTTTAATCTATTTTGGAACCCACCAACTCAACCTCCTCTTTAATCTATTTTGGACCTCCGCCCAATACAATAATAAATTATGCATGTTGATATATAAGAATTGAATTATAGAATGACATATAATAGAATAATCACTTGTTGCATGCTCATAAGCATTTTGAACCAACTTTTATCTCTCTTAATCATTAACAAGGGCATGCTCATGAAGTGGAGTTGTGAAGCCTTGTGGTATGCATCAAAATACAAATTAAACTATAAATGAATATCATTCAAATCTTCATTAATAGACATATAAAAAATAAATATAATATGAAATTTACTAACCGAGCTCATAGCTCTATCAAATGCATTGAAGATGATATTATTGAGACAACACCATGGTCCATTTTCATACAAATACAAGAATGAGCATCAATTGATGTCATCATATAAAAATAAACCAATATTATTACATTTCCAAAATCCATCTAACATTATTTTACAACCATTTAATGATTAAAAATAGTCAAGATTACCTCAGTGTAAGATATATGGCCACTCTAGCTGAAAGGTGCTAATGTCGAAGGCCCAAAATTAACCTATTCAGTATCCAATTTGATTTTTAATATTACCATTTATATAAGATTAAACTATTCAAATGCACTATATTTATTATTTATTTACTAGTTACATACATATGGGCTTGACATCGTCATGTACATGAGAGATGGAGGGCCGCTAAACATAGAGTGAACACTTTGTGTTGGAGTTGAGAAGATACAACACCACAGAAGCCCAAAAGATCTTTGCAAGCAAATAACCTGTTACAAGGAGAAACAAAGAGAAGCAACAAAGGAAATGCTCAAGAATGTGGAGCCATGAATTCACACAAAATGTAAAATGAATTAATTATACAAAAGATAGTTTTCAACTACATATAGATGAAAACCCTAAAAAGGAAAACCCTAGGCTTGCACAATAATAATTAATAAAGTAATTAATTATTATGCACCTAATGTTAGCTTAAGTGAAAAGAGGTAAAAGGGAACTTTACGTAATTAAACAAATATTGTTTAATTAATAAAGTAAATACCCAATTACTCTAACACCCCCCCTTAAGATAGACATAGGGAGAAGCTAAAACCTAGAAGAAGCTATTGAAAGCAAAAGCAATGGGTCCCAACAACAAGGCCATATTAGGTACCCATGTACAAAATCAATGCAAACTAAATGAAATGGGGTAAAGGAGAAAACCCAGTGGGAAGAAAACTCCTCCCCAAAATAGAATGCAAGGAAGAAATGCAATGCACTAATGAAAGAAGGATAGGAGGTGGATAACATAATACCCCCCATAGATAGCTTCTATCATATAAGTACATGTACAATGATCTCCATAGGAGATATAGAAAGAGAGAAGAAGGCCCCCCCATAATGAAGAAACTCCTGTCACAATGGTAGATGCCTGATGTAGAATCCAAAAAGAGATCTTGAAGCAGCAAATGATATTCCTCCCCTTGGGAAGAAACGGATCCATGGACCTGTATCGAAGAAACCCTGTGAAGAATGATGAACCAGTCTGTCTCAAGATGTGTGCCATGATAGGATGCTAAAGAGTCTCACTATCTGAATGGAAACAAATAATGCCAAATCCAAACTGATGTGGAGAATACTGAAATGCAACCTCTGAATGCACAAATAATGGTGGGTGAACAGTGATAACCTGACTGTCAAGGTAGAGGAGATGAATGTCCTCAAAATAATCCTCCAAATCTGCAATATAGGACTCAACAAACAAGAAAGATATGTCTGCAACATAAGAGTCCAAAGTAGCTATGTGTGGAAGATGTATGATTCCCTGCTGCAATGAATCAAGAACAATAAGAGATGTTGATGAAGTCTCAGGTTGAAGAGTAGGAACTGGGAGACAAACCTCTGATCCATCGGAATAAGTAAGGGTGTCTAAATACTCAAGCTCCTCTAAAGTATCATGATCAAATGGTGTATCTCTCACCAAGCAATGGGTATGAGATAATCTAAAGCAAGATCCTCTGGGAATGGAGATAGAATAGGGTCTCCATAGATCTCCCAAAGATGTGTCCAAAGTGGGTGAGGACAATCAATGTCTGATATAACCAACACAGTGTCATGATCAACACTAGACAATATAACTCCTGCAATGTGATTTCTAATAATATCCCATGCTAATCTGCCCTCTAAAGTTGATGGTTTAGGTATGAGATCATACAAATAAGGAAAAATATTAAGCCACCTACAATGTGTAAGTATACCCTTTGCCCATGACTCATAATTACCCCGTTCCAGAAGAACAACTGAAGGGTGAGTAGAGAAACCCATGATAACTCTTCAAATGAAAAATTTAGAGACTAATGATCTCAGCAATGATAAAACATATCAACATAACCGATCCAACGCAAACAAACCCCATGTAGGAGCCAAGATGACCAAGTAATTGAGCAAAGTGTAAAAACACACAAAGTTGAATAAAAAATACTTGGTAAATGAACTGGTAAAATAGACTATAAATCTAGAAAGAGCACTATAACACCTTTCCAATGCCTATTCGTTTGCACAAAATGGAGTTCGGACGCAAAAGATACGCCCCTTGGAGTGAAAAAACCAAGTTCTGACTTTGACTGGAAAAAAAATAGAAAAATAGAAAAATAAGGAAAAATTACCAGTACCATTGGAATGATGCCGGAACCAGCTTTCCGACGATATCTCGTTTGTGAAAACCCGAGAAAAATTGCCCATTCTATGCCCGATTTAGCTCAAGCTACTCCAATGTGCAAAAAAAATATTGTTTGCAGCCCTCAAGGGCTAAAGTCTTCGGCCCTTGGTCACGTGGACGATCAGGGGGCTGGCGGCTGTAGGCCCATGGTCACCCATGTGACCAAGTGGTGGGGGTTTAGAGGCTCGTAGGGGCTGGCATGGGCGAGCTCATCGGTGGGCTCGGCTTGGCGTCGGCGGAGTCTGATGTCGGCGGGGCCAGTTGGAGTTAGCGGGGTCGACAGAGTCTAGAGTCGGTGGAGTGTGAAGCGGCGAGCTCGGTAGTGCTGGGAGTAGGCGGAGCTAGGGAGCAGGCCAAGTGAAGCACGGGGTCAGCAACGGCAAAGAGGGTGGGTGGCCGGGGAGCTCAGTGAGCGGACGGGGCGGCGCCGGACGGAGCAGGTGGCGGCGGAGCCAACGGCAGGTGGCCCCTTAGCGGTGTTGTGGTGGCCGCCGAGCAGCGAAAACAAATGCATTGGCCACATGAAAATTTTAATCAAAAAACCATAGATTTTGATTTTTTTTTTAATTTTTTTTTGCGATTTTTGCTCCGTATGGTTCTAGGGAAAAAAAATTTTTGCCTTCCAAATTGACTGTAACTAAAATCGATGATTTGATAGTCATTTTAGGGGTTTTTGGGCACTACAAATCCAATGGCACTGTCCATTTGAGCCCAAAGTGAACCAAAAAAAATAGGAGTAGGCTGAATCCACCCAAAAAAAACTTAGAACCCTAGATTTGCTTCCAATGCAAAAATCTCAAAACAAGAACAAGCAGCTACAAATCTGAAGCTCTGATACCATGTTGGAGTTGAGAAGATACAACACCATAGAAGTCC
The DNA here is from genome assembly GCA_007115665.2 of Sequoiadendron giganteum. NCBI lineage: Eukaryota > Viridiplantae > Streptophyta > Pinopsida > Cupressales > Cupressaceae > Sequoiadendron > Sequoiadendron giganteum. The sequence continues at coordinate 493,466,629 of CM021104.1, forward strand.
AAAAGATCTTTGCAAGCAAATAACCTGTTACAAGGAGAAACAAAGAGAAGGAACAAAGGAAATGCTCAAGAATGTGGAGCCATGAATTCACACAAAATGTAAAATGAATTAATTATACAAAAGATAGTTTTCAACTACATATAGATGAAAACCCTAAAAAGGAAAACCCTAGGCTTGCACAATAATAATTAATAAAGTAATTAATTATTATGCACCTAATGTTAGCTTAAATGAAAAGAGGTAAAAGGGAACTTTACGTAATTAAACAAATATTGTTTAATTAATAAAGTAAATACCCAATTACTCTAACACTTTGACCATAAAATTTCAATACAATCACACTTGTAATTTAGTTAATCTTACATTTAAAAATAAAATATAATAAATTGAATTTTACCTTGTTCATATTTACCTTTCTATCAATACCAAATGTTCAATCCAACAACTCATTTGTCATGAGAGTCTTATCCAATATAGACACATGATGTTGTTGGCCACATGCATTGATAATCTTTAGACCCATAAACACAAAGAGGGTCCCTTAATTTTGACTTAATTGAGGTGAACATTGTGACTTATAACACTCACCCACATCACCATTCACTAGATGAAAAGTGTTTTGCAAAAGGATACGAGTGTGTGAGTTGATGGACTATAAAGTCTTGATCTCAACACCCTCCTTTAGAATGGAAGGGATTATGATATGCTCAATGTCTAACCTACCAAGGGGTCTCAACTCTTGGTTTTGGGCACATTATTCCCCCACTCCATCTTGTACAAAACCCCCACCTCTACCCTCAAACTATTTCATGTCAAAGTAGTTAGGGATCTTATTGAGGACAAACTCTCAAAATAGTTTCCTCAAAAAGTAATACAAGAACTCATCGGTATTGCATGGAGGATGGTCAAAAACCATCCAAAAACTATCCCAAAAATTATTCCTTATCACTTGATGGTGGCACCATTGGATAGGTAACCTCCCACAACCATCATGTAGGGGTGCATTAGTTCATGGGTTAGTGAACAATGCACAAAACTTGGATTTCAATTTTAATTTTTTGTTTTATTTTATTGTACCATAGATTTTGACATAAAAATAAATTTCCTCTTGTTTGATCAAGTGTTGATTTGGCCACTCATAGATTCTATGTGAGAGATTCAATCGATTCTAATAAATTGGCAAGGGTAGACCTATGAGAGTTTGTTCTTGATGGATCTATCAACCTTTCAATTATTTCCTCAACTTCTTTGATCTTATTATTTTCTATTTTCCTTAACATGTTTTCTTGAATCTCAAAAGGATATTGAGGCATTATTGGAGGGGTTTTTTGTAGTTGTTCTTCACTAGGGTTTTTTCATGAGCTAGTGAATGAGGGTTTTCATGAACTGGTGGGGCATTCTCAATTCCTAGAAATTAAAAAATCACTCAAACCCATTTTATTTATCAATTCAATTGAAATTTTATACTAAAAAACTAAAAAAATTAACATCCTCAACCTCGAGGACATCGTGTTAGAATTTTAGTGGTGATTTGGTGAAGAAATAATAGTTATACAACTACTCCACAATGAAAGCATGCTCTAAAGGATTTCATTTTGTTATATTTTTTGTTGAGAGGTCATGTTCAAATGAACTCGATCTCATGATTTTTATTTTATTCTCAACATAATGTGAGTGCATTATAACAAGCTTGTGTTATAGATCTACTAGGTGACCAAAAAGTGGCATGGTCACTTTTTGGTCCCCACTTTTTTCCACTTACCCTGTGAGTAGATTGCCTATATACAAAAATTTCCCCACCCCACTATTTTGATTTTAGTGATGTTTCTATAAGTTCTTACCATGTGGATTCTGGTTGCATGAGTTGCTAAAATTACAAAAGTTTGATCCATTTAAATGGTACATAAGTACATGGACATGCTTTGGGTATGTGGGGTATTAGTTTTAGGATAAATAATGTTGTTTCTAGTATTTAAAGGCCTCATTATCTGCAGTTGTGTTCTCATCATTCTCTACACATTAAATCCTAAAGGTTTTGTATCATCTACAATAGATATTTAATTTCTTTCCACCAAGTTGCTGAAAAATCTAAACCATGATGTTAAGAGTTTTGTATTCAGTATACATGTTATTGATGTCATCTTCTTGTGAACAATGATATTCTCAAATAATTTTGTATTATTATATCTTAACTCAATATTGATGTTAGGTTTATATTTGAAATTTTACAAAGGGATTCAAGGTTGATTAAAATTTAACATATTTTTATTCAAAGTAATGCTACAAGGTCAAGGAAATGATGTCATGATCATGCTAACACCCTAATCCTTAAGTGAGTCAAGATGAAGGTCAATAGAAGACCAATATCCATTATTTAGAGAGTTATACAAATTAGGAATAAAGACTCCTACTACTAAATAAATATAGCATATCTTCTTACTATTTAGGGACTATGAATAAATAGAAGGGAAGAATGTATGTTGTTGGTTTCAGAATTATATTACTAAGGAAAGGCAAAAAATATGATGTTATGATAATAATAACAATCATCACAAAAATGCAACCTCTGAGTATCTTATATATAAGAGTTAAGAAGGTATATATTAGTACTAATAAAGAAAGGTAGGTGTAATTACATATCCCATGTATATCAAATTTCATAAAAAATCAACCTATGCAAACATATCCCATATGATCATATGCAACATCCCAATAGAGGATATATACGTATAAATATTTTTACTATGAACATATTCTTTTGTAAAACATTTACATTTAGTGTCTATTTATCTACCATTATATCATAGGTGATCGCGAGCATAAATAATGTATAAGTAGTAAAGAACAAGGGTAAAATTTTGCATCATGGATATAGGAATAAAATTTCAAACCCTAAGAAAATTGTGGGCAAGTAAGGAGGTAGAATAAATAGGAAATGTAAATATTATAAAACTTAAACAAATAGAAAGGAACATAGTGACGGGGTCTACAATTTTTTGGCGAAAAAATGGTCCCATTTCTCCTCATTGCATTTATAATGATATGGGAACCTCCTTCAATATGTAATTTCTTTTATATCTAGTTCATAACATGCTTGTAGGCCAATTAGGAGTACCATGAACTCTACTTCAATATTTGTTCCCTATTCCAAGCCCTTCAAGAAGACACCAAATAAGCATCCTTCATGATCTCTTAAAATACATCCAACCCCAAAGATACCCTAGTTGCCCCTAGATTCCCCATTGAAGTTTAACTTGCACCAAACCTCCATAGAGATCATCCATTTGATGTCTTTCTTTGGATTTTATAAATATTAACTCACTTAACCCATGAACAAGATACTTTAATAATTATTTTATATTTTTACATATATATATATTTAATATGTATGTGAACTACTAATTAGATTTATGATCTCATCAATAAATAAATAAATACACCATTTCTTTCAACCATAAACACCAAATTCTGGAAAAGTAGTCAATGCAATCCAATTAAATTAATACATGGATAATAAAAATATTTCTACTAATAACTAAATAGTCATTAAAAATGATTGCCCGATTATTTCCAATGAAGGTAGCCTAGTTAAGAAATGATTTACAAGTTTATGGTATAATCTTACCAAAACTCAACACCTCATGTCAAAATAATTGCATATTCATAGGTTCCAATCTTGGCATTTTTTATTTAGTAAGAGGAGAAATTTGAATATTGGGTAGGTTACAAACATAAGACTTGCAATAAAATGAGGTTGATTTATATAGCTCCCCAAAGCAATCTTCCTATGATGGTATAGATTACTAAGGTATCTTATAGTGAAAGTATACTCTTTTGTATCAAAGGTTCCCAATACAAATAAAGATTGATATTGGCATCCTCCCACAGTTTGTGTTTTCTAGGTCATATCCTTCCCTTTTTAGAAGCTTCGAAACCTAAATCCAATGAACAAAACATAAATTAAGCATTATCACTTGAAAACTTATGAAAATAGACACAATTATTTTAACATAGCCAAGCCTTATAATTTGTTAAACACTAATCTCAAAACAAGATAAAATATTTTTTAAATTTATAGGTGTACATTATTATGGATGCAATGGTGATTGCAACCTAATATAATCATGAATTACATTATGATTTTTGAATCTATACAGCTCACTTAAGCTATCCAATTGGAGTTATCCCCCTAAATCCCCCCTAGGGACTTGAGGTCACATGGACATCCTTCTCATAAGGACTACCTACATACTCATTTCTAAATAATAATGAATTCACATGTATTTCTCCTCACAAGGTCTCTTTGAAGGAACATGCACTTGGAATTCCTAGACAAAAATCCCTTTGTCCAATTAATAAATGAGCGTAACACAATTTCCACCCAAGGCAATTAATTAAACCTTATAAAAATAATATTAATTTACATAGACAAGTGTGTACCCATATTCATGATAGGATAACATATGTTATATAATCGTACCTTGATGTCAGATGTAACTTGTACAATGAAGATTCACTTGAATATACTTCAAGTAATTCAATGATATCAACTTTGAATGTATATCACAAGGGTATTAGCTTCAAAAAAATTATTACAATAAAGTCCATAAGATACAATAGTAGCTCTTGGAATTCATTGTTTACATGGTCCAATGACAACCTACTAACTACTCCAGTATCAAACTTAGTTCTAACATGTTGGGGTCTTGCAACAATGTTCACATATTCTACTCATAAAATGGGTTTAGAAGTATTGGTCAAGCGTATTTAGGTATGTCTATCACAATCAAGTGAGTAAAGAGCTTATAAATAGATTCCTATTGGTCTAGAGCTGAATTTCACAAATACATAGGAATTACATGGTCTCTACTGCACATGCACATAATCAAATAGTGATAATAAAATATTCAAATCCACTCACTTGACTCATTTTTAACCAAAAATACTATTCAAAATATATTCTTAATTAGAAAAATAATAGGGCAAAACATCCAACCTTACTCAATAACACTTGTAGTTTTTTCCTACATATGGCACAAGTGACCTTAAGGAATTTTATCCCAAGTACAACCCAAATCTAGCATGTAGCTAGCACAAGTGGACCATCCATATCCCATAAAAATACACATTATTCATCTTGTTAAATCATACTAACAAAATTTTGCAGATCATTATTAGATACGAGTTATCAAATTTTTCTAACTCATTCATAATCATCTAATTTAAATTGCAACCTCAAATCAAAGCCTACTAAAGAGGTAAGGTCAAAAAAAGGAATAGTCCTAAATCTTGGAGTCGTCCTCCTAAACCATCCCCTATGGACTTGAGGTCATAGGGGCATCCTTCTCCCAAGGAATGCCTACATACTTTCGTCCAAATAGGATCAAATTCACATGTAGTTCTCATCAAAAAGTCTCTCTCAAGGAACATACACTCGGAATTCCTACATAGAAAACCCCTTGTCTAATTAATAAATAAGGGTAAAATAATTTTATGCCCAAGGGGTTTAATTAAACCTTATCAAACTAGTATTAATTTTCAAATTCATATGTATACCCATATTCATGACAGGATAATAAATCTTATATATAATAGTACCTTGATGTCAACTGTAACTTGTACCATGAATATTCAACTTAAGATTCACTTGAATATACATAAATTAATTTAATGATATCAACCTTGAATGTATATCACAAGGGAATCAACTTCGAAAGGTTTACTCATGAATAGCCCACTTGTTAAAGTAGTTAATTCACTTCCACCTTGTAAGATATGAATTCTCTAATCTCAACCTACAACATGTTATTATTTGTTTCTTGCACATGTATCTTATATTTTCAAATTTAGGAGTTCTCATTTAATGTATTTAAACATGACCAAATGACAAGACTCAATATCATACCAAAATATAATGCTCACTCTACCAAGCATAGAGGTACCAAATGTGATTACTAATCCCTTCATAGTGATAATCTATTTATCAATATATAGTGAGTAATAATAACATACAATGCCATATAACAATTTTAGTCCATAACTAACAAAATAAATCTATGAAACAAAACAATCCACATCTTGAACATAGACCACATAATAGGTTCAGTTATCAAATGACTTTACCCATTTGATACCTTTGTCTATAAGAAATAATTTTTATAAAAGGGATGCATGACAACTTGATATAGGCTACAATATTTATTTCATTGCATATAGTAGATTCAAATTCAACCTTCAACTAAAACTCAAAAACAATCACATAAATTATTTCCATGAATATATTATGCAATAGCTAGTTCCATAATAGAAATGGTTGGCATAACTCAACTTAGCTAGCACCTTTTAATTATTAAAAACTTGCAAAATAATAACAATCATTGCATTGTTTTGAATTTTCAACATTTGACCATCAAATGTTTACAAGAGTTTTCTTGACACGAGAGTAACCAAAAATATTAGTTTTAGTATAAGTTAACTTGTATACCAACAAGGAATAAACACAATATTTAGACACTCAATGTATTTCTATAGCCTCTAAAATAGGTCTCTAGTAGACATAACTACATTAGTTATTTATTTGACACATTATGAATGAGCACTATTTACAATATTCTTAATATTTCTCAATAAACCTAAGGGTCTCATGACTTTACAATTGCCATATAATTCATCATGCTTTCGATCAAAATTTCATTATCACAATGCTATGGGTTTGCTAGTGTTTTATCATACCAACTTGTTTTCCATAATCTAAAAGATTTATTATGCAGTCTATGCTTCAAAATATGATGATTTAGACATGACATCTTTTTTAGACATGACATATTTTAAATCATATTTATGAAAACATACAAAACATTTCATGAAACTATTTTCTTATAATACCAAAATAAAAATAAAATGACATTCATAAGATTATGATTTGGCTAGCTGATACTATATATTTTAAGTTTTTTTTAAGTCACCTAAACAAAAAAAATTATGTGATAATTTTCTTCACAACCATTCTAAAAAATCCCTTATTTCTATCTATTAGATTATACCAAACTACACTTTCAGCATGCCTAATTTCTCATCTCACGAGATACGAGAAAGGATTTCCAATGTAGACTTTAGTTTAGGCATCATCTGATCATCGGTCATTTTTCTGATTTAAATTCCTCATTGAGAAGAGCTATAATATGGAAGTGGGTAAAGGGAAGCGGCTGTAGGTCCACCTGATAAAAATCAAACGGCTGCAATCTGAGAAAAGCAAACGGCTGGCATTTTATTTCAACACATGAATAGGGTTACAAACATAAAAAATCTTTGCGAAGTAATCAGCAATGGAGATGTGGAAGGTGCAAGAAGAGAATATCAGGTGAAGACGTGGTAACTACAGGTGCAGCTGTTTGCTTTCTTTTTTTTCCCAGCTGTTAGCTTTTTTCCCCTTTTTTTTTCCACCGTTTGCCTTTTTTTTTGCTAGATAATGCGGGCAACTACAGGTGCAGCTGTTTGCTTTCTTTTTTTCCCAGCTGTTAGCTTTTTTCCCCTTTTTTTCCTCCCACCGTTTGCTTTTTTTTTGCTAGATAATGCATTCCTGCTTTTTTATTCTGCTAACTTCATTCAATTCTTGAGTTAAGAGATTTTCTTAGCCGTTATAATGCAAAGAATCCTCCTCCTCTGTCTTTCCCTATATATACACATTTGCATTTACAGGGGAATCACGTTTGTGGTTAGCACTTGTAGTTTTTGTACTTTTGTTCTCTCTTTGCTTGAGTTAGATTTTATGGGATGCTTCTTTTCACTTGTTTTTCCTTTCTTATTTGGTATTCTTCATTTTCTTTGTCTTCGAACAACTTTAATTTTTTAATTTTATATTAAGCATGTTTATACTATTTTCTTTTTTTCCCAAAATCTAGCTCTTTATTTGCAACGTGCATTGTGCAACCAGCCCTGCAGAGGAGGTGTTCATTCCTATCCACAACTTTGTTCAATCTGTAAGGTATGGAGGTTATTTTTTTGTTGAGATTTATACTCTTTCATATAGATTAGAAATATCTAGTTTCTTTCAAAATTTATGTATTTATATTTTTATCGTAGTTTAAATTATCACATTTGTTTGAGTTTGTGCAGCGTTATGATTGTTTAATGTTCTTTTTATGTATTTTCATGTATGTTTAAGATGGAACCTGAAGTGCAGTAGCCTTTGTTAGCTATGGCTCCTACCGCTACTAATGGTCATCTACAAACAAAATAACCCTCCAATGGAATCCTTTAGAGATTTTGCATTGTTGCTAACTACTTCGGTGATCACATCAGATAAAGCTTTATGATCTTCCCCAGGAGACAATTTAGAAACTATTGTACTCTTAAAGGTCTCTTTACTGTATTTAGGACTCTCCATAGACTCTCTTGCTATCCTCTATATTTGGTCAGCAGGCTTCGATTCTCCTATTACATTAGGCTACTGATTAGTTTGTCCACCATATCCTAGCTTTGATGAAATGGCATCCTTGGTAGAATATATTTTACTTGCATAACTTTGGCTTGCTTTTCCTTCTCCTTCACTCTGCTGTTGGTGGGTTCCTTCATCCTCATTTTCCTCATGTTCTCCTATGATAGTGTCCTAGGCTTTATTATTGTTGTTGATTTGATCAAATGATATTTTTTTCATTTCATCAGTCAATATAGAGGCCTCTCTCACATACTCAGGGCCTGTTTCAGAGGGATGGATTTTAATTTCTTCAGTATAATTATGATAATTCTTATCAGAGCTCATATAACCTTCCCCTCCCCAATTTCACTAACCTTATCTTGAGCATTCCCTAATGAATTTTGGGATTCCTCCGCTAGTTTTTCAGCTGATTTTGTGCCTTTAAAAACACTATATCCTTGCAGTTTTTCCTTAGCAAAGCCCAATCCTTCAAATGATGTCTCGCTCCATGATTTCCCAAGCTCTGCCTTTTCAGGGGTTTCTGTGACATTATCATCAACCTTTCCCCTCGGGCTTTGGAATTGCTCCTCCCCTGGCTTTTCAGGCGAATTTGTGCCATTGTGAACCCCAAATTCTTCCAAAGTTTCCTTACCACAATCAGCTCTTCCAAATGATCTCTGGTTCCATGCTTTTCCAGGCTCCGTATTTTCAGAAGTGGTTTGAAAATTATCCTCCGCAGATTTATATTCTCCTCTACCATTATCATCAATGTATGCAACTTTAGCAGATTCCCCAAATTTAGTTGACACGGGCTTTTCTTCTTCACCTTGTTCCTAAATTTGCTGGAATTTTCCAAGGCCTGGGCTTGATTCAGTAGCTTCAACGGTTAGCTCTCGTCTTTAGGTTCAGAGTTTCCTCTATGGGCATCTCTTCATTGTTACTAGATATGTGTGGGTCTTTTTTTGCTGTAATGTTTTGCACACTTGATTTGTTATCGCCTAAGCACATGTCGCGTCCCAAAAGAATCTAATCCAGCCAAAGTCTTTTTCACATCATCAGTTTTTTCTTCAGTTCGATATTCTTCCTCCACATCTTCTTCTTCCTCTTCTTCACTACTTGCTTCGAGACTTTCTTCTTGACTTTCTCCATGGTTTTCTTCGTGACTTGCTCCATGAGATGGCGTCATACTCTTCTTGTCCTTGGTTCTCACTGTTTTTTCCTTGTCCTTATTTTTGTTGAGCATAGACTTTTTACCATGCCCGTGCCCTTCATTAACCTGATGATTAGTCTCCCCAACTGGTGGAGCCCTCCACTAACCCTCACTTTCCTTTCCCGAGACAGAACCATTAAACCTGTGTCAGTAAAATAGAAAACAAATATTGGTGTTTTCTCGCAATTGTATCGAGCAAGCTTACTAGAAGTATATATTCATTCTTCAATGCATAAGGTGTGATGATTTATCTTGCTGCTGAAATTCAATTCCTATTTCTGTGGATTAGAATTATCTATTTTCTTTAGAACTTATGCATTATTAAGTTTGTTTAGATCAGCACATTTTATGAGTTTATGTAGTGTTATGGTTGTTACAATTAGTTAATTTGGATTTATGATATAATTCACATTCTGAAGGAATTCAATTCGTTTCATATGGGTCTCCAGTGTTGAAATACCTGCAGGAAAAAACTTCTTGTTTAGTTCCAAACAACTTCAATATAGGGAACAGTCCAAATCAGTTATGTTTTATATTTATAGGAAGATCTTTTGATGGTGGACCCACAGTAATAGTTTATGCAATAAACTATATTTTGAGCATGTACACACAGATGTTTTGTGGACATTTGGGCAACCTGCAACTTGTTGCATCCTCATCAATCCAAGTTTTTGCTTATGGTCTTATGGTATGTTTCCTATATACACTGCAACTACTTATTTTTATAACAATGCATATCAAGGAAGAAGTACCATTGATTTACCTGTAGAATACCTATCAATTAACTTGTAAATATAAATTTTTGCACTAGAATATTAAAGTTGTAGCAGTCAGGTCCTTAGAAAAAATGATTTTTATGGCCTTTTTGAATTCAGTTAATTTGGGTTTCTGATACATCACATTCTGGAGGGATACAGTTCGTTCCATATGGGTCTCCAATGTAGGAAAAAGCTTCTTGTTTAGTTCCAAGCAACTTTAGAACAGGTAACCGTCCAAATCAGTTGTGATGTTTTATATTTGTAGGAAGATCCATTTATGTTGGAACAAGAGGTTAATCCATTTATGGTTCTCAAAGTATCTCTCCTCTACACCAGTGCTTTGCCCATCAACCGACCCTCAATGAGGAAAGTCTTGAAGATGATGCCCGAGCCTCATCAATACAAGGTCATGGAATTCACCAAGGATGCCAATCTTATCTCCTTATAATGATCACACTTTTCTAATTGAAACTTACCTTTACTTTGCTTGGTGTTGTGCACTATTTGGTCATCTAGTCCAGAGTCGATATCTATAAGTAAGAAATATTTTGTCTATAGTATATATTATTATATAGATACACGTTGTCAAAAACCCCAGTCTAGTCCTTTAATTTGGGATCTACATGGTCCTTTAAGGATCTATATCTATGAGTAAGAGAAATTTTGTTCCTTGTATATATGCAGACCTTGCCAAAAACTCTGCTTTGGTCTTTTTATTCATGATTTATATCAGATATTAGAAGCACTTGTTCCTTGCATATACACTCCTTGCTAAAGGCCATGGTTTGGTCTGTTGTTCTTGGATCTATATCCTTGGATTATGTATCCTGGGATCTATATCCATGAACATGATGCATTTTTTTCTTATAAATATACACACACTATTGTGGTGTAAACCAAGTCGCTGCCCATTAACATTTTTGTAGATGATAGCGTGCCTCTGGGCAAATAGAATTAGAGAAAGCTGCAGCAAGTTGGTAGTTCTTCCTGATCATAGATGTAGAGTTGTAAATTGTAATTCTATTTTTTTATATTATCAGTATTTTCGCGTAGGATTTATGTGAAAGTTGATTAAAATATAAATAAAGAAAATAGCAAATCAGAAATTATTTAAGTTTTGTACTTGCATTTAGATGTTACTATCATTCCAAAGGAATTCCTCCATAGAAAAAAAAATGACCTGCTTTTCATAAATTTAAAATTTCAGTTCACTTCTTAAAATGCCATGAAATTATTTCCACTCAAAATTATCCTTTCTATCGTAAAATGAATATTTCCAGATGTATTGTTTTTTATATCAAATTACAGAATGGTAATCAAATAATAGTATTTATTTAGTGTCTTATTACAGGGAAGAGATGTATACATGTAAAAAACTTATGTTCAATCCCGGATGCTTATAAACTGTGTGAAGAGGCGACTAGATTCTCGAAGATAGGAGAAGAAGCTTTTATTGGATAGTTGTACATGATCATGGCTTTAACGAGGCCTTTCTGAAACTCCCTAGCCAAAGGCACGAACCTAATATTCATCTTGTCTTAAGAGAACACAAACTGGACCCTTTGCATTCTCAGAACCATTCAGATGCATCAAAAGTAGGGTACAAAGGCTAAGCATCATAGTCCACAATACGTTTGTAATCTAAAAGCTCTCTCTGTATATGTCTCCTATGCTTATTAGTTATTATAGTAATTACATATCTTTGTTTTGTTTTTTGTTTATATTTTATTTTTCTTGGTTTCTAAGGTTTTAGTAATAAGATACATGCAAAGTCATTTCTGCTTTCCCTTTTTTTTTGGATTGGTGACTTTTTTGTCGAAGTCTGCCATCTGGGTTGTCTTTTTGTTGACATGATTATAGTTTTGTATTTTTTGTATGCATGTTTTACCTTTCTTGAATTTTTTCTAATTTCTATTTTGGTTTGCTATTTTTTTTTTTAATATTAAAGGATTGTATTCTTGATATTTGGTTATGGTTGTGGTGTCAGTTGTTCTGTGTTCAGGAATTGTGATGTATTTGTATTTGCATTGCATTTGGGAATAGATTTGCATTATTTTTAATGAATTTCATGTTTTGGTTTGCATTCACTATTCATGATTTCAGTTGTATTTAAAACATATTCGAGGTTTTGCTTGTAGCAGTATTGGTGCATGTTTTTCCAATTTTGTTATGTGTTCAGGAATTGCGATGTATTTGTATTTGCATTGCATTTGGGAATAGATTTACATTATTTTTAATGAATTTGATGTTTTGGTTTGCATTCACTATTCATGATTTCAGTTGTATTTAAAACATATTTGAGGTTTTGCTTGTAGCAGTATTGGTGCCTGTTTTTCCAATTTTGTTTCTACATGCTTCATTGATATATAAATAATGTATTGTACCCTTATAACAATGTTATTGATCTCTAGTATTGGTGCCTGTTTTTTCCAATTTTGTTTCTACATGCTTCATTGATATATAGATAATGTGTTGTACACTTGTAACAATGTTATTGATCTCTGGACATTTAACATTTGAATCCACATTTAAGAGATGCACTGCATTTTTGTTTGAATTATTATATCTCTCAGTGTATTTGGACGGTTGCTTAACAACTTTGTGTGTACATGCTTCATTGATAAATACATGATGCACTACATATCGGTTTGAATTATTATATTTCTCAGTGTATTTGGATGGTTGCTTAACATCTTTGTTTGTACATTCTTTCATTGATAAATAGATAATGTATTGTATGTTTGTAACTGGGCATTTGACATTTAAATCCATATTTAAGAGATGCAACTTTAGGCAGGGCCTGTAGCTACAGCACAACCCTTGTTATATGTTCTTCTCCAAGCTTGCAATGTTAGGCAGGGACTGTAGCTGCAGCACAACCCTTGTCATGTTATCTTTACGAGTTTATGTAGTGCCTATGGTCATACTTGCCATTTATTTACAATCATTAAATCACTAAGAACATCTGAAGTATAGAAAGGTTTGATATTTTCACAGGCACATTGATAAAATATATAATGGTAATAATATTACTGTATATGTGGGTGATTTCAATGATATTGGTTAATTTTGGTTAATTAAGTTTGAAAAGTTAGTTTAGAAATACAACAAACAAATGATGAAATATAGTCAATAAATGGTTGTTAGAGATGAAATACAGAGAGATTTTCATGATTAGAGATGGAACATAGCCAACAACAGATGAAATATAGTCAATAAATGGTTGTTAGAGATGAAATATAGAGATATTTTCATGATTAGAGATGGAACACAGCCAACAACAGATGAAATATAGTCAATAAATGGTTGTTAGAGATGAAATACAGAGAGATTCATGATTAGAGATGGAACAGAGATGGAACACAGCCAACAACGGATGAAATATAGTCAATAAATGGTTGTTAGAGATGAAATATAGAGAGATTTTCATGATTAGAGATGGAACAGAGATGGAACACAGCCAAGAACAGATGAAATATAGTCAATAAATGGTTGTTAGAGATGAAATACAGAGAGATTTTCATGATTAGAGAAGGAACACAGCCAACAATAGATGAAACATAGTCAATAAATGGTTGTTAGAGATGAAATACAGAGAGATTATCATGATTAGAGATGAAATACAACCAACAAAATATGAGAGATGAAATACAGCCAACAAATTATCATGATTAGAGATGAAATACAACCAACAAAATATGAGAGATGAAATACAGCCAACAAAATATGAGTGAAGGAAAAAAGTGAAGAGAGATTATCATGATTAGAAATGGAACACAACCAACAAAAGATGAGAGATGAAATGCAACCAACAAAATTGAGTGAAGGAAAAAAGTGATTAAGTGTGAAGGTTAATTTTGGGATACAACCAACAAATGATAGACTAAAAAAAATTGTTATAGAGAAACCAGTGGAGGGATGCATCTTATTTCTTATTCACTATCTTCATTCTTTTTATTTCTTTTTTCCTATTTTCTTATTTATTTCTTATTCACTAATTTCATTCTTATTCATGGGACAGGTTATCTTGATTAGAGATAAAATACGAGTGAAAAAAGTGAGAGAAACTTGTGGCTGCCACATCCCTATCAAAAGGATAGAGGAAATAAGACTGAGGAGACAAATTATAGTGAAGGAGCATGCTGTAAGGAAATTAAGGGGGCATTTGTGCCATTAAGAGGGTATGGCAACCCTCCCTACTAGGGGAGAAGACCCAGTATCCGCTAGGGCTAACTTCGTGCAACCATAGAATCTAAACTACGTCGAATTGAAAAAATAAATTATAGGTTTTTATCGCTCACGAGTTAAGAGCTTATAACTAAGGTTTTGGATTTTGGGCAATTCATTAGAGTGCGGGAGCATCGGATATGCGCGCGGAGGTCAAAAAGATACCTTTTAGAGGTGTCGTCCGCTCCCCGCCACCTAACGTCCCAATACCCGCCAGCTATAACCACCAATTTTTTTTTAAAAAACACCTAAATGTGTCACTATTAACATTTAAATAAAACTATTATATCATTCAAATCCACTCAAAATTCAATGGGTCTAATTCACGTTGGCGCCTTAAAAAATCATTTTTGTGCCAATTAAAAATTACTCCTACATATTAATCTCCGTACTTTAGCACCGAACACCAAACACATTACACCCCAATTAATCTTCATTTGGGGTTCGATTTAAGCATATGACTAATGTTTTTTTTGGTGGGCACCCCATTATTTTCCATCATTTTACTACGCGCGCTCTCTGGAAGGTTCTCACGGCGATGGAAGTGAACGACGATTGCTCTCCACGGCTCCTGCACGCCTTCAGGTAACATCAAACATCATTTTCCTTTGAATATGCAAACAATGGTACTAGTTAATCATTTTCTTTTGCATCTTTCATGACCCATGAAGGGTTTATTCGATGATTGAAAAATTATTACTGCTTGTTTATGAAATAAATCATTCCTCTTATACACATTTTCGCCTTGTGCTATTTGATTTTGTTGGGTCAGGGTGCGGGTGTTTTACACATGGGTTTTTTTGGGGTTAAATGATTTCCTCTCCTCATTTTACCGCGCGCTTTTAGCCTGGTAAAGTCAATTGTATCATGATTTTGTCTACATAAATGATAGGGGAATTTCGTGGGTTTGACCACATGTCTGCAAAAAATGATTAATGGTCTGCATCGACTTTTTTATAAAAAAACCATGTGAATACGAACATAAATCGGCAAACCCCATTTAGTATACACCATTTTTGCAAAAAACCTTGCTTTGTTTTTCCAAATACGGGTTTTCTTGGGGTTAAATGATTAAATACGACTTGGTAAAGTCGACTGTCTCATGATATTGTCTCCAGAAATGATGAGGAATTTCGTGGGTTTGACCACATGTCTACAAATTAATATTTTTTGGTCTGCTTCGACCTTTCTATAAAAACCCAGTACACAATGGGCAAAAATCGGCAAACCCATTTAAAATACATGTGTATAAATATGTAAACACTAGAGCTCAAACATAAAATTCAAAAAACTAATAAGTGCACACAAAGTAAAATCCAATTTTCAAGCACATTCTACATAATGTTGGTTGCCACACACCTCAAATACATGGAATAAATGCTAAAGTGCAAACACAACAAACACATAATTGACACACACAAATTACAATAATGTTCAAACACACTTGACATAAAGTTAATTCAAATACACACTTCAAATAGATGTAAATACTAAACTTCAAACAATCTTCACACAAAATGAATTATAAAATTAGTTAATATTTACTCTCACAAACATTATGTGAATGTCAAAGTTAGTTCAACACTAAAATGAATATCAAAGTTGAACACATTCATTTCACACAAACAATAAAGTGAACGTCAAAGTTCAAGCACATACTTCACAAAATAATAAGTGCACACACACATTCAATACAAAATTTGTGAATACTGCCAAAATTTGCACACACACACACACACACACACACATTCAATACAAAATTTGTGAATACCAAAGTTCTCACACACACTTAACATAAATAATAAATAGATAGAACGTGATAGGTGGGAGCAGTACGTTGGACGCCCAATGAACATTTTTTTGCAGGAACAAGAGTGTTGTGAAGGATGCTAGCTGAGAGATTTCTCTGAAGGATGCTTTGCAAGTCTGTAAGGACAGGGCTGCATGGGTTGGGTCTGATGGGGTTGCATTGGTTGGGACTGATGGGGTTGCATTGGGGGTTTCTCCTTGTGGGGTTCCTCTGGTTGTGTCTATGGAGGATGGGATTCCCATGATTGTTCAGTTTGTTGCTGGGTCAGATGGTGTTGGTGGAGGTCCTCATCTTATTTCTTCTAGAGGTCATCTGAAATTGTTCTCTGATGCGGTTTTAAATACTCATTCCAAGATTCCTCCTGCTTCAGCTAGGGTTCGGCCTCTACCCTGTGCCTGTGCATCACTTGTGGTGGTATGTGGGCCTGAGGTTGCAGAGAATGAGGATTTTTATTTGTGTCAGGGTGTGGTCTGCAAGTTTAATGGCTTGTGGCCCTCCCTTCATGATCTCCATGAGTGGGTCTCTAGTTCTTGGAAGCCTATTGTTTCTGGACTGATTGACCTCTACCCCAGTGCTAGAGGGTTTTTCCTTGCAACCTTTTCTTCCCCCGAGGATCGTGACTATGTGTTGGATAGGGTGTGGATGTGGGGTGATAATTCACT
Source organism: Sequoiadendron giganteum (assembly GCA_007115665.2). Classification (NCBI taxonomy): domain Eukaryota; kingdom Viridiplantae; phylum Streptophyta; class Pinopsida; order Cupressales; family Cupressaceae; genus Sequoiadendron; species Sequoiadendron giganteum. The sequence goes on from CM021104.1 coordinate 493,483,712, forward strand.
ATTCATTCGGCTTGGGTCTCGCTCTTTCAATCCTCTTACAAAGCCTCTAAATATCTAACCAGTTTGGGTTCGACTGTCGAATCTCCCTCTCTAGTTTTGGGAGGATTCTTGTTTTGAAGCTATTGGCAATGCCATTGATAGATTTTTGAAGGTGGATTCTACATCTTGGGACCTTGGGCACACTACGGTGGTTCGTATTTTAATCGATTTAGACATCTCCAAACCTCTCTTTGGGGATGTGGTTTTGATGGTGGAGGATATACCTTGGAAGCAGCTCTTGGACTATGAGGGGCTCCCTTTTCGGTGTAGGAGATGTTTCTCTGTTGGTCAGTTGGCCTCTGGTTGCCCTCTTGCTCGACGTAAGAGCGCTGCTACTTGGTGGAAGGATGCTCTCATGGACCATCTCACGGTGGGCTCCCCCTCTTCGAATGTTTATGTGGAGGACGTCCCTTCCTTGTCTACTCCTTCTTTGGAGGTTGTGTCTTCCTTGGCTCCTCCTTCGGCTCCTTTTGTGGAACCAATGTTGCCCTATACTGCTATTGCTATGCCAACAGAGCTTGCCTGTCCTTTGACGACCACTTTTGTTGTTCCTTCGATGAACACTTCTATTGTTCCTCTGAATGCTCCAGACTCCTCTTCTGTGTTACTGAGTACTTTGATTGGTGACCTTTCCTTGGTGGTTGTTGAGAAACTGCTCCTCTCCTCACTTGGTGGATTGTGTATCTACGCCTTCCTAGTCTGTTGTGCAGAGAAAAAAGAAGGGACTGCCCAAAACGCGACTTCGGATTCTGGGAATTGGGTTTGTTCGCCCAGATTCTAGGGTTGTCTAGTCCTCTCAACATGTACTATGTATGTTGTTTATGTCATGTTTTTGTTGCCTAGTTCATGCCCTATTTCGAACTAGTTTGTTTTTGGTCCTTTGGGCTCTCCGTGAAAAGGGTACAACACCCTGTAAATGCTACTTACTTTATCAAAAACATAAATAATAAATAGATAAAAAGGTATATGAATGTATCATTGAATTTTAAAAACACAATTCACGCAATAATTTATAATTGCCTAGTTCATAAAAATACATGCCTAACAAAATTCAAAACTCTACTCATGCAAAGTTCGTAAATATCATTCAAAATAATTAAATGAATTGAATTAAAGATTAAAAAAATAATACTTCTCGCAAAAGCTTAAAATATACCATACCACACAAACAATAAATGTATGCTTAGTAAAAACATGCTTCATACAATCAAACATAAGTGGAGTGAATCCAAAATTTTAAAACTCTCTTCGTACTAAGTTTGTGAATGCCAAAATATGAAGTTCAAACATTAAGTGTATTGAAGAGAAATTTAAAATTCACTTCATAGAAGTAAGTGGAGTAAAAGTTTAAAATTCTCTTCAATGAAACTTTGTGAATATCAAACTAAAAGCATACTTCACAAAAACAATTAGAACACACAAATTAACACAAACTCACAATACAAAACATTCTACAATTCAAGATCAATACTGGTTAGTGCTCAACTAATTAGTTAGTTTTACTACAACATTCTAATAAAGTAGGAAAACCTATAATAAGAGTAAAAAATAAAGAGTTGTTTTTTAAAGAAAAGGTAAGATAAGTAAGATGAATACAACACTAAGGACTAAGTTAGTATAAGAAAGATATCACTATCAATTTCTATATAAACTAGATTAAAGGTGGGACTTGCCTAAATAGGTTAAAAATTCAAGTAATAGCCACTAAAAAATATTGTACAATTCAAGATTAATAGAAGATTGTGATCATGCCTAACTACCCAATGGTTTTACAACTATATTGAACTTGATAAGATTGCATTTTATAATCATTTTCTACAAGAAGATTCTAGTGGGTTTTTAGATATTGCTTTTGTACTACCCTCTCCAACAAATCCTTGTTGAATGATTAGTTAAAATTTAAGCTATCGCGTTTCATGAAGATATTTAATATTCCTCATGCGATGATCCAAAGGTTTCACAAGTATATTAAGATTACCATCTAAGATTGCATTGTACATAATCATCTTCTTGTCACAAGTATATTAATATTACCATGTAGCATTGTATTGTACATAAACTTCTATCGCGTTTCATGAAGATATTTAATATTCCTCATGCGATGATCCAAAGGTTTCACAAGTATATTAAGATTACCATCTAAGATTGCAGTGTACATAATCATCTTCTTGTCACAAGTATATTAATATTACCATGTAGCATTGTATTGTACATAAACTTCTTCTACAAGAAGAGCCTAGTCTTGCATATACTAATAACCATCTTCTATAAATCATTGTTGATTAAATCATTGAAACTAAATCTATCGTGTTTCATAAAGTTTAAAAAGAAAGAAAGCTGACTAGAGGTTTGTTTCAAAAATATTTATCTTATTCATTGACTTTTTAAATTTCAATATATTTTAACTAGCTTGCAACCATTCTAATAAAGAATGCAATAGAACCTATAACAAGGTTAAAAAAAGAGCGATTCCTTAAATAAGAGTTATTAATAGTATAATCAAAAGATTAAAGATAAAGAGGATACTTGTTTGAGTATGAAAAAAGGTTAAAAAAATTTATAACTCCATACTTTAGAATAAGCTATATAACCATTGGCAGCAAGATATGTTAAATTCTAGCTCAAGATTGAAGTTAAACAAATACAAGAGATTTTATACCCTAGCTATAGGCTTGAATATCAATCAACATTTTTTTATGAATCCAATTGAATCAGATTTTTTTTTTAATGATTAAATTTATTAAAAAAGCTAAGTATCTAACTACAAAAATACACACAGTTGAATCCAAAAGCTAAGTATCTAACTACATGGACTGTGGAAAACTCATACCAACTATTGATTAAATTCATGTCAAATTAGTGTTTTCCAAGTCTCATGTCGTAAAAGCACAATGTTTGTTGAAAAGAAACACTTTTTAAAAAAATTGCATATTTACTATATTTGATATCTTACAATATAAACAATATGGATAGTATCAACAAATCTGTAAATATTGATAATATTAAGCTGTAGTATTAATAATATCCAACTGAGTTTGGAATTTTAATTACTCTTGAATAACATTTATTTTCCTCATCTCTATCATGTGTAAGAAATTTTGATTTGCCTCTCAAATAATTATTATTTGACAATAAGATATGATTGAAAAAAGAATTAAAAAATAAAAAAATAAAAAATGAAACTAATGAATAAGAAATAACATGTATCTCCACAAATTTCTCGAACTTTTCACTCATATTTTGTTAATTGTATTTCTATCTCTAATCAAAATGGCATATCCCATAGATAAAAATGAAATTAGTGAATAATAAATAAACAAAAAAAAACTTTGTATTTCATTTTTAGCAAGTTTATTTAATCATCATTTGTTGACTGTATATCATATCAAAAGATTTACAACCTATATCACTGAAGTCACTCACAGATATAATAATTTCTTTTTCTCTATCATTGAAATCACCCACAATATAAATGTGCCTTGAAAATCTCAAACCTTTCCATACATGTTTTTCTTGAATCTCTAACTGTAAATAAAAAGCAGGTATGACTATGACACTACATAAACTCATAAACTGTGCTGATCTAAACAACCATAACACTACATATGTTTAAAAAAAACATAATACTAATGTACAGCAGCAACATGGTTTGTGTTAGTGTTATTGGAGGTAGAGTGTTGGGCACAAGAAAACTATAAAATGGTATAAAAATAGAAAAACAAACAATATGGGATGGTATCTACAAATCATAATAGGGTAGATAGTGCAAAATTTTAGATATACAAATTAATAAGAATTCTTTTCTGATTTGTATTGGTTAAAAATAAGTAGTAGCATTGCATTTAGAAAATATACCATGAGACCATAAGAGAAAACTCAGATCTCTGTATGAGGGTGCAACAAGTTGCAGGTTGTCCAAGTGTCCACAAAACATCTGTATGGACATGCTGTATAAACTATTACTGTGGGTACAAGAAGTTGCCATAGCTCCTTGGATTCCAATAACACTGCATCTCCATCTTCTTTGCCCATGATTAATTGGCATTGTATAAAATCAATTCCAATCTGATAGGATCCACAGCTAACAAAGGCTACTACACTTCAGATTCCATCTAAAGATACATGAAAATACATTAAAAGACATTTAATAATTATAATCTAGAGAAAATATCTAACTCCAGAGAATTGAATGAAGTTAGCAGCAAGCTAATTCTTCTGTAATACAATTGATTTCAACATTGTGAATCATTAACTGCCTCTTTTAACCTTCCACCTGATCTTCTCACAAGCTCCATATGCTGTTCAAAACAATAATCTCTTTTAGCTTAAATTCCCCAAATCAGCACCTGCTTATTGAAATATTGAATCACATAAAACGGCATAAAATCAGCAAACAATTAGAGTACAAACACCTGCTTATTGAAATAGTGAATTACATAAATCTTACCTTACCCTATTTCTCAATGTGGCTAATTCGTTGCAGTGATCAAAAGCGGTACAGAGACCATGTCTTCTCAGCAGATCATGCATTCTCGAGCACTTTTCCTCATCTACCTCACCAAACACTTTTCCTAATCTCTCAACAGGCCATGATGGCCGAACATTTTCTTTTTCCTATAGGAAAAAATATATACTTCTCTTCCTCATCTACTGCATCAAAGCTCTCTATAAGAATGTTTTTAATGTCTTTGTGCAAATGTGTATATATAGGGAAAGACAGAGGAGGAAATTCTTTGCAATGGACTATCAGGAGGAAAAAGCAAACGGATAGTATGAGAATAAAGCAAACGGCTAGCAGCAGATAGAAGTAAATGACTGCCATTTGAGAAAGCAAACGGCTATCAAGAAAAAACCAAACGACTACCATTTGAAAAAGAAAACAGTTGGCAAGAAAAAAGAAAACGGTTGCACCTGATATTCTCTTCTTGCAGCTTTTTTATGTTTGTAACCCTATTCATGTGTTGAAATAAAACACCAGCTTTTTTCCTATGCCAGCCGTTTACTTTATGTAGATTCAAAAATCTTCCTACAAGTCATGACTGTATCAAGCACCATTACATCAATAATAATGTCCACCAAAAGTATGCAAGGTTTTTTCTACTTTTGAAACCAGTGTTTATCAAATTATAAGGCTTGGCTACATTAAACAAAATTGTGTCTGTTTACATGAGCTATCAAGTGATAATGGTTAATTTATGTTTTTTTCATGGGATTTAGTTTCTGAAGCTTCTAACAGCAGAAGGAGACAACTTAGAAACATAGACTATGGGAGGATGCCAATATCAGTCTTTATTTATGTTGGGAACCTCTGGTACTCAAGATTATCCTTACATTAGATTGCTCCGGGGCTATAAAAATCAACCTTGTCTTTTATTGCAAGTTTTATGTTTGTAACCTGCCTAGTATTCAAATTTCTCCTCTCACTACAAAAGAGTGTCAATCAGGCTACTTTCATTGCCAAAAATTGGCAAAACGTTCTTTATGGCTATTTCTTTATCAATTCAATGAAGCTCTTGCTTTTGTAGAGCCATAATTCATCGTTTGGCTTAGGCCATGGAATTACAAGATGACTACTGATCAAATTCATCGTCATCTCTCTGTTCATCTATTGATGCCCAAAAAATTACTTTGGCCACCTTAAATTTTATCTTCTTTTATTTTCAGTTAAATTTAATTTTGAGCAGGTATGAATATCTGCAATATTCTTCAAATGTTTTTGCCCTTCCAAATATTTATCTCCTTATCTACGAATCCAAAGACCAGAGACACACAACTCCTCTTACACTGTAATCATTGGGAACTACTATGCAGAGGTGCAGGTTTAGGGTTTATTTTGGTGCCAAAGGGAAGAGGTTGAGTGCACAAGTTTGAACCTTTATGATAGTTATAATGCTTCATTTTCTGATTGTGAATGGGATTCCTCACAAATTGTAGACTGTAATCTTTTTTATGTGACCATAAAAGGGTTGACTCACTCACATGGTTTAGTTACACAAAGAAAGGATCTATAGCAATGGTAAACTCCTCATTGACTAAATTTACAATCAATATACCAATGTTACATATAATTTTTGTGCAAAATTCAACGATAGTTAATAAATAATAATGCCAACATTTATGTCAATGAGGAACTTCTCATACCAAGTTAAAAAGCGAAAAAAAAAAAGAATTAATACTTATTATTTGATAAATATTTTAATATTAAAGTCTAGTATAATCTAACCTATGGAATTAATATAAGGGTTGTTTAGAATAGTTGTGAAAAAACAACTAAATAGTTCCTTTCATTTAGGCTACTCAAAAGAACTTAAACATGTGGTATCATGCATCCAAACCATTATCATATGATATCACTTTACTTTTACTTTGGTATTAAAAAAAATACTTCCATAAAATGTTTTGCGCAAATTCTTAAATTTAATTTAAAAGATGTGATGTCTAAATTACCCTATTTTGAAGCATAGACTACATAATAAACTTTTTGAATTTTGGATTTAACCAGTTGGTATGATAATACACTAAAAAACCTATAACTTTTTAATAATGAAATTTAGGTCAAAGGCATGATAATTATATGGCAATTGTAAAGTCATGAGACTCTTAACTTTATTGAGAAATACTACGAACATCATAGATTGCATTCATTCATAATGTGCCAATTAAACAACTAATGTAGCTATGTCTACTTGAGACCTATTTAGAAGCTATAGAAAGGCATTGAGTGCCTAAATATTGAGTTTACTCATTGCTGGTCTACAAGTTAACTTGTACTAAAATTAATATTTTTGGTGACTTTTGTGTCAAGAAAACCCTTGCAAACATTTGATGGTCAAATATTGAAAATTCAAAAGAGCACAATGGTGGTTGTTATTATTGTGTAGGTATTTAATAATTAGCAAGTGCTAGTTAAGTTGTGTTATGTCAACCATTTCATTACTGAATTGGGTATTGTATAATATATTCAAGGAAACAATGTATGTGGTTTTGCTTGAGTTTTAGTTGAAGGTTGAATTTGAATATTATATATGTTATGAAACAAATATAATAGCCTATCACAATTTTCATACACCACTTTGATAATAATGGCTCCTTATAGATAAATACATCATATTGGTAGAGGTATTTGGTAGTTAAACCTATTATGTGATATATGTTCAAGATATGGGATGTTTTGTTCATAGATTTAATTTGCTAGTTATGGATTAAACTTGTTATATGATATTGTTTGTTATCGTTGTTCACTACATATTGATAAATAGATTATCACCATGAAGGGATTACTAATCATGTTTCCAATTATCTATGTGCTTGGTAGAAAGAGCATTGAACTTCAATATGATATACCAAGACTTGTCATTTGATCATGTTTGTACATATAAATGAGATATCCTAAATTTGAAAATATAATGTCACATCCCCATAAAACACCACATAGACATCAGGTGGTCAAACAAAAAACATGAAAATCAAAAATCAACGTAAAATGGAAAATTAAAAAAATAAAGAGAAAAAGGAAAATAAAAGATCATAAGAAAAGAAGTTGCGAGTTGTGGCACTTTTCTTGAGTAGCAAGAAGAAGAAGAGAGGGAATTAATGGAAAAATCTCCCCCTTCCATAGTAAAGAGGAGAGGGTACAGGCTTTACTAAGAAGGGATCACACCATTAATAAGCATGGCATACTAGTCCATGGATGGCTAGATTTTGCAAGTCACATGGAAAAAGAGGCACTTCAAAATATTTAAAGCCTCACAACCCCTTCATATATGGGAACATGCATGGTTTGGGAGAAAAATGTGTGAGAGAGAGGGGCATGGAAAGGAAGAAAAAAAATGGAGTTGGAGTTATGGTGTATTGGGAAGGAAAGAGAAGAGTAGTCATTGCATTTGGAAGGCAATAGTCTAATGTTATGTCACTAAATTTGTAGATTCCCTCACTGAGTTCCCTTTTAGCTGTTTAAGTTTTATTTTTACATTTCCTATTTATTTTACCTCCTTACTTGCCTAAAATTTCTCATAATTAAGGATTTTGTTTCTATTTCCATGATACAAATTTTTATCCAAGTATTTGTTTACTACTTTAAATTATTTATAATCTTATTTACCTATAATATAATTGTAGATAAATAGACTCTGAATGGAAATGTTGTATAAAAGAATATATTCATAGTAAAAAGTTGATACGTGTATATTCTTTGTTTGGATGTTTGATAAGAGAGCCCTAACAATCAAAGACATTGAAGACCCTGTAGTGAAATACACATCAATGGTGATTGGGTATAAGATATTCTTCACAAATAGAGAGAATTATGTTTCGGCAACTATAATTTATACTAACTATAAGATGGTTAGAAGGGAGTGGAATATGATCTTTGTGAATTTATTAGATAACAACTATTAGAGAACTTATAGAAGACCAAGGACACCTAGTACCCCTTCTGGTTTGACACTTCATATGTTTTATATTTTACTTTCTAAATAAATTCCTTAGAACAAAGAATATATTATGGTTGAAGGAAATACTGGTGGCAATTCAAATCGGAGATCACCTAAGGAGGTTAGGTGATGCAAGCACTCAAAGGAAGGCATTATGGGGGTTCCTCAAAAATTTCTAGGAGAACATGCAAGCAAGAGAGGATTTCGAAGAACATGGTTGAGAAGTACAAGAATAACATCACTTTCATGGTGACAAAAGACTACTGCATAATGGAGGTTGTTGAACCTAGGATAGTATGGATCCCTTAGATGGGATATGAAATAATAGAGGAAGAAATTATCAGTTTGGTAGACTACATGGTAAGTAAGCATAGAGATACCATAGCGGAGATATTTGGGACTTATGAGGAGAAGTCCAATGTTGTACACAAAGAGCAAAGAGAAAAAAAACAAGAAAATTGTTGAGAAGATGATAACACAAGTTGCAAAGATGATGGGATTACCAAAGGAAAAAGTGGAGAAAGCCAAAAGTACATCTAGTCCTCAAGCAGTGCATCTAGTACCAAAAGATCAAGTAGAACTTCTACCCCCTCTCCGGTTGCTCCTAAGTCCTCTGGGACTAAACCTTCTACTAGTGGAACAAAGAGAAAAGAGCCAATAAGTGCTTTGATGAAACAACTGACTGCTCTAGTGAAGCAGCTCAAAGTGCTTCACAAAAGAGAAGAATGAAAGAATAGGAAACAAGGGAAAGGTATGTTAGTTTTGATAATGAAGAGGAAGAAGAAGAAGTAGAACCATTAATCTGAAAGAGAAAATTTGGTGAATCACAAGAAAAGACAAGCACAAAGAAAGAAAGAGTGGACATTATAGACACTGATAGTGAAGCAAAGGTGGAGAAAGAGGAGGAATTTAGAATTCATGTAAGGGAAAAGAAAGAAAAACATCATAAAGAAGAAAATTCATCAGAAGTTAAGAAGAAGGAGAAGACCCCTTCAGTAAGAAAACATGGGTGTTGGTAAGAAGTTGAGTCCACTTTTTGGCCAAAAAGTGGAAGTGTTTTTCCCGATTTTCAGAATTTGATACATTTGACCTTAAAATTTGAAGCACTTAAAGATGGAATCTTCAAAAAAGTCACTAATCATGAAATGCAGTACTCAGAGTCTAGTTTCCAAATATGTAATTTATTTCAATACCCAGATTGTACAAATTGAGTTTCAATATGCGTTTCTAAAATCCACTATTTAAAAGTCACTATTTTTTAACATACCATGCATGTGTACGACATCCATATTTTGACCTAAATTATTGTATTTTTCTAAATCCTTTTGGAAAAAGACTTGAGACTCATTGAAGCTTGTTTTCAATATTTTTTTGTAATTTTTTATTGAATTATTTTTTTGTTAAATTTTTACTAGGCATATTTGTCGTTTTGAAAAATCGTCATGTACGACATGTATAAGATGACCTAAACTTATCATTTATTTATTAAAATGAAAAGAATTGTCTGAAGTTTGTTCTCGTGCAATCCGCTCGTCAAAATGTTATGTTGATCAAAAGTTATTAAAATATTAAAAAACCCTGATATTTAAAGTTTATGGACCAGTTTCATCAAAAAATAATTAAAAAATAGAAAAAATAATCCAATTGTAAAAAAATTGCATATTTGGAATCTACATTATCTCATCTAAAATGGGTTTTAATTTCATCAAAAAATTCTGCAAAAAACGTCGTCAGCCATATGTCCAAACTCGATATTTTTCTTTGAAATTGTTAGGACCTTCAACTTGCAGGCCAAACTAGGTTGAAGGCCTAGGTTTGGATTTCCAATGCTTTTCTCGAACCAAAAAACAAAGCACAAACCCAGCCAAAAACTCATATTTTAAAAAACGGGATCTCGTTTTAGATTTTTTTTATGCTTTTACGAAACGAGATCCCATTTTGAAATTGCCAAAAATGAAAAATTTCCATTTTTGGAAAGTTTTCAAAATGAGATCCCGTTTTCAAAAAATTTCAGAAATGGAAATTTAAGTTTTTGGAAAATTTTCAAAACAGGATCCCGTTTTTTTATTTTAGGTTCAAGAACCCGAACCTAAACGAGATCCCATTTTTGCAATGCCGAATTCACTTTTTTGGCTAAGGCAAAAACTTCCATGTTTCGTGGACTCAACTTCTTGCACTTACCCACATAGTCCTTTAAGATTAGAAGCACTATTTAATGGTATAGTTGAGCATAAGATGTTGGAACAAACTACTACACTATATCCTATTGTAGATGATATAGATAAATCTACCATTGAAGAGGCTATTGTTAGATATATTGTTGCTTTTGATCAGTATGAAGGACATAGAGAACCAATTACCTGAAGATCTGAGAGGAGTGTTATAGGCAAGAAGATAGGAAGCATTTGAAGAAGATGCTAAATTGAGAATATTTTCTTTAGAGAAGGTTAGTTCTTCTTTTTTAGATGAGGACAAAGCTAGATTAGCTCAATTATATAGTAAAGAGTTCAAAACCAAGCAAAGGTTACCACTCTAATGAGCAGAGACAAGGAGGATGTAGAGAGATTAAGAAATGAGACTATAGAAAAGGTTGTCAATCTAGCAAAGGAGTTAGGATTGACTCCAGATAGTGAAGAACCATTATAATATGATGTGTATGTCCTTGAGGTTAATGTACCGAAGATGCTCAACATGAACATGAAGATGAAAAGGAAAATGTGCAAGAGGATACCACTTCAGTGGAAGAAAATATTTTTGGAGAAGAGAAAGTTGAAGAGATGCAAAAAGAGGATGCGCAAACAAAGCATATTGCACCCCCTCCAAACATAAAGAAGAATGTAGAGCAAGAAGAAGAAGTTATAAAAGACAACTTGGAGAACATTGAGGCACAAAATATTTGACTAAGTCCCAGAGTTCAATTTTCATAGTACAAAGTATTGTTGGAACACAACTATCTATTGAGGGGGGTGAGGAGCGCCTTGAAATCTTGTAACCATGCACATTTCTTGCATGATATCAGGTCTTGATGTAGTTAGGTACAAAAAGCTACCTATCATTGATCTATACATGGTTTGATTTGCTTATGGGGATTCATTTGTCTTGCTTAATTAACACCCAATTATCATGGGGGTACCAACTAGTTTGCTATCTTCCATCCCAAACCTCTTGAGCATCTCCTTAGCATACTTAGTTTGAGATATGAATATCCCTTCATTAGTTTGTGCTATCTGTAGACCAAAGAAGAAGGAAATTTCTCCCAACATAGACATCTCAAACTCATTTTTCATTTGGACAAAAAATTCTTTAGACATTCTATCATTGTTGCCACCAAAAATAATCTCATCTACATACACAACAACAATTAACATATACTTACCTTCAAATTTGAAGTACAAATTTCTATTTGCATATCCCTTCTCGAATCCTTGTTGCTATAGGTGCTGGTCTAATCTTGAATACCAAGCTCTAGGTGCATATTTTAGACCATATAGTTTTTTCTTCAATCTATAAACATTCAATATTATTCTGATAGCTTAAAACCTTCAGGTTGTTCTATGTAAACTTCTTCTTCTAAGTTCTCACTTAAGAAAATAGACTTGACATCCATTTGATAGACTTTGAATCCTTTATGAACAGAGAATTCTAGAAATAGCCTTATGGCTTCCAATCTAGCAACTGGTGTAAATGTTTCTTCAAAATTTATACCTTCAACTTGTGCATATCCTTTGCACATCAATATAGCCTTATTTCTTACAACTCCATCTTCATTAAGCTTATTTCTAAAGACCCATTAGTGCCTATCACGTTTTTGCTTGAGGGTCTTGGAACTAACTCCCAAGTTTTGTTCTTTTCAATATGTATTAGTTATTCTTCCATTTATTTGATCTAGATCTCATCCTTGCTAGCTTTAACATAGCTCTTGGGCTCTATTTTAGAAAATAGTGCAAAGTTTACTTTCTCTTTGTTCTTTGCAACTCTCCTCCTTGTCTGAACTCCTTCATCTTTGTTGCCAATAATTTTCTCTTTAGGATGATCCTTTTTAATATTTCTTGTAGGTTCCTTTTCATTTTCTTCTTCAGACTCTTCATCAACAATTTCTTCTTTAGAATCCTCATTAGCAACTTTTTTAGACTTTGATTCATCTTCATAGCTATCTCTATTAGGTTCCACATGCTTTAAATCTCCATCAACCTTGACATTGATAATCTCAACAATTTTGTGCAACCTTTTGTTGTAGCATTTGTAGGATTTTCTTTGATTGAAATATCCAAGTAAAATTCCTTCATCACATCTTGAGTCAAAGCTTCCTAAGTTTTATTCTTTTTTCTTGATATAGCATTTTACACCAAACACTTTGAAGTTTTTAACAGATGTTGGTTTGCCTTACCACAGTTTATATGGTGTCTTCTTGTTGTTTACACTCAACTGAACTCTATTCAAGGTATATATTATTGTATGTGTTTCCACTCTCCAATATACATCAGGTAACTTGGCCTCATTTAGCATTATTCTGGCCATCTCTTTGACTGTCCTGTTCTTTCTTTCAACCACTATATTTTGTTGTGGAGTCCTTGGTGCTGAATATTTCCTCTTGATTCCATGCTTCTAACAATATTCCATGAATTCATTTGATGTGAATTCTTCACCTCTATCTGATCTTAAGCATTTGATCCTTCTACCAATCTCTTTCTCAACCATGGCTCTAAATATTTTGAATCATTCAAATTCATGAGACTTATCCTTCAAGAAGGTTACCCATGCCATTCTTGAGTAATCATCAATTAGTAACATGAGTTACCTTTCTCCTTTCAATCCTTTTGTCCTTATGGGGCCACAAATATCGATATGCACTAACTACAAAGGTTTTGTAGTTGAATAAATTTTTTTTTGAAATATGACCCTTGTTTGTTTTCCTCACTGACATTCCTTACAAATGGTGTTTGTAGGTTTGGTTATCTTAGGCATGTGTCTCACAAGTTATTTTGAACTCACTTTTACAAGATTATTAAAATTTACATGGCTCATTCGCCTATGCCATAACCAACTCTCATCAATCTATCCTATCATGCAACTTTGACCCTTCATCTCATAGAGATTGTAAATATTCCTTTCAATTCCTTTTCGTTCTGCTATTAATCTCCCTAATTTCCTTATCTCACAACCTTCTACATTAAATGTGGCTTTCTATCCATTGTCACACATTTGGCTGACACTTAACATATTATGCTTTAATCCTTCAACACAACTTGGGCATCATGTGTAGGCAATTTTCCATTTATGCTTAGGGTTTCTTTACCAAAAAATTTCATAGTAGTATTGTCTCCCAAACTAATAGATCCTTCTTTACATTTTCCTAGTTTGATGAACTTGTTCTTATCACCATTCATGTGTTTAGAGAAACCACTATCTATTACCCACAAATTCTACTTCTTGGCATGGAGTGCAGTTTGAGCAATCATAGATTGTGCAACCTTCCAACCTTTCTCTTTCCACTCTTTCTTGGGTTTCTTTTCCAATTCGTCTTTCTCTTTAGTAGAGTCTCATGAACTTTTGTTCACTATGGGAGGAATTCTCTTTTTCTTATCTTGTAGTTTTGGTCTTACAAAAAAATTTCTACATTATTTGGCTATGTAACCAAATCATTGCAATTATAGCATATTACATTTGTATCTAACAAAGGAGTAAATGAATTTTTACTAACGAAGTTTTTTCTCCTTTTAGGTACAACATAACATTCACTAGCCCTATGACCAAACTGATTACATGTATAACAATAACCATTAAAATATGAGAAATACATGGTCATAGAATTTCTTTGTGCAGGATGAGGTGGTTTTCTTGTATTTTTCTTCTTCAAAGCTCTCACCCTTGTAAAACCATTTGCATCAACTCCCTTTATGTTATGCTTCCTCTTCAAGTATCTAGGGATTGACTTATTAATCCTCTCATCTATTGTAGGCTTCTTTTCTCCATCAAGTTTCTTCTTATCAACAAAATCTCTAGAGGCATCTTTCTTCATTTTCTAATTCTTTGTTCCAATCTTTTCTTCTTCTTTGAATCTATCATATAAACTTGCAAATTCACTGGTGGTAGGATTCTTTCCTTTCACAAAACCCAATCCAAAATTTTCCTTTGAAGGCTTTTGTGAGTTAATCAACTCTTCAAGAATCTCAGAGCCTCCTTTCAACTTTAGACCTTTTTCTATATGTTCTATAGACTTTCTCAATTCTTTTCTCAAAGCCACTATTTTTTCTTCCAACTTCATGCATTCATCAAATTTGGATTATCAGTTAGATTTGACTACATCTTATATTTTGGCTTCTTAAACTTGTGTCTTTAGGCTAACTATCCTCTGATCAGATTCTTTAATCCTTTCAAAAATACTTTTAGTTTCTTGTTGTGCATGCTTCTTTTTCTTTGAGTTCTCCTTTCTTAGCCTTTCAATCTTATCTAGAGCACATATGAGTTCACCCTCTAGATCCACTTCTCGTTCTTCATCACCAAAATATTTAATTTCTTCTTTTTCTCGATCCTCAAAAGCTGATCATAATGCCATGAATAGGGATTCATCTCCCTCAACCACAAAGGAACAATCATAGTCATCATCTGAGCTATCACTAACATCAAATGGATCACTTTCTTCTTGTGTGTACACATTTTTCTTATTTTTAAAGAATTTCTTCTTCTTTGGGAAGTAGGGTTTCTTCTCTTGACTATCCTCTACTTGCTCAAAGTTACCCTTTTCTCTATGAGGGTATTTAACAACAAAATGTCCTTTCTTACATAAATTAAAGCATTTAAAGGGTAACTTACCTTCGTAATTTCTAGAGCCTTTTCTTAATCTTCTTGAAAAGTTAGCTTCTTCTTCACCAGTCTTCTCAGATTTAGATGTAGATGCTTCTAAATTTTCCTTTTTGGCTGCTTTGAATGTTGATTCTCTCTTGGAGTTATTAGTGTCTCCTATTCTCATCTCATAGGCAGTGAAGGTTCCATGCAACTCATCAACAGTGGTTGTATTCAAATTTCTTAATTCCTCTATTGTAGAAATTTTAGAATCATACCTAGGTGGATGTGATCTAAGTACCTTTTTGAGAATAACATATTATTTCATCTCTTCTCCAAGGCCTCTAATTGCATTAACTATTTCATCTACCCTGGGGAGATAGTCTGCAATTTTCTTTTCTTCATTCATCTTAAGACTTTCAAACTTGTCTTTGTTAAGTTTGTAGGTTTTCCTGCTTTACCTTATCATTACCTTAATAGATGTTCTTTAATTTGACCCAAATATCATGAGGTCTTTGATAGTGCATCACTTTTACAAACTCTAAGTTATACAATCCACAAAGAATAACAATCTTTGCCTTGGTATTATTCCCATATGCTTTCTTATTAGTGGGGTTAGTGGTTGGTGTGGCAGGAATAACATATGTATTTTATATAGTCATCCATACATCAAACCCTAAAGATGATAAATATGATTTCACTTTGATACTCCAAAAATAATAGTTTGATCCATCAAAGAGAGGTGCTTTGTTTAAGGAAGAACCTTCTTGACTAGCCATTTGTGTTCATTGTCCAAGATCTACCTAAGCCGATTAAGCTTCTTCAAAGGAACCAGAGCTTTAATACCAATTTTTAGAACACAACTATCTACTGAGAGGGGGGGTTAAATCAATAGACCAATTAAAATTTTTCTTTTAACCCTTGCTATGTAGATTAAGAAAATATTCAAAGATCACACACACCAATACTCATAACACTAGATATATGTGGAAAACCCAATATGGGAAAAACCACAATGAAATTTTTTGCTAGGATCTACTATCCTAATACATCCTCACAATAGAACCTCATCAATTACAATGTCTAAGGGCACCAACCCTAAGCAGACACTGATCACCTGATTTAAGAGCACCAACTCTAAGAAAGAACCCACTCCCTAATCTGAGCACCAACCAATCAAATTTACAATGAAAGTATGTGGATCAACAACTCTAGTTACATATGATTCAAATGAATCCAATTATGTATTAAAAACTCAATATGCAACTGCTCAATCTCTTCTTTTCTCTGCAAGCATTTCCTCTCCTCTCTTCAATCTTCTCCTAACACACTATGTGCTCATTAAATGCATATACACTAATTCATTTTTCAACACACACCAAACTTTCTATCTTGACATAAATCAGACTTAGGGTTTCATATCATTTGACACCATTCATGCTCGATCGACCTCTTCCAAATTTCATGACTATTCATTAATCAATTTGCCCACTTCTTAAAATCAATGAACAAACATATTGTTGGACTAGTTACAACGATCAATTTCATTTTTGTGCCATTTAATTAAATTCAACTAACTGGAATTTTCACCTTGTTGCCGCCTAGTCATTGTCAAAAAAAAAAATCTTTAAATGTTGGCCATTGATCATGCCATGATTTGTCAATTAAAATTTAAATGCCTTGAGTTAATTCAACAAATCATCAATTACCATGTGTCACTAATCCACATACCCATGTTGGTCAACCCAAGTCAACACAAGCTTCACACATAATTACTCCTTCATTTTTGGTAACCTTGTCTTTCCTTTCCATCAAGAGTTGAGAGTCGCTAATCTCCCTTACCTTATGCTTGGAGTAGCCCAAACACTTAAGTTTGAATCTTCTCCATACTTTTTGAGGTTTGGCCATCAGCCTTCCCCTTTACCTTTTACCATCCATAGGCTATCACATTGAACACTAAAACTCCAAACTCCAAAACACCTTTGAGATGTCGAAAGTCAGGGTTCGAGGTTCCTTCATACCCCTAAATCTCTATGCATTTAGTTAAGGTGTAAGCCTTAGCTCTAACCTACGAAACCCAAAACCATTTTGGGGGTTGGGGTTCCCACATACCACTTACTGCTTACCGATTTTTATGGTAAGGCATAAGCCTTCCTACTGATCCATGAACTTCGAAACCTTTTCAGGGTTTAGGATTTAAGTATTCTGCATACTCCATACTCCACTTTTCGTTAAGGTGTAAACCTTATACCCAATACTTGAAGTTCGATGTCTAATCATTCTTGGCTTAATTTATCTAACTCTTTCCTTCACTGGCAAGTGGTAAAAGATAAGCCTGAGACCTGAAGCTTCAACTTCTATAATACTTCAAGGCTTGCTTTTCAAATTCAAATGTATCATCCTATGATACCTTTTTAACATCAATGAGCCAACAATCTCCCTTATTGGATATTATTCAGATATCCTCTTTTGACATCAATGACAATCAAATTGCCAACAAGTATTATTTTGTAGGTCCGCATTGCTCCGCCTTAAAAAAAAATGGTTTTCAATTCTAAGGTAATTTTGGTGTGTTTCAAGGGAACCTAAATCTAAAGTTTCATGTCTTTTTGTCCTCTGGTGGTGAAGATAGAGTTGAAAGAGTATCGAGTATGCCAGTGATAGTGTTACTAGTGTAGAGCGCATATTTAGAATGGCCCACATTCCACCATGGAAGGATATATGGTTATGTGGTTTTGAGGCAATGTTTATAGGTCTCATTAGTATCTATGATCCAAGTGGCGAGTGGTTTAGAGGTCCAAGTGTCAATTTATGGATGAACAGTTGGAATATTTTAAAGTTACTTCACCAACGGTGCTGACCTAATGAGTTTGGGATTGTGCGAAGTTAAAGGAAGTTTTGATCAATATATGTGAGCTATTATAGGTCCACCCTGAGCTATTTATATGTGTTACAAGTTTTTAATTATGGTGTGAATCATGTGTGTTTGATCTTGAGCCGACGAGTTTTTGTGTTGTACAATACATCTAATTAAGTTGACCTAATTGATGTTGTAGGTGTTTACATATGTAATGGATATAAATATATAATTTTAGTGTTGTCGAGTGTATGTTGTGTTGTGAATCTGAATTCCTAAATACAAGTGTGTGAATAGGATGTGAATGTAAAGCAGAGAAGAGTATAAAAGTGGTGAAGTATGAAGTGTGTTAATTCAGTGTTTTGAGCTTTAGTGAAACTATATCTCCAACATATTGTAGATGCATTATTACTAGTTCATTTTTGGTAGTGATCCACCCCTTTCTTCTATTTCTCTTTCATTTTGTAGATAGTGAGTCCTCTAGATAGTGAACCCACCTGGTAGTGAACCTTTCTATAATATGTCGTAGCCAGTTATAATATATTGTGAGCTAATCCTCGCCGTGGTTTTTCCATTTTTGTGTTTTCCATGTAAAAATATGGTGTTCATGTGTTATGTTCTTTGATGGTTTCTTTCATTCTTTCTTTCCTTACTGCAAATTGAATATGATGTTTAAGATGAATGTTTAAGTGGTTTCAGAGAATACTAATTCACCTCCCCTCTCAGTATTCTAGGTGTTCAAGAATTTTATGCCTAGGTTTATCTCTTAAATAACATCTCATGCACAAGTGTTGTCACATTCATATTTTTCATCATTATAAAATCCCCACTATTTGGAAACCAACCCTTTGAGAATATTATTTTTTTAATTGAATGACCTCATTACTAAAAATAGTGTCCTTTACATCCACCTTTTCAACTCAATTTTGAAATTTTATTCCTAGTTTTGGTATTCATCAATGCACTTAATAAATCTAAGTAGATTAGAATCCTTGTTTACAACTTTCTAATGATGAATATTATCAAGGACATAAGGCCTTGCTAACATTTCTACTCTTAAAATTCTATCCAATGCAATGTCCTTTGACCTTGTGGCTACATTTGCAAGAAATTCAACCATTATATTTATTTATCTCTCCACCCAATCTATGTTAAATAGTTTGATTCTATCTAAAGAAGTATTTTTATATTCTTGAACTATTTTTTAAAAGAATATTTACCTTTGATGTAGGAAATAACTAATTCTAAGTCTCCAAACATTTTGATAAATTTGTCCTTGCTTCAAGGAAAGATTCAAGCCTAATAATGGGGCCTCATACTCTACTAAATTATTTTTACATTCAAATATTGACTTCAAAGAGGATTTGAAAGACTCGCCTTTTAAGGAGATTATAATGACCCTAGCTCTAGTGATTTCTTTTGAACAAGCCCCAAAAAATAAATGATCCACATATTATTTGACAATATATCAGAATCCACAAGGTTGCATGTACAATCATTGTAGTGCTCTACACTATTGATCTCAATACTAAAGTTTTGTATATTAATGTCAATGTAATATATGGTCTAATCAAGATTATCACAATCTTCACTAATATCCTAAGCCTTTGGCTCTCTATATAGATTGATCTTATTTGAATTGATAGGGATCATATTATATGAATAATTCATCCAACTTCAGTTAACCATCTCTTTGACAATAAAATGCCATACTCTGGTGAGATTTCTACCATTATCACATTCATCTTTTATTTATTTTCTAGGTAGGAATCCATGATTTTGAAGTCAATAACTTTCATCAATTGAATGCCTAGGAACTTTCTTTATTCCATATAAAATTAATTCCCAAACTATCTTGTAACTTGTAGACCTAATTGATTCATTACTTATAAATGTGTAATATTAGTAAAAGAACCAAAACCAATCATATAGTTCCTAACTAGTTTATTATTTATGAAAAGTGTAACATAGAAAGTATCCACTTGAGATGGACAATTTCTCAATGTGATTCCTAGATACAATCCAATCCTATTTGTATTTTCTACTTTATGGTTATGTTTAGTGCCTTAACTTATTTATCCTTCTCTTTGTTATGACCCTTTTTATTACTAGGATGATGTGTAGGCATGTTATAAAGTAGAGCTAGTGATCTAAATTTATATCCTTTTATCCATAAATATTACAATAGTGACACCTATGCTTTAATATATCTTAGTACATGAGTCATTTCCAATAGAACATACTTAGGTAGTGGCATGCCATTTGTAAAAGCAACAATAGGAGAAAAAATATATGATCTATAATACCTTGTTTTCCATTTTCTTTTTCAATTATCATAAGTGTTTTCTGGGCTAGGTCTTTGACATTTTAATCTTCTACCTTCTCTTATATAATCCAAGTATTCTAATTTTATTTTTATTTGGCCTCTCCATCCTTAATATTATTCATTGTTCTTGGTTGATGACCTTATTCTTTTTATTTTCTTTGATTTTCCATGGAGTCTTCTTACTTAGATTATAATTTATATTGACTTGAGCAATTATTCTTATAATCAAGTTTCATATTCCTTCATTAGAAGGAATCCTTAATTATAAATTAATTACGGAAGAGTCATAATTATGGACATGAAACTCCCACTCTTCTTCTTCATTGAAAAATATTTCTTGATGATGGAAACTTTTATTAAATCCAACTACTTCGATCACATTTTCTTGATTGAGTCCAAAATAATCTCCATGAAATCAAGTCGTGTCCTTTGAATCCCACATACATAAGCATTGGAGTATATGCCTCACAAAAAGCAAAGCACTCAAAACCATCTGAAACACACATGTTACTAGCACGAGAAAGAAGAATCTTGTTCTTTATGAAATTCCTTAATTCCTCATTTTTATTCTTCTTCCATGTGAAACTATACCTCTCACATCTGCCAATAGAGTACATGATTGCCAAAATTTTTAAACTATGAACTACCATTTCACACTATCCTTTAACCTAAGACTGTTACTTTAGGAACACTGCCCTCAAAATTTTCCTTTAACCTTTTGGCTTGCGTTTTACAAAGCATTTAAATTTGGAGAAGCCTTTGGCTTTTGAATTAGAGAAGATACATTTCTACCCTTTAATAGTCACCTGTAGGTTTCCTTGTGAATGGTAATGTATATGGAAACCTACTATCTTCTCATATCACTGTCATATAGTTGGCCCTAGTTTTTACCTCTTAATTCCATAAACCCTATAAACCTCTGTTATACCTTTATGTCATGAAGTTCTACCCTTGATTATGATTATTATAGACAAAAAAGCGTTTCCTTCAAGATGACTTTCCTATATGTCATGTGGTTGTTCCTTTGGATTGTATATTCATAACTGTTCCTCAATTATCAAAACTTTGTCATAGTTTCTCATCGTCATGAGGGTCCATAATAATGCCACACGTCTCCGTTATATAAGGTTTTCCCATGGTGAATTCCATGGTATAAGATTATTCCTCAATGTGATGTGAACTATAAACCATAGAATGTCTTCAAGGACTATTGTGAAAAGGTCTTCTATGATTATTTGAATCCTTTGAGGCCATCTCAAATTCAAGTCTACCAAAAACTTAAAAGAGACTTCCAATTTTCCATCTGTCGATCTGTATATTTTCATCAAATAATTGTTAACTTTATTTGGTACTGAAAAGGTGGCATCTTACTAGATCTCTCACTTGTCTTTGTATCAAAAGTTGACAAGGACTATTCACAACAGAAGGAAGTGTTTCCTCAAGACCATGCAAAATATATCCCAATTTGTTTCGGTTGGTTCAAACATTGTGATGTGGGTGAAAGATGATACCAACCAATAATTCCCTTTTTCCTAATCAAATAACTTGCAAGCTATTGAATTTCATTGGGTATTTCCAAGGAAAAATCATCAAGGCTATTTGTGTGTTTATCACTTTGTAGTTGGGGTCCTTTCTCCAAAATAATATCAGGAAGATTTTCTATAGAATTTTTTCCATCTTGGATTTCAATTGAATAAATTCCATCAACTAGTTCAGATGGAAATTTCATTCTGCATATCCTTTACAATCTTTGGTCCATTCAATGAGCTTCTTGGTCTACTTTATATTTTGGTAATAGAAGCTTATAGACCGTGAACACCTTTCTATTGTCCTTCATAGCATTGAAGGTCAGTCTCATGTATCTCTTTGGTAGCATGAGTTCAGTCTTCTTCACTCATCATCATGCATTATAAGATTTTCACCGTGAAATGAATCTCATACTTACCAAGGTTTTCAAGAAAGCTTTGCAATCAAAATATATAAAAATATTAGCAAAAACTCAAACCTACCATTGATGTCATTTACATCTATCAATCCATTATATGGAACATGATTCATAGTTTAATTTACCCTATGTCTGTCCTGATTAGCTTCATATTCAACACTAAAATCAGAAAACATTAAAGCACATAATGCATCCCTAGTCTTAAAAATTCCTCAATTATATCCAAAATGCCTTCCACTGAAAGGATAGTTGAGACTAACACTACAATCCTTGGGTGACTGTGTGATGGGAAACCATGCAACAAATATCTAAGGAAAATGCAATAGGCACCTCTAAGAAATACTAGGAACTAAGTTTTAAAACAATTGACAACACATAAGCTATAGATTCCCAAAACTTAACCTTTGTTCAAGTCTTCTAATCTTAGAATATAGATCATGTATAAGAGAAGACTTCATCATTTTTTGGTTAACCTCCAATTTTTTATTGATACTCTTAGCTTGATGAGCATAATTTTAATTCTTTGTTTTCCCACCCAAATAACCTCTTAACAATCTTGTTAGCTTGTTGTCACTATAAGGTATGTGACCTAAATGCTCAATATTCTTGTCGGTTGTACTTTGATAGAATGTGACCTCTCACCTTTTCTCATTGTAGTAGAATAACCTAGGGAATATTAGCCTTCAAATCATCCTCAGTGAAAGGATGGCACCTTAGTAAAACTTGTACATTTAGTCCCTTTTGTTTGTCATGTCAACTTGTTCCATTGGAGAAATCAATCCCACTTTTGTATTCCATTATAGTAGGAGATGTGATAAATCCCTCAAAAATTGTCACAATGCCTCCAAAGGCACTAAAAAAAAATGATGTTCATACACAAGAGTCCAAAATTCTGAGTAAATTTCTTGATGTTGTCATTGGCTTCTTCTATTTCTCCCACATGCATATTCTCCTTAATATTTGCAATGTGCCCTCTCTTTGGGACATGGACTTTAAAGATAAAAAACCCTAACAAGTTTTCTCTTTAAAATTTTATACCTTTCCAAAAAAAACATTTCTTCCTCTAGTAAAACCCCTCCAAAAGTCTTTTTGGCAAGTCATAGTTTTTAAGCTTTATCATATGTCAAGAATACTTTTTAACATATAAGAATCATCATATATCAACATGTATTTT
Organism: Sequoiadendron giganteum; assembly: GCA_007115665.2. Taxonomy (NCBI): domain Eukaryota; kingdom Viridiplantae; phylum Streptophyta; class Pinopsida; order Cupressales; family Cupressaceae; genus Sequoiadendron; species Sequoiadendron giganteum. The sequence continues at coordinate 493,507,268 of CM021104.1, forward strand.
AACTTAAACACTTAGAGTAACTTGGTAAACAAAATCAGGGTGTAATATAAGTAGACTTAACATATAAATAGGACCTCAATAATAATTAGTTAGAAAAATTACCTATTTACACTAATAGTAATATTTACTACAATTTAAAATTAATAATCATACCCCAACTAAATGTGAAAAGGTTTTGGGATTACCATTTAGATTGCATTTTACATAGCCATCTTATATAGAGAAGAAGACTATAGTAAAAGAGTCCACTAAGTTTTTAGATTTTCATTTGCTACTCTTTTCCAACAAATTCTGTTTATGTAGATTTATTGATTAAAATCAAAGTTATTTTTTACTTTAAAGATTTAAAAAAAATAGAGCCAGCTTAAAAATGAGAATATTCTAAATCAAGGTTAAAAACTTGAACAATCCCACCAAGTAATAATTACTATAATTTAAGATCAATAATCATGCCCCAACTAAAGTACAAAGGTTTTGTGATTACCATTTAGATTGCATTTACATAACCATCTTCTATATAGAAGAAGACTATAGTAGAAGATTCTAATAAGTTTTTAGATTTTCATTTACTACTCTCTTCCAACAAATTTCATTTCATGCAGATTGATTGATTGATTGATTCAAATCCATACTATTTTTTACTTTAAAGATGTTTCAAAAATAGAGTCAATTTAAAAGTGAGAATATTTTAAATCAAGGTTAAAAAATTCAACAATCCCATCGATTAATAATAAATATTTACAATATAAGATTAATAATCATGTCCCAACTAAATGCATAAAGAAATAGCCTCATATCATGAGGCAAAGGTTACTATCTAGGATTGTATTTTAGACAAGAAAAAGAGTCTAGTAAATTTTTAGATATTTCATTTATTCCCTCTTCTAACAAATTTGTCTTGATTGGTTTATTGAAATCAAAACTATTGGGTTCTCTAGTGCCATATCCCATCAATGCCTTGATGATTATTTTGCATGACCCCTAGTCCTGATGTAATTTGGACTAGGGGGGGACTTCAGATTTTAATATGTGGACATATATAAGTGTATGTGTGTGTGCGTGTGTGTTAATTGTGAACCTTGGTGTTATTATTATTAAATGTGATAATCAATATTATTATATTATTTTAAATTTGATGTACTAAAATGTTATTTTAAAATAAAAAAATGATTTTGTTGTTGGACTTGTGTGAGGTTTGTCATTGGATGCAAGTACCAAGGTGCAAAGCAAGGTGGTTTTTATGGTACCATGAGATAATATATAGACAATCGATATGTCATTCTAGTGTTGAACTTTCTTGTAGTTTTGTAAACTTGAGGTTCATTCAACTTATGACCTTAGACATATATTAATTGTCATAATTTATTCGTCCCAACTAGGCAGAGTCATTAAGATAATCTAAATAGTTTTGATTAAATTAAGGATATTGCATGATATTTTAAATTCACTAAAGAATGGTAATAGATAAACATACTAAAAATAATTAAATAAATAAATATGTAACTAACTAAAAATAAATAAAATATAACTATAAATGTATGGGCCAAATAAATAAATTATACCACCTAAATAAAATATGGCACACTTCTCTGGTTGATCATGGGTCTGATCCCACACATCAACTCGTCTGGATTCTTCTTAACATTGATAATCATTCTTTTGGGATTATTAATGTTTATGCCTTGAATGATGTTGTTGAAAGATCTCTTTTCTGGTGTTGGATTGTTGATTCAGTACTAGCTGCTACTTGGTTGATGTGTGGGGATTTCAACATGGTTGAGATGGCGTATGACAAGAATGGTACTCTGCCATTCAGATGGGTAGCTAGTGAAAGAGAGGCATGGTACTACATGCACAATAAATTGGGGATTTTTTATCATAATATTGGCCACCACCATTCTCATTCTCTCTGGCACACTTGGTGCAACTATCGAGCTAGGTCTGATAGGATATTTAAACACCTTGATCATGCCATGATCTCAGCTCAATATTTTTTCTCTTTTGCCAACCCATTACCACTTTCGGTTAGGCCATTAGTGGATGTGACATTGTCAGACCACTTTCCCATTTCATTTTTTATTGAATGGGAGTTAAGGTAACCCTGTGCCAACATGACTCAATTCTTTTTGAACACATCCTTGTTGAATCATCAGCCCATGCTGGCCCACATCCATATAGTTTGTAATTTGGAGTGCATGCCACCTCACAATACAGGCAAGATAGTTTGGAGGAATGATGCCATCAGTGGAACTGCAAGGTTTCTCTACATTTATGGACACTAGTTGGCCATATTTCATAGAAGGTCCTATGAGGCAACCACGTTTGACCTCCACTTTATCGTTGAGGCTCTGGTGGCTAGCCGTTTTTCTCCTTTCTTGTAAGTTAGGGTGGTGGAGTTAAGGAACAAAAAAAGTGTTGATAATTATGCTACCAGAGGGGCACAAATTAAGGCTAGGTTACACTGGCTTAAAATTGGAGATTGTGCCTCAAAAGTATTTTTCTTGGCCCTTCGTGCCAGACACTCTTCTCTTGGTATCAAACAGATCAAAGAAGGAAATGTTGTGCTCTCTGAGTTGCCTGAAATTCTCTAGGCTTTTGTTAGGTACTATGAGAAGGTGTTCATAGCTCAAGATTACACTTCAGAGTGGTTGAAATCTCTTCAAGATTGCCTTGTTGTTGTGCTAAATAGGCTATCCCTAGCCCATAAAGCCTTTTATGAGCAATTTCTCACAATTGAGGATCTTAAAGAAGCTTTCAACACTATGGATGATGATAAAGCCCCAAGAATTGATGGTTTCCTTTGTGAAATTTGCAAAGTCCTTTGGGACTATGTTGGGTGTCGGCCTCCTACAATGATTTCAATAACTAAGCCTTTATAGCCATGATTCAGAGATTGGACATCTAACCTGAATAGCCATCTTGACCATCATGAAGGTGCATTTAAATTGTCAACCCAAGGATGTGAACTTGAAATGGGTCAACACAGTATGTGCACTAAGGACTCAAAGTAGTCATCACCATTCTACGACTAAGAGAGATTTAATGTTGAAAGTAAATTGCATGGAAAGAAATAAGGTAAATGTTAAACATTACTCAACAATTAAACTTAAACTGAACATGCATGAAAGGATTGAAGATCTGAGCAGAAAACATGATACTAATCTACCCACTTTGGCTGCAAGAACAGTCATAGAATGAAATTATAGTGGCTCCAAGAATAGTCAGTGCCAGATTCTTAACTAAGTACTAAACAAAAGCTAATACTAATCTAACTAAACTAAAGGAACGAATTACTCACCAAGTGGGCCCCCTTGGATGAGTATCCTCTAAAACTAATGCAAACTCAGATACTCAACTCAGAATCTCATTTTATTCATTGGAAAGTGCAAATACAAAAGATTATGTCTGGTAGTATTATCAAATTGTACAATAGCTTGGTGACTAACTCCTAAAGAAGGAGGATACAAACCTTATTTATCAACTAAACAGGGCAGTCAACTCCCACCAACTGAGAGGACGCCATTTAGGGAAAGCGGATAAAAGAGTGGAAGGGTGGTTATACATGCAGGGGAATCTAGTCTGACATGCATGTCCAAACATGGACTTGACCACTGCAGTAATGCCTACATCACTCAATGTCATTAAAGATTAGCATAAGGCGGTTACATGCGACTGACATGGGAATCTCTTGTCGTCATCCTCAGTTGACCTTCGCACAATTCCTCTGCATGACCAGCTAGCGGTTGTGTTTCTCAACTTAGCATCCTCAAATATGTTTGCATGGCAATGTCAGTATGCATAATAATTTCATAGCTATAACTACCTTAAAGAACATTCATTAACCATATGCAAGATTAATATAGATAGTCCACATAATAGGTTAATATCATTAAAACTGGAAGAAATGGAATTAAACCCAAATGTCTTATGGTTTGAGAGAAACTTTATAAAAGTATCAACATGTAATATCAAAGTCCAAGGTAACTTCAGCAAATAAACTATAGATTCTACCCATAACTAGACTCATCATTGGGCGTGATTTGCATAAGGTTTATCTTGAAGATTTTCATTCTAAAACTTTAGGAAATCCTATCAATAAGGGGAATATTAAATTCATACCTAAATCTAGTGATCCCGAGGATATCTATAACTGGCAGCCCATCACGCTGCTCAATGTTTCTTATCAAATCATTGCCAAAGCCTTTGCCTTGAAAATCTACCATCTTTTGCCTTAGATTGTGTTCCCAAAGAAAACAATTTTCATTAAGTCCAGGTTAATTCTAGACAACATTATTGTTGTTTGGGAAGGGATGGAATGAGCTAGACACTCTAATCAAAAAGGTATTTTTATTAAAATTGATTTCGCCAAAGTCTATGATTGTATTGAATGGCCTTTTATTCTTTGCATATTGGTTGCCTTAGGGTTTGTCCCTCATTTCATACAAGTTGTGCAAATGTTGTTCTCTGACGCTTCTACTTGTATCACCATTAATGCCAATCCCCTTCCTTTGGTCTATTTTGTTCCATTCACTAGGGTTTCCTGCTCACCCCTCACTTTATGTGCTTGCTACTAAAGGGTTTGGATATTTTTTGGCTCATGTTATTTCCCAAAGGTGGGTTCATGGCATTTATTTTCCTAATTTTCCAGCCCAATTGGTCAATGGCCACTTCATCGATAATTCCTTTCTCACTCTTCTGGAAGAGGAAAATAATGTCAAAGCTTCTTTAGATTGCCTTGAGACTTTTTCCCTTGCCTTTGGCTGTATCATTCAATAGCATAAGACCTTATGTTACATACAATCTATCCTATCTAGTCCTAATTGGATTCAACACTATGGTTGGAAATGGATTGGTATAGGTGAAATATTTTGATTCCTGGACATTCCTTTTTCCTTCCAGGCTTCTCCCATGGAACTCTAGCAAGTGGTTCTTTCTTGAATTGAGCATAAATTTTCTTTTTGGATTACCAAGCCTCTCTCTCTGGTTGGTAAATTCCATATTTGTTCTAAGATTCTAGAAGCCACACATGTTTACTATTATTCATGTTGGGCCGCTTTGAAGGCCACTTATACTAAGCTTGAAAAGATTTTGTATGACTTTCTTTGGGCCTCTTCTGACATGCACCGAAGGTTTCACTTCATTTCCTAGGATTTTTTTTGCCTGCTTAGAGATTCTAGAGGGCTTGGCCTACTCTCCACTCAACAACAAGGGATTTATCTTTGTGTCAAATAGATTATTAGAGCGCTTATTGGTGATGAGGCCTGGAAAATCCTCCTCAGGCATTGAATTCAGTCCGACTTTCCAACACACAAACATTCTTGGAAGGGGATTGGCTTTCAAACCCTTCTGGTTATGAGGGAACTAGTCTAAATTATGGGAAATTTTGTGGCCAAGAGCATTTGGAGAGCCTGTGAGGAAATTAAGCCTTGGCTCTATGTTTCGTGATGGGATTTTTCTTAATCAATAGAATGTGTGATGGTCACCTCTTTTTTCCAATAATGGTCAAAATTTGGCCAAGTCGCCTTGGCTTAAGGCCCTTAAATTTCACAAGAAAGGTATTCAGACCTTGTAACATATGTTTCATAGACCCAAGATGTGCATCATTTCGTGGGAGGCTTTTCATGCTCATTATAGGCTTCAAAACTAGGATCATGACACTTATGATGGTTTGGTGAATGCCATTCTAACTAAAATGATTCATAAGGTGGATATTTGTGACACCAATCCTTAGTGGAAGGACTGGAAGTGGTACCTAGACACCCCTTTCAAGAACTACAAGCCTCAACTTGGTTATTTGTGGCTTTTCCCCCAATTTCCTATGGTTGACAATTTGAACTAGAGATGGCATCTCCTGCCTTCTATGTCTATATGGTGTAACAGGTTTTCTACCACGTGGTTTGCAAGTGTTGAGCCAAAGCTCGCCCACTTTTCTTGGTGTATTATTTTCCAAGGCTTACTAGTGGGGTCTCAACTTGTTCACTTGGGGGTCCAGGACCCTTGTTTCCCATTCTATGGGTAGGTTGGGTCGTTTAAGCATCTTTTCTGGTTTTGTACCAGATCTCAACAGCTATGGAATTGGATTCGTGACTTCTTTCCATCGTTCAAGCTAGAGTTTTTTTCTTAGCATATGATCTAGCTGGGTGATTCTCCCATGATTCCTGCAAAGTATAATCGAGTTTGGTACACTTTCATGGTGGAAATCATCTTTAGTATTTGGAAAGATAGAAATGCCTGCATATTTTCTCATAGCTAGATTGATAATTCTATATTTTTATACTCTAAAGCAATTATTTGTTCTAATGTTCTTTTGTAGATTTAAGTGCAAGCGAACAAAGTTGTACTTGAAGTTTCTCACCTCTAGGTGCTTTTGGACCACTGGGGAAATGCCTCTTGCAATGTGGCTCATGTTCCCTCTTCGCTTAACTCTTCCTGTGGTTGGTCACCCCCACGGGATCGGTGACAGAGTGGCTTTTCTTGCCCCTGCTCTCAGGATCCTCCTCGTTGTGGCTCTCACCCTCCTCCTTTGTAGGCTGACTTGGGGCGGCCCTCTGGAGGGATGGTGGGGGATGGCGGTGTCACTTTTGGGTGGCCCACTGATAATGCTCCTAGTGACTGTTCTGGTTGGCTGGATACTACGAAATGGATCTCGCATTTGGACTTCACAATCTTGCCCAAACACAAGGATAAAGAATAAAAAATAGAAAAAGAAGATGACAACGGTTGGGGTCCTCCTGATGTCACTCTAGACCCTTCTGTTGCATGGGGGAAGAAACCTGATAATAGGGACCCTCTACCCTCTGCTAGCACTGCTATGGCCACCTGATGGCCTTATTTTTTAAATGTTTGTAATATTTTCTTCTTTCTAGGCTTAGCTCATGTGAGTCTGAACTTCTGGGATTTGCCCATATGACTCTCGAGGTGTACATTTTTACCACCCACTTTTTTTATGAATATGTATTTCTATCTTTATAATTAATATAGATACATGCCTATTCATAAAAAAAAATAGTTCATATTTAAAAGAACCTTGAAATTGGGCACTAGATAAACAAGATTTAGGCAACAAAATAACAATAAGAATTATCATTCATATAAAATCAAATGAGGGCATTTCAAATAAAAGACTACCATCGAATCGAATAAAGCAAGAAAATAAACAAAAGAAAAAGGGTTGAAGTGATTCATGGGAGGAAGAAGGGGGGTGAAGGACAGTCGGCATTGAAGAAGAAAAAAACCACAATAAACATCGACCAAGGAGGGGAAGTAGCTTGGCGTGGGTGAAGAAGGAAGGCAGGAAGAGGACATCAAATATTTTAAGAAGCATGGTAACCCAATGCAATTGGAGAAAATGGTAAGAAGAAACTTTGACTAGCACGCCATGGAAAACCTCATCCATCCCTTCTTTAAAATGATTGGAAATGTCTCATTTTGAAGAAGAGAATTTGGGAAGAAAAGAGAAGAAGAAAGAGGGTGTGATTGATTTCAAAGGGCATGGATGCGATCTGAGAAGAGGAGATCTATGTAGTGGTGACTAGGGTATCCTCCATTTCAACATCTTTACTGACATTTCAAACTCAGGTATTAAGTCTCTTTGCTTTATTCATTTGTTTTTTTATGGTGAAACCTTGATGAAATGTCATTTTGATTTTGAGTATCCGTTTCTTTTAAAATTTTGGGAATGAACTTGTAGTCTCATAAACAGTAGCCCACAACGTACTCTCTTGCATTGTTAGTCAATGAGCATTTTTATATTTCCAACACCCTTGAGCTTTTAAACCACAACCATTTTTGTGAACAATACCCTCTTAGATTTTAAATCTCTTTGCCAAACCATTTACTTAGTACTAAAAACCCATAAAATATTTTATTATTATAATTCTAATTCTATTGTAGTGTGGACTTCTCCAATATGACTAATGTTGTTTCCACATACAAAATTTGAGTTGTTCAAAGAAAGTTTGTGAAAATTGGGCTGGGAAATAAAGGTATTTTGCACCAAAAGGTGGAACACATAACTCTTCTACTAATGATATATTCCTTCTGCATCATTAAGATAAACATCATCATTTGATTATTTTGAAAAACCCACATGTTAGATACAAATCCTAAACTCAAAAAGTATTAACTTATAGAGAGTTGAGTTCTTGTAGTGTCCTACAAGTCTATTTCTTGAAAATATTCAACAGTGGTAGAGCTCACTTCTAACATCCATGTAGCAAGATTTTTCTTATACTTTATCTTTGGTACTCTAGGAATAGCCTGTAACAAAGTAGATTGAAAAAAAACATCTTGAAGTTATCTCAAATACATTTTATGATTGTAAAAGTACCACAATTCATTTCTAAACTCTTCTTTGAATTTTTATTGACTTATAATAAAACCCAAGATAATTATTTTTATTCAGTTGTGACAACTCATTTGAGTAGGACTTAATAGTTTCCAATTAAGTTTTCATCTACTGGGCAGTTTAGATCTATAGGAATTTTTCAAAGTTCCTTAAAAAAATTAAAAAATATATATTCAGGAATTAGCTTTGTTGAATAACATAGTAAACCACTCTTGAATAATGTTTCCATTAGAATTTAATGGACTGCTTTTCTTATCAATAGTATTGGTCAAATTTTTGATACAAAGAATAAAGTATTTCATTCCTTTATTGACTTGGTGGACTAATTTTATTAAATAATGGTGTTGGTAAAAATATGTACAAACAAAATGAAAATATGGTAGATTCTAGCTCTAAGTAATATCTTCTCAATACCTTTTTTCTTTATTGGCTAATAGGACAACCATCTATACAAATGTCTATAATTGTTATGATCGACAAATTGATAGGGAAGTCCTTTCTCATTTAAATGAATACTCATGTGGTATTATGAGAATTCAACCCTTACAAGTCCATGTTTGAAAATTATTCCTAAGGATAGAATGAAATAGGGTATCCTCTACAACTACCATGGGATAAAGAGTTACCTTACCCTCTATTGTAAGGAGTCTAAGAGTATGTATTTCTCTTAAATGAAATAACTAATAGTTCCATACATGGCTGCAACTAGGATGAGAACCTACTGGTCTTGAGTTTGGAATCTACTTTCGCGCCAGTGCTAAACATGGGCTAAGGAATAGTATTATGCTCAAGATGGATGGTAGTTTAGGAGCAGTACTATGCTTGAGATGGACAATAGATTAGGGGCAATATTGTGCTTGAGATGGGTAGTCTAAGTGTAGTACTATCCTTAAGATGGATAGTTTTCTAGGGGTGGTACTATACTTGGAATGGACAATAGTGTAGGGGAAACACTATTATCAAGATGGAAAAGAGTCTAGAAGTAGTACTATGCTCGAGATGGTTATTAGTCTAGGAGCATTCTACACCAACGATGGATAACCTTGGTTGCTTCGCTGACGAATGGAAAAAAGGAAAGTGGATTCCCAAGAAGCTCAAGTAGGTAGAACTAACTCCCTACATAACCTTATAGCTATTGAAAAAGGTAATTTAATCTTTCCATAGCTAGGTGCACCTTGGAAAGAGGGTCACTAGGGAGACATTTTACACATAGCTTAAGGGATTGAATGGTGACTCTCTCTCTCTCTTACTACAGGCCACTTAATCCTCTTGGAGGGGTGGATAGGGTTTGAATCCACTTTGGTTGGGATCATTTTTCACCCAACCCCAACCAAAAAAAGCAAGGACATGGAGATATCATGAATCACAATCATGAAGGTATGTGCAACTCAATTAGCAACATTCTTTATTGACTAATGCAACAAGCTTGTATTAATGGTTTATGCAATTAGCATGATGATAAAATTCTATAAGCTAATCTCAATCATTGTTATTTTATATGATTCTAAATTTCTATGTGATCCTTCTTGGAATGATGTTGAAAAAAAAAATCTCAGATTTCTTCATCTCATTGGGGTTGTTGTTACATTGGTATCAGAGTCTAGAACTCAACATTAGGACCTAGGTGCTCTTTGTTTTGTTGCACTAATATGACTATTTTGTATTGACATACATGGGTCATGGGAATAGAGGAAAAGGGAATAAGGTCTTGAGAAAATAATGTCCTCAACCAAATAAACCAGAAGGATCCAAATCCCTTGTTACCTTAGGGCTAGACACAACAATTGAAATAATATATGACATCGAGCCATTGGTTGAAATGATCAAACGAATAAAAATCCAAAAGGGAAAGGGATTGGATAAACCTCACAAGGATCATGAACACCAAAGAAATACCCTCAACCAACTCCTAAACCTAGGCCCTCAGCTGTTTGGGATTTCCCTTTTGGTTGTGGACATAATGCTCATATTATCAATAAGGAAGTGATTATAGAGTATAATCATGTCCATGTTGCTATATCTATAAATCCAAGAACCTCAGATGAGGAAGAGCTTGAGGAGGAGTAGAATACTACATGTAACTGAAGTTATGTACAAGACAATGAACTAGTACTAAATAAACATCGTCTCACTTTTTGTAAAAGCTGCTAACTATTAATGACAAATATGAGGATATATATATGTTATAAATAATGTGTTATGATGAATATGATAAATTCGAAAAGGGATTTTTTAAAGTGTTATAAATCATAGGATGAATATGAATTTTTCCATGAATCTGAATTTGATATAAGACAAGATTTAAAACAAAATAGAAGACACTCAAATAACACTCTCTTTATCTTGCAGAATCAATTTCATTCAATGAAGAGAACTTTAAGGAGGGGAACAAGCCCTAACATCGCTAAAATTCTACATTCAAGTATAGGTGCATCATATCCACCTCCTACCATACCCAAAGAATTATAGGTTGAATTAAATGCACTTCATGCAAAGATAACATCACATGAGCGAAAAATTAAGGATCTGACAAGGCAAAAGGAGCAAGGAACTAATCACAACACTGGAATAGGAATTGAAGAGTTGGATAGGGATCACAATGTGAATATAATTCAAGAGCATGAGAGAAAATATAGAATTCCCACCTATAGACACTCTCAATCAGAGTCATGACGAGAAGTAGGAAAACTCCCATTGATTTGATAATTGAAGAAAATGCAATCCCCTAATTTTGACATGACTCGAGGTGAGAATGTCGTTGAAGTGTGGCTCATAAGAATGGACAAGTATTTTGGGTTGATGGAATTAAGTGCCAATACTAAGGCTAGGATCACCATTTATCACCTAGAAGGAGAAGCCTTTCTATGGTGGGAACATTTGGCGTAAATAAAAAACTATGATATCAGTCAACTAACTTGGAACAAGTTCACCAAGCGGTTTTGCAAGGAGTGCCTATTTTCTCATCATTGAGACCAAAATATGATTGAATTTCATTTAGTACACCAAGAGGGAATATCGGTAGCTAAATATAAGTCCAAATTTATGAGCTTACTCCATCATGTGCCATATATGAAAGAAGAAGAGGATCGGGTGAACAAGTTTATATTGGGATTGAATAAGAATATTCTATATGCAACCAAGCTCACTGGAACTAAAAGCTTAAACCAGGATATGGAGGTAGCTTTGGTCACTAAAGAAAAGCATACAAGCAAGTAGGAACACAAACAAAAGCCTTATTCCTCCAACTACTCTAATAATAAACAAAGGAGTAATAAAGAATCTAAATTTAAATGAAATGTTTCTCAATAGATTAAGAGGGGCCAAAATTATAGGGAGAATCATGAGTTAGAAGGTCAAAAAGATAAAGGAGAAAAAAGATGAAAATCATTTAGGCAAGAGGCACAAGGTGATTCCAAGAGAGGTGAGGAAGACTGAAAAGGACCAATGAATGGATGTTAGAAATATGGATGTGATCATTATATGAGTGAGTGTCCCAAGAATCTAAATAAAGCCACCAAACCCGCCACCAAAATTTATGCAGTCTTGGATAATCGTCAAGTAGATCAACAAGCTCCATTGATATAACTTCAAGGTACACTTCTCAGCCAACCCATTTCTATTTTGGCATACTTAGGAGCCACAAATAGTTTTATTTCCTCCCATTCTATTCAAAAATATAAATTTGATCATAAGAGTCTTAGTCAAGAGGAGATGGAGGTTGACTTTGGGTCGGGTAAGATACAAAAGATTAAATCTTGAATGCGAGGAGCTGAAATTGACCTAGGATTATAAGGACCAAGGTGGATCTATGGGTCACTCCATTAGGGTCCTACGATTCAATCCTTGGGATGTATTGGTTCTAAAAGCACCAAGCCAAGTTGGATTGCTACAACAAGAAGATCGAATTTTTAGATGACCAAGGGGGGTTAGTGGTTCTTCAAGGGATTGGGAGGTCAGTGGTATTAAGAATGATCTCAATCATGCAATTTGAAAGAGTAGTGAGAAGGGGGAGTAAAATTTATTTAGTAAAGGTTGAAGAAGGTAATGATGATCCCACACCTAGAATTGAAGACCATCCCATTCTCCAAGAGTATCGTGATGTCTTTCCTAAAGAATTGCCATGATTACCTCCTAAGTGATGGATGGAGTTCACAATAGATCTAGTTCCAAGGGCCGAGCCTATCTCAAAAGCCACCTATAGAATGAACACTGCTGAATTAAAATAGCTTAAGATGCAATTGCAAGATCTAATGGAGAAAAGATTGATATGGCCTAGTGTGTCCCCTTGGGGAGCTCCAGTGTTGTTCATTAAGAAGAAGGATGAAAAAATGAGGTTGTGCATAGATTACCAAATTCTGAACAAGGTAACCATTTGAAATAGATATCCCCTACCTATAATTGATGAATTGTTTGATTAAATGAAGGGAGTTGCTATTTTCTCCAAAGTAGATTTAAGGTCAGCTTATCACCAGTTAAGAATCAGGGAAGAAGATATTCCAAAGACAACTTTCAAAACTAGGTATGGCCATTATGAATTCTTAGTGGTGCCTTTTGGCCTAACAAATTCTCCTTTTTCTTTCATGAGTCTCATGAACAATGTTTTCCATGACTACTTGGAAAAATTTATGCTATTATTTATGGATGAGATTCTAATCTACTCTAAAAATTAGCAAGAGCGTGAGGAGCATTTAGGAATAGTTTTGCAAAGGTTGAGATATCATAAATTAAATGGGAAATTCTCTAAGTGTTCTTTCTTTCAACCTAATATGCACTATTTGGGACATATTATATCAGCTCAAGGAATTGCAATGGATCCAGCCAAGATACAAGCAATTATGGAATGGCCTATTCCTAAAAATGTGACCAAATATCAGCAAGGTGATAAAAGTTGATGAATCCAAAACCGTACTTCCAAATTTGGATGCCCACGCATTGGTTAACCTCAATCTTGGAATGGAGATTCCTAACTGCATTAAAATTTATGAGGACTATGGGGTTACCTCCTACCCTCTCAAGATTCTAGGGGGAATTAATGCTTGTTTCCTCTGTACAAGGGAAGGGCATTTAAGAAAAAATGTCCCTTGATTCTGAACAAAATCCTAAACCTTGGAAAACTAAACCTAATTCGAACCCTAGCTCAGGCACCCATGAGTCCCCTGACAACCAGGAAGTGAATGATAGTCTTCATCCTAAGCAGCCCTCCACATGACTTAGTCTTGACCCAGAGTGTGGTAGTGCCCAACCACTCGAAAAATAAATTGGGGACAATAGGAGGGAGGTGGATGTTGGATTAGACACATTCAACACTCCCTTTGGCTCTAATAACATTGCCCTCTATCTTTCTAACTCGTTCAGTTTCCTCGAACCAGTTGAGAATGATATAGGGGTAAATGTGCAACATCCTAATCCTAATATGCAAACCAATGCCACCTACTCTCCCCATTGGATCTCATGGCAAGGGGAGTTGTGGGAATCCCAAGTCCTTCAAAAGTTGAATGCCCAACAACTTGCAATAAGGAAAATCAGGCAATGAATAGAAAAAAAAATTCTCGATCCAAAGAAAAACTCAAATTCTAACTCTAATGCTAATGTTAAAAATGGCTCCAATGCCCTTTCTCTCATTTTGGAGAGGCAAGAATCGAACAAGGGTGAGCCTATGGGTTTGAGTGGAAGCTCAGATGACTCGATGTTTAGATTGACCTCCCATGGCAGTGACGTTGTCAAAAACCTTGTGGAGGACGATGTCGGATTTGTTGGAGCCCTCGGCTAGACCCACAAGCCTACCATTGTCCTGAGTTCTGAGGCTAAATCAACCCAACCCCCTGTCGGCTTAGACCCCTGTTAATCAGCCTCTTGTCAGCCAACCTCTTGAGGACCCTCCAAAGTGTGAGGGACCAGAGATAGAGTTGGAAGACAACCCTAATGCTTATTCTGGGTGTGAGGATCCTGTTGGAAAGGGTGATGATAGCCTCAGCCAGGAGAAAGGTCTAGAGGACTCTATTCATGAGAATGCCATTCAAGGGAGGTCGGAGCAGACCCCTAAGTAGAAAAATGGCCCTGGGAGGCCAAGGAAAAGTAGAAACTCAATAAAGCTGAGTAAAATTCCAGTGGTGGAAAAAAGAAAAAGAAGCAAAAGAAGCTTGAACATTCAGTCACCCTCGAAAAAAAAGGGTGGAAATTGAGGATACGCTTCCCAAGTGTTTTAAGCAATTTAGAAGTGACCAAGAGGAAACTAATTTGATAGTGGATGATGAGCATTAACTATGTGTCTTGGAACATCAGGGGACTTGAGTCCCCTGATCATAAATACGTAATCAGAAGGTTCCTAAACCTATTAAAAAAGAAATACTTTGTTCTTGTTCAGGAAACCAAGGTGGTTGGGTTCACACTAGAGACCAATCTCAAGTTCATCTGGAATGGGGCAACCTTATTCTATACCTTGCATGAATGAGGAAGGGGAGGGGAAACTATTCTAATTGCAAACCATTGGGCCCATTTAGTATAGGAAAGTGGTGTCTCTCCATGCAATAGGGTGGTTTGGTTAACTGTCAAGAAAGATGACTTGGTGTTTGGGGTTTTCTCGATATATGCCCCCAATGACCACAGGGATAGGACAAGGTTGTGGAAATGGATGACTTCTCTCCCTGAGGTACCTTGGATTATCGGAGGGGACTTCAATATGGTTGAACAGGTGGAGGATAAGTGGGGAGGGTTAGATTTTTCATGGAAAGGGAATGAGAAGAATTTTTGGTCCAGGCTGAAACATAAGCTTAACCTTGTAGATCCAATGGAAAAAGGGAAGAAGGACTGCAAGGGGGTTTGGTACTCCTGGTACAATGCCCAAAAAGGGGGCAACAGGATTTACTGCAGGCTTGATAGATTTTATGCTAATAAAGATTTCTTTAACTTTATTCCAAACAAGAAGGGTGTGAAAGTATGTGTATATCCCTATACTCTCTCGAATCATCACCCTATCAAGGCTGAACTGGTGTCCTGCCAATCTAGACCTAATGAGACAAGAAATAATACTCCCTTCATTCTGAATGCACATCTGTTAAAAGATGAAGATTGCAGGGATGCTATTTCCTCACTAAGGGAGATTAATAAATGGTTGTTAAAAGAGGAAAGTGCCATAGAAAGATGGAACACCAATGTTAAGAGTTGGAAAAAACTCTTCCAAACGATTGGTAAAAAGTTTTCCATGGATGCAAGGAGGGGGGAGAATGATTTATAAGAGGCCCTCCTAGATTTTGAAGCAAGGTTGCAGAAATCCCCAAGTGATATAATGTTGAGTGAAAGGTTGGTAAATGTCAAAGACAGCTTAAGGAAGGTCCAAGTCCACAAAATAAATGGGCTGAAAACAAGGGCTAAATTTAATTGGCTGGCTTGCGGTGATAGGGAGACCAATTTCTTCTTCTAATAAGTCAAGGAAAAGAGCATAAAGGGCCAGATAAATCAGATGTGGGATGGGGAAAAACTGCTCACGGATCAAGGAGAGATCCTTAATCACTTTCAATCCTTCTACAGGGCGCTCTTCACCTCAAAGGAGGGCTCAAAGGATTGTTGTAAGGCAAGAGACACAATTCAGAAGCTTATCCTAAAAAAATCAATGAAGAAGACTCTGCCAAACTTCAGGCAGCCATATCCAAGGAGGAAATTAGCAGGGCCATTGCCTCGATGAACAATGATAAATATCTAGGCCATGATGGCCTGTCAGTAGAATTTTACAAGTGCTTTACTGATTAGGTATGCGAAGACTTGCTCCAATTTTATGAAGAGGCCATGAGCAAAGCATCCTTGGGAAGCATGATCAACTAAGGGATTATTAAATTGTTGCCTAAGGTAGGGGATAAAACACTGATAAAAAATTGGCGACCAATAACTCTCCTCAATGTGTCTTACAAAGTATTGGCCAAGGTCCTAACTTTAAGACTAACCAATATTCTTCCTAATTTTATTAATAGTACTCAAACGGGCTTCATTAAAGGTAGAAACATCCTTGAAAACCTAATCACAAGTTGGGAAGCTATGCAGTGGGCCAAGACTTCACAACAAAATGCCACGATGCTTCTCCTAGATTTTGAGAAGGCATACGATAGAGTTGATTGGGATTTTTTAAGAGGTATTCTCTAGGCCTTTGTGTTTCCAAGCTTCTTCTGTGGGATGGTGGACATTCTACTCAAGGATTCCAATGCTCATGTTGATGTAAATGGGACACTCTCAAAGGAAATCAGTTTGGAAAGGTCAATTCGATAGTGTTGCCCCCTGGCACCAGCATTATTTGTAATAGCATCTGATGCCCTCTTCTACCTATTAATGGAATCCACAATATCACCTAGAATCAAGGGTATTAGATTGCCTGATGAGAGGGAATTACTCAATGTCCAATTTGTGGATGATACTACTCTTTTCATAGAACTTGACAAGAAAAACATGGAATCATTAATGGTGAAATTGGAGGTATTTTGTAAGGCTTCAGGGGCAAGAGTTGACAATAGAAAATTTATTGCTCTGGGCTAGGATAGCAGCCCGCCAGAGTGGTTCAAAGACTTCAGCTTCCAGTGGGGGGGGATGAGCTCTAAGTGAGATACCTCAGTATCCCCTTTGCTATCAATCCCAACCTCAAGGAAATGTGGAATTGGATCAAAGGTAAAATTGAGAGAAATATAGATAGTTGGAATAAGCATTACCTTTCCCTTGCAGGGAGGATTCAAGTCTTCCAAAAGGTCCTCTCATCCTATAGCATCTACTTTGCTTCAGTCTGGTTTTTCTATAGTTACCAGATTAATGAAATTCAAAAAAGATAAGGAATTTCCTCTAGTCGGATGGGAAAGGCAGAAAGAAAAAGCACGCTGTAAAATGGGAATGGTGTTGTTTAGGTAAGATGCAAGGGGGTTTAGGCCTAAAATATTTAAGATTGCAAGGCATAACCCTTGCAGCTAAGTGGATTGTGAAAGCCTTGGACAATAAGGAGCCTTGGAAAAAGCTTCCCTTGTGTGATATTCTCATGAGTAAATTCCCTATGTCCCCAGCTGGGTCGGTGGTCTTTAGGAGCCTTTGGAAGGCCTAGGAGATTATCAAACACAATGCTCAGTTTAAGTCAATTTCTATAACTCTGAAGGACAATGCCAAATGTCATTATTTGAGTTCCATTTAGTGGAATGTATCTCATAACAATAAGCCCCTCGCCCTATTACAGGGTTGTTCTGCCAAAAAGTGGAGTCAAAAAGGTGTCATAACCTTTGGGAACATTGTGGCCAAAGGGAAGTTAAGGACTTGGGCTGAACTTGCAACAGAGTTTGACCTCCCAACCTCTAACTTCAGAACCTACTCTACATTTTCAGAAGGTTGTAAGGACGTTGTCTTCCATGGAGATGACAGGGGGACCCTTGATCTATCCAATGATATTGTTTGGATGGATGGGAGCCCCATATCTAGGCTGAAAGAAAAGGATATTTATAAAGATCTAACTTGTGTCCATACCATTTTTGAGCATTTAAATTATTGTTGGAATTTGGATTTTGATAGAAAGGTTCTGCAAAAATTTCTAATTGATATTTGGTGCAGTGGTTTGGAACCGAAGAAATCCTACTTCAGATGGCTTGTGTTGATCCAGAAACTACCATTTAAAACCATGTGTGATGATATTGATGTTTGCAATATTTGTAAGGTCCCTAAATTAGTAAAACACATTCTTTTTTATTGTCATTATGCTAAATAAATCTGGAAATCCTTTTGTTGTAATCTAATAATCTGGGATACTAATGATAAATTGAATTGGAAAGATGTGTTATTCTATGATAGGAAAATGAGTAAAGACAGAAAAAAAATTTGGATTCTACTCTCTACTGAGATTATGTGGCACAACTAGAAAGCTAGGAATGATGAAAAATTTAAAGGCACTAAGAGGTCCCTTGCTGAGTCGGCTAAAAGACTCACATTTCTTCATGTTTCACTGTAGGTTACATTGCATACTGAGATCTCACTTCCGAAATTTGTCAACTTGACTAGAGATGGATCAATGGTGACCAATAAGGCCAAAGTTAGGTGCAGGCATGCCCAACATTTGGTAGGTGAGGATCATGAAATATTCTTGAAGGCCATCAATGAATTTCAAAGGGACTTCAACGTGGCTGTAGAGGCATATGACTGCCACAGGAGGCGGTGCCAGCCCAAACAGGTTCACCTAGATGCTCAACCCATGGCTAGGAGTGTTGAGATTGATAGACCAGTGGGAGGTGTTGATAGTGGAGAAGCTGAAAGCGCGAATAGGGTATTCATAGACTATTAATTGTTGCAGCTTTGAGTATACAAAGACTATTAAAAATTTGCTAGTCTAATATGAAATAGCTAATAGTGCAGCTGCAAATTTGCATAAGTTGTATATATCAATGTATATATGAAGTATATAGAGGTAATGCTGCAATTTTGGATGATGCAGTAGGCCCTATCTGAAATACTCCATAATGTACAAGTTTATTATACTATTTCTAATACAAAAAAAATGTGACCAAAGTAAGAAGCTTCATGGGTTTGGCAAGATATTATCGATGGTTTGCAAAGAAATTCTCCAAGATACCTAACCCCATAACCTCCCTTCAATGAAAGGGAAATAATGAATGAAAAGAAAAATGTGACATTGCTTTCCAAAAGTTGAAGGAAGCTTTTACCATTGCACCAATTTTGCAAGTGTCTAATCTGGGTAAAGAATTTGTTGTTTAGATGGATGCATCATTGGACAGGATAGGTGGAGTACTAATGCAAAATGGATGAGTGTTTTCCTTTGAGTCTAGGAAATTGAAGGATCATGAACTCAACTATCCCACCCATGACTTGGAGTCGGTTGCAATCGTGCATGCCCTAAAGGTATGGAAACACTATTTGGTAGGAAGGCCCTTCAAGATGAACACTGATCATAAGGGACTCCAATATTTGTTTACCCAACTCAATTTGAATGTACGTCAAAGAAGGTGGTTGAAACTCTCAAGCAACTATGAGATAGATATCTCATATGTTAAGGGAAAAGAAAACCATGTCACGGATGCCTTAAGACAAAGAGATAAACTAGATAAAATATCATAGTTGAAGTTTGAATTGCCATAAAGTATTAAGAAAATGCAAGAACTAGATCCCTTTTTTCAACAAATGAAGTTAGAAGTGAAGCAAGGGATTATTCTAGTTGAGTACCATGTGGGAAACAATGGAATCCTTCATTATTTGAACCAAATTTATGTACCAGAGGAGGGAGGTTTAAGATTGAAAATTCTTGTAGAAGGCCATAATGTACCTTATCAAGCACATCTTGGGGTGACTAAGATGTATACGGGCCTAAAAACTCATTACTTTTGGCTAGGAATGAAAAAGGAAATATCTTGCTATGTCACCAAATATCTTGAATGTGAGCAAGTTAAGGTGGAATACTATCATTCTACGAGAACACTTTATCCTCATGATATACTACAGTATAAGTGGTTGGTAATTTACATGGATTTTGTGACAAGATTGCCTAAAACTCAACATCAAAACTTTATTATATTAGTGGTGGTTGATAAAATAGCCAAGGTAGCACACTTCATACCAGGAAATGTGAAGGATGATGCCCCACTTTTGGCTAAAATATTCATAAAGGAAGTCATTAGATTGCATGGTATGCTTGAGTTAATCATTTCTAATAAAGATAAGTTGTTTAATTCTAGGTTTTGGACCTCTCTTATGACCACATTAGGAACCAAACTGAAATTTAGTACTACTTACCACCTTGAAACGGATGACCAAATTGAAAGAGTTAACCAAGTTATGGAAGGAATGTCATAATGTGCCATGGATCAACCCACTAAGTGGGAGGAGTATTTGTTGTTAGTAGAATTTTCATATAGAAATTCATACCTTTCTTCGATCCAAATGGATCCATTTTAAGCATTGCATGGTAGAAAGTGCAGAACGCCTATATGTTGTGACAGTTTAGAAAATCAAGTAACTATTGGGCTGAAAATTCTTCAAGAACATGACTCTCAAGTGAAAATTATAAGAGAAATACTGAACAAGGTTTTAGATTGTCAAAAAAATTATGTTGATGCCAAGCAGACACCAAGGGAATTTTCAATAGGAGATAAGGTGTTCCCATGTGTCAAACCTCATAAAATCTTAATATTTGGCAAGGCTATTAAACTAGCTCCATGATACATAGGGCCTTTCGAGATACTTGAGAAAATCATTTGTGCAGCTTACCGTCTAGCTCTTCTTCCATCTCTCTCTCACATTCATAATATATTCCATGTATCCTTGCTTAAGAAATACGTTGCTGACCCCACACACGTAATTGATTGGTGGGAATTGTAGGTGGAAGACATTGGAGATATCCACCTCAAACTCTTCCAATCATAGACAAGCGCAATCTATAATTGTGCAATAGAACTATCCAACAAGTTAAGGTTCCATGGAAACAATATGGGGAATAAGGAGCTACTTGGGAAGAAGAAAATATAATAAAAATAGAATATCCATACTTGTTTAGTTAAGCCGGGCTGGCTTAATCCTAAGGGGGGAAGTATGTCATATCCCCTCGATACCTTAATTATTATTTTGCATGATCCTTAGCCTTGATGTAATTTTGACTAGGGTGGAACTTCATATTTCAATATGTGGACATATATAAGTGTTTGTGTGTGTGTGCGTTTGTGTGTGTGTGTGTTAATTGTGAACCTTGGTGTTGCTATTATTAAATTTGATAATCAATATTATTATGTTATTTTAAATTTAATGCACTAAAATGTCATTTTAACACAGGCTAATGATTTTTTTGTTGGACTTGTGTGAGGTTTGTCATTGGATGCAGGTATCGAGGTGCAAAGTGAGGCAGATTTTGTGGTTTTGTGGGATAAGAGATAAAAAATCGGTTATGTCATTATATTGTTCACCTTGCATGTAATTTCATCAACCTAAGGTTCATTCAACTTAAAACCTTAGACATATATTAATTGTCATAATTTATTCATCCCAACTAGACAGAGTCATCAAGATAATCCAAATAGTTTTGATTAAATTAAGGACATTGCATGATATGGTAAATTCACTAAAGAATGGTAATAGATAAACATAATAAAAATAAAATAAAATATATAAATATGTAACTAACTAAAATTAAATAAAATATAACTATAAATGTATGGGAAAAATAAATAAATTATACCGCCTAAATAAAATTAGTTCATATTTAAAAGAATCTTGAAATTGGGCACTAGATAAACAAAAGATTTAGGCAAAAAATAATAATAAGAATTTTCATTCATATAAAAGTAAATGAGGAGGGAATTTAAAACAAAAGACTACCATCGAACCAAATAAAGCAAAAGAAAAAAAAAAAAAAAGGGATGAAGTGATTCACGTGAGGAAGAAGGCAGGTGAAGGACAGTTGACACTGATGAAAGAAAAAACCTCAAAAATCCTTGACCAAGGAGGGGAAGTAGCTTGGTGTGGGTGAAGAAGGAAGGAAGGAAGAGGACATCAGAGATTTTGAAAAGCACAATGAACCCTTGCAACTAGAGAAAATGGTAGGAAGAAACTTTGATTGGAATGCCATGGAAAACCTCGTCCATCCCTTCTTTAAAACGACTGACAATGTCTCATTTTAGAGAGGAGAATTTGGGGAGAAAAGAGAAGAAGAAAGAGGTTGTGGTTGATTTCAAAGGGCATGGATAGTATTTGAGAAGAGGATATTTTTCTAGTGGGGATTAGTGCATCCTCCATTTCAACATCTTTATTGGACATTTCAAACTCAAGTGTTAAGTCTCTTTCTTTTATGCAGTTATTCTCTTTTGCTGAAACCCTAATGAAATGTTATTTTGATTTTGAGTATCTCTTTCTTTTAAAATTATAGGAATTAATTTTGGGTCTCATAAATCAATAGCTTGCACCAATAGCTTGTAACGTACTCACTTGTATTGTTAGTCAATGGGTATTTTTATATTTCCAACACCCTCGAGCTTTTAAACTATGATCATTTTTGTGAACTATACCCTCTCAGATTTTAAATCTCTTTTCCAAATCATTTACTTGGTTCTAAAAATCCATAAAATATTTTCTTATTAGAATTCTAATGCAATTGTAGTGTAGACTTCTCCAATATGACTAATTTTGTTTCCACATAAAAAAATTGAGCTATTCAAAGAAAGTTTATGAAAATTGGGTTGAGAATTAAAGATCTTTTGCACCAAAAGGTGGAATACACAAATCTTCTACTAATGATATATTCCTCCCGCATCATTAAGATAAACACCATCATTTCATTATTTTGAAAAACCCACATGTTAGATACAAATCCTAAACTCAACAAGTATTTACTTATAGAGAGTTGAGTTCTTGTAGTGTTCTGCACGTCTATTCTTGAAAATGTTCAACAGTAGTAGAGCTCACTTCTAACATCCATGTAACAAGATTCTTCTTATACTTTATCTTTGGTACTCCAAAAATAGCCTATAACATAGTAGATTGAAAAAATAACATCTTGAAGCTATCTCAGATACATTTTATGATTGTTAAAGTACCACATTTCATTTCTAAACTCTTCTTTGAATTTTTATTGAGTTATAATAAAACCCCAAGATAGCTATTTTTGTTCAGTTATGACAACTCACTTGAGTAGGAATTAATAGTTTGCAATTAAGTTTCCGCCCACTGGGAAATTTAGATCCATAGAAATTTGTCAAAGTTCCTTAAATTTTTTATAAAATAAATAAATCAGTTTTAGCTTTGTTGAATAACACACTAAACCACTCTTGAATAATGTTTCCATTAGACTTTAACAGATTGATTTTCTTATCAATAGTACTGGTCAAAATTATAATACAAAGAACAAAGTATTTCATTCCTTTATTGACTTGGTGGACTAATTTTATTAAATAATGGTGTTGGTGAAAATTTGTACAAACAAAATAAAAATATGCTAGATTCTAGCACTAGGTAATATCTTCTTAATACCTTTTTGCTTTGTTGGCTGATAGGAAAACCATCTATGCAAATGTCTATAACTATTATGATTGACAGATTGATAGGGAAGTCCTTTCTCATTTAAATGAATAATCCTGTGGTATTATAAGAATGCAACCCTTACAAGTCCATATCTTAAAATTATTCTTGAAGGATAGAATGAAATAGTGTAATGCCCATAATTTACACTAGGGCAAAAACACGGCTAAATTTTTTTTTTTTTAAAGAAGCCATTAACCACTCCTTATATGTTATATTGTGTTGCGCTTGTTAACTAGCTACATGCACCAAATGACGTGGTCCAAGTAATGACATCATAACCATGAAGCTCGAGAATTGGAAAAGGGTATTTAAAGAAGGAGTGAAGGAAGGGACCATCACACACAATACAAAATTGATTGTACACCCTAATAAATAAAATTAATAATTACAAGAATGGAAAATAGCTTATACAAATAAATATACATTAACTTTACTACATATTAGATATTACTATTTTCCTTTAAATAAGAGGAGGAGGGGGATAATGAATAAAGATAAACTATCCTTTTAAAGACTCCCTAGCATTACGTGGACTCCCTTTTTTTTAAAACCTATATTCCTATTTAAGGTTAAGATAAAAGAAACTTCCTTGGGAATGTGGGGAATTTAACAAAAGTATGGTGGAATAGTCTAAATCTTAACCTTTCGTGCATGCTCCTATTCTTTAATTAACCTAAGCCTTATTTAAGGGAGTGGGGAATAAAGTCGTGTCTACTTTATTGAGGGATCATTAAATAGACTTGTTAAGGTTGAAGATCTCGTGAGGGCTAAAGTAAATGGGGTCGACGTGGGGCCCAATGATTTATGTTTCCTTACCTTGCAATAGGTTTATTGGAGGGGTTACACTCAATGCGTCGATGGGGATCGGGGTATGACCAGACCTCCACCCTCTGGGGTCGCCCCAGACTCTACTAGTCTACTCTACGCAATTGGGATTCTGAGCCTTAGAGCTGAGTGGTGTGAGATAATTATTATTTTTATTTTTTTTGACACGGGGAGGTAGAATACTCTGTACATACCTTTATGTATCAAGAGAGTATACAATTATTCCTATCTATTTACATACACAAATACATATTTTTAAGTATAAATACATCCTATTTACATTATGCTCTGTGTATTTGTTTTTCCAAACTAGACCCATCTGCTTTCATCTAATGTATTTGCAAAGTCAGGTAAAAGGAGTATTACTACAAATCAGTAACTTCTGCTATGATTTTAACTCCCTATGATTTCCCAAATACATATTTTGAATATACGTATTTTTCTAAAGATAAGAAAAATACGACTGTTCATTTGAAGAAAAGTTATACACAAATATTTTCACCCACAAAATTAAGTGGATAATCTTTTCTCAATTTGTTTTGAAAGGTACCCCAGGGCAGACCGAATACTTAAAGTTTATCTATTTATTTGCACCAGAATGTCTGAATTACCAACACAGATTTATCTTCTTTTTTTCTAGTTACTAGAACCAGTGTTACATTTATAACATCTATACACAACCAACCACAAACCTATTTATCAATTTATTCCAGTGGGCAAAAGAAAACTATATTTATTTATTTTTTTCTTCTATCCTCAAAGATCATACTGTAACATAATACCCTTTCATTAGCTTCTATATTTGCATAGTTCTGAGCCCAAAAGTATTTATGTTCTATGATGATATAATGCTAATAGGAAATTTGACAAGTTTATTTTGTTTTAAGACAAAATGCTCCATAATACAAGAGTGATTTCAAAGTGCATTACACAGTCACATTTCTTATAAAACTTTGAGTACATTATGCTAAAATAAATAAATGAAGAGTAAATTCATAGCTTTATGAAACAGGTCTACACACTCTTTCCAGCAAGATATAAAACTAACTTTACAAACAAGTATACAAGTTCCATTTTCCTCTACAACATATACTTTTCTTTCTTCTATTTTTTGCAACACCTACTCTTGTAACTCATCTATACACACTATACAAGGTAGCAGTTTTGTTCTTTTAAGGAAATACTTCATATAATAGTTACATACTTGCAACAGATTATCCCAAGCTCTTTGCAACAGTCTTTCAAGGACCATAACATTAAATCCCAAAGGGAAGATTTCTTTGACATATTACATCACCTTTATTCACTAGAACATAGCTATTCCAAAACTGTTTAGCTTCTTCCAATCTGTAAAATACACACAAAATTCTCTCTAGAGGCCAATGGGGAGCTCACCTCCCAACCTTTGGTTGGAAAACCAACCACCCCCGAACTAGGAGGCAACATTGGAACCGGGCACAATCATGCAAACCAAATAAAATTTAACACACAAAATACGCATAAAATTTTCACACCCTCCCAAAGGAAATTTCACATAACAAAGAGTTCATTATGAACTCAAAACGGGGAATGGAGGGTGGACTACGCACTCCATTTTGGGGACTCAATAAATATACACCATAACCAACCATCACAAGGTTTCAATCTTTCATTAGCAACCCTTCCTTCACATTTTCTTATCCACCCAAGCCACCTTTCACATTTCACAAAACATATGGGTACTCATACCCTTTCTTTTACCTCTCCATTATAAGGAGGAATAACATGTCCCCATGGAGGTTCCTACTCCAACCATCCCCAACTTGGGATGCTCTTCCCAAATTTGGGTGAGCTTATCCCATTACAACCCTTTCCCCACAAAATAAAATTTAAAAGAAACATTTTAAAAATACACAAATACATGTACATAGTTTACAAATTTAAAAAAACACAAGAATAAAAAGATGTGGAAATTCTATCTCAATCCAACCTTTGAAAGTAAGTGGTGAGAAAGAGCACCAATCCTCCTCCAAGCTTTCTCTCCAATCCCCCAAGCCAAATCCAAGAGCTCCCAAACCAAAATTACAACTCCAAAACAAAGAATGCCAAAAAGAACCCCCCAAAACCCTTGTTCATGGTTTTCTATATAAGAATTCAAGTTTGAATTCCTTGGAATGGGGAAGTAACACTTGCCACTCACCCATTCACTCTCCCAAGCACATTCACCCATGTGTTCTCACACATGTGTGAGAGCTTGGGAGACTTCCAAGGCAACTTGGAGAAGTGGGAATGGAAAGGGACTAGTCCCCATCCCACTTCTCAAAACCTTAATTTCGTCAAACCTCTTTAAAGCCTCAAAAAGGGTGCCCAATCATGAAATTGACTCAACATTCTAAGCTAAAAAGGTACTTAACCCATAGGTACTTGACCTAGGGACCTTAAACCCATAAAAATACTTTAAAAAACATAACTTTTCAACCCCCAAAAAGTGCCCTAAAGTTCAAATCCGAGTTTGTCCACTTGGATGGACAACTCACCATCTAGGTGGATTGACATGGAAATAAAAATCATTTAAAAACATTCACAAACAACATTACGAATAAAATACATTACAAAATGGAACTATAGTCCCTTCATATGGACTATAGCTCGGTTTCACGGGTTAATTACTCAGGGTTCCCAAAATTACCTCCAATTTCCATTGGCCATGGAAAGTGTACCTACACACTCAATGCACACATTAATCCATCCAATAAATCATATTTCAAAACAATCGAATCACCATTTCATATACATAAGTTTCCATTCAAATAAATCATAACTGGAAAAATAACAAATCACATATCATTTCCAATTCATTTACCTTAATTTCAAACTGCAATGTGGTTCATTCATATCACATATTTCATTGTTCATCATTTCAAAATCAAATTGAACGACCACAGTAACTAGCATAAAATTTGGTCAACCATCACAATAAGCTAACTGAGCATCTAGCCTACCCATAGTCTAATTATCATAAGAATTCAAATGTTTAAACTTCATAATCAAACCATCATAAAATCTCAATTGTCTAAAATATCATGTCCTAAATGGTATCACCAAACATAGTTAATAATACTAAAACTCAAAATAGTCTAAGCAATAAATGCATCATAGAGGTGGACCTCACAAACAAGGTATCCTCTACAACTACCATGTGATGAAAAGTTACCTTACCCTTTACCATAAGGAGTCTAAGAGTATGTGTTGATCTTAAATTAAATAACTAGTAGTGCCATGCATGGTTGCAGGTAGGATGGGAGCCTACTAATCTTGAGTTTGGAATCTACTTTCATTCCAGTGCTATGCATGAGCTAAGGAATAGTATTATGCTCGAGATGGATGGTAGTCTAGGAGCAGTACTATGCTCGAGATGGAAAATAGAATAGGGGAAATACTATGCTTGATATGGACAATAGTGTAGGGGTAGTACTATGATCATGATGGACGGTATTCTAGGGGTGGTACTATGCTCGAGATGGAAAATAGTGTAGGGGAAACACTATGCTCAAGATGGACAAGAGTCTAGAAGTAGTACTAAACTTGAGATGGTCATTAGTCTAGGATCATTCTATGCCATCGATGGATACCTTTGGTTGCTTAGCCGACAAATGGACAATAGGAAAGTGGATTCCTAGCAAGCTCAAGTAGGTAGAACTAACTCCCTACATAACCTTATATTTGTTGAAAAAGGTATTATAAGCTTACCATAGCTAGGTGCGCCTTGGAAAGAGGGTAACTAGGGAGAAATTTTGCACAAATCTTAAGGGATTGAATGACAACTCTCTCTCTCACCACAAGCCACTTAATCCTCTTGGAGGGGTGGATAGGGTTTGAATCCACTTTTGTTGGGATCATTTTGCACCCCACCCCAACCAAAATAAGCAGGGACATGTAGATATCACAAATCACAATCATGAAGGTATGTGCAACTCAGTTAGCAACATTCACTAATGCAACAAGTTTGTATTAATAGTTTATGCAATTGACATGATGAGAAAATTTTAAAAGTTGATCTCAATCATTGTTGTTTTATATGATTCTAAATTTCTATGGATCCTTCTTGCAATGATGTTGAAAAGAAATTGCTCAAATTTCTTCCTCTCGTTGGGGTTGTTACATCTAGAAATAAATTAAAATGAAGCCAACTTTAAGGTTTGAAAGTTTTGTTTCAAAGATATTTTTATTGATTGATTTTACTTTCAAGTACTAGCTAGTACTCAACTAATTAGTCAAATTTAGTGTAAAAATTCTAGTAAAGATATAGGAGATCCAATAATAAGAGAAAAATTAAATAGTTCTCTTCAAAAAAGTAAGATAGATAAGATAGCTACAACACTAAATCCAAAAGATACTCATGGAATAAGTCAAATATAATAAACATATCACCTATTAATTTTTATCTAAACCAAGTTAGAAGTTAGGATTATCTGAATAGGTTAAAACTTATAAGTAATAAATACTACAAAACATTGTACAATTCAAGATCAATACTAGTTAGCACTCAACTAATTAGTTAGTTTTACTACAACATTCTAATAAAGTAGGAGAACCTATAATAAGAGTAAAAAATAAAGAGTTGTTTTTTCCAAGAAAAGGTAAGATAAGTAAGATGAATACAACACTAAGGAATAAGTTAGTATAAGAAAGATATCACTATCAATTTCTATATAAAATAGATTAAAGGTGGGACTTGCCTAAATAGGTTAAAAATCCAAGTAATAACCACTATAAATATTGTACAATTCAAGATTAATAGAAGATCATGATCATGCTTGAACTACCCAATGGTTTTACAACTATATTGAAATTGATAAGATTGCATTTTATACTCATATTCTACAAGAAGATTCTAGTGGGTTTTCAGATATTGATTTTGTACTACCCTCTCCAAAAAATCCTTGTTGAGTGATTTGTTGAAATTTAAGCTATCATTGTAACAACCGCCCCTCAATTGCTACCAATTTTTTAAATCAATTCAAGAAAAATACCAAACTTAATCATGAACATCCTCCATGTAACTTAGAAGTGATAACTTCAAAACCTCTTCATTAACCATGGTGGAATCAACTAGACATCGCCACTCACTTTCATACACATGGGAGTGGTAAGATCCCATGGTTAGGTTCATTCCTAGACCCAAACCTAAGCCTCGGGGGTTCATTCTTGATGACCCTACCTACGTATCCCTTCATAGGAAATTAGAGGCTTTGTAGTTTTCCCCATAATGGTAGAGGGAGATCATTCTCTCCTCTTGCATGAGATCTTTGATCTCTCTTACACCATGACTATTTATAAAACTTAGTCCAAGTGAATAAAAATAGCAACTCACCATCAAGTGTTGGTTTTATGCCAAACAGTAACAATGAGTAGTGTGCAAAAATACACAAATATTCAAGGGTCATACCATTCGATAATTCCCCAGTTCCCATAGGGAATGACTCAAGCATACATCACATATGCACAAGGTAAATAGCTAATACACATCACATTTACATAGTGATTAGTTCCATCATACGTCACATATATACAATGACTAGATACAACATACGTCATAAATACCAATGATTAGCTTCAACATATGTCACTTATAAATTGTGACTAGTTCCTTCATATGTCACATATATATAGTGATTGGCTCCAACATACATTTGCTTATACACAGTGACTAACTCTAGCATATGTCATTTATACATGAGGTGACTAATTCATATTCACATCACAAGTACATTAATAACGAGCTCATATGTACATCACATCACAACTATGACTAGCTCATACTACATCACAAGTACACTAGTGATGAGCTCATAAGTACATCATAAGTACAATAATGACATGCTCATACATGTCATATGTACCAGAATGACTAGAAAACACATTCACAATGGCTATCACATACTTTCGCTTAGTGCATCCCAAATAGAAAAGGAATGTTAATGCATTATGTACTACACCATGGGTCCCATTCTTTTCTCTAGTCTTCTACACCATCATGCAATTAGGAAGAGGATTTGGTGCATCTCATATTGCATCGAGGGTCCACCCTTAACTCAATAAGGTCAAGTATACCATTTCCACTTCTCAATATTCCAAAACTACATTATAATGTTGGTCAAACTGTTACCTACCTATTCTTCATCAAAAACTCTCTTCCTTGTAGTCCATTGGATGACTGAGCAAAAAAGGGTGGCCATCACTGGCATAGAATGCTCCTTGACTACTATCTATCTCAAGCATAATACTTCTCATAGACACCTATCAGTCTCGAGCATATTAGTATTGCTTCTTGAGTACTCTCCATCTCAAGCATAGTAGTGCCCGTAGACACCTATCAATATCGAGCATAATAATATTGATTCTTGACTACTATCCATCTTGAGCATAGTACTACCCCTAGACACCTTTCAATCTCAAACATAATAGTACTACTCCTTTACTATTTTCCATCTCAAGCATAGTACTACCCCTAGACACCTACCAATCTTGAGCATATTAGTACCACTCCTTGAATAATGTCCATCCCGAGCATAGTATTTCCCCTAGACACATGTCAATATCAAGCATAATAGTATTGCTCCTTTACTACTATCCATCTTGAGCATAGTACTATCCCTAGACACCTGTCAATCTTGAGCATATTAGTACTACTCCTTGACCCATTCTTAGCACTATAATTGGAAGATAGGCTCTTAACATCGAATAAGTAGATCACAAATGACCGAATTAGAAGCTTATACAATCATTTAAGTCTGAGGTTAATATTCATGATACAAAAAATAATTCACTTAATACCTATATGAGGTTAATATTAAGTACACACTTCCTTTGATCCAAAGATGATTCATGGACCACACACAATACTTAAAAACAATATGAAATATTCCATTAACACCCTGAAATTCAACAAATTATTCACAAAAAATTTCACCTAAAGGACATACTCATTTTATACACCCATGTAATCTTC
This sequence comes from Sequoiadendron giganteum, assembly GCA_007115665.2. Classification (NCBI taxonomy): domain Eukaryota; kingdom Viridiplantae; phylum Streptophyta; class Pinopsida; order Cupressales; family Cupressaceae; genus Sequoiadendron; species Sequoiadendron giganteum. The sequence goes on from CM021104.1 coordinate 493,538,458, forward strand.
CACACACTATAACTCATGAATCCAGCCTTGCAAAGTAACAAAACTCAAACAACTCAAATGGAGGATAGATATGAACACTATAAGCACACTCCTAGATCTATAAGACCAGAAACCATGACACAGAGAAATGTGGAGCAAAACCACTTCTCCCAAACAACATAGCTTTCATAGTTCACACACTTGTGAACACAACTTCTGCAAAACAATCCAAAACATGAAACTTTGGATATAAAACCTCTGAGCACCTCTAATCAAAATATTTGAACCACACTGGTATATATTCAATATAAAAGAAATGTGGAGTAAAAACCATAACACCATTATGTCATATAGAACACTTCTTTACCACACTATTTCCTCTTCTACTCAAATTTTCTCAAAAGAACTTGGAAAAAAGCACCAAAAACACCATCTCAACATCTGCAACATATTAACATCTCAACCACACAAGAGGTTGATATCCATAATCACTTACTTATCATTGCCAAATTAGAGGTTGATACTAGTGACAATACTGATGACAACATAATGCAACCAACTACTACCATCTCTACAACACCTTCACAAGCATTCACAATACTCTGCAACATATACAATAGGCTTCTATAGCTATATTGAAGTAAGAAATCAGTGAAAATTCACCAACATATTGTGTTGACATCAATACCAACAACATACCAACACACTTACTTCCTCAAGAGTTGACATCAATGCAACACTTTGTTGACATCAATGATAGCACAATCTTCCAACACACTGAGTGGATAATTGAAGACCTTCTAAGCTATACAAGGAGGTTGTGAGAAAGGCTCACTAGGGAAAGCTATAAACCATGAAATTATTAAATTGATCTATAAATAAGGAGATAAAAATTAAATGAAAAATTGGAGAACTATTACTCTCTTGAACATTTGATATAAAATTATTGCAAAGGCTATAGCTCAAAGGTTTCCTAGAATCCTCCCTAATATTATCAATAACACCCAAATTGGTTTTATAAAAAAGTAGAGACATTCTTGAAAATATGATCACTAGTTGGGAAGCAATTGAGTGGGCTAGAGTGTAGAGTCTAGACTAGTGTCTTATAAACTTGGTGGAAATAACATAATTTAGAGGAATGAACTAGTTGAATAGTCCACTCAACATTGCAAAGACTTCATTAAAATGTCAACTAGATCTTGTAAACTTGTGATGGCACTAGCACTATATGTGATTTCAAAGACCTGAGTTTATCTATATTATCCTATTAAGGGTATTCTACTTACTAGAAAATCATAGAAACACATAATAATGAAAGAAGTAAACTAGCACTAGTGGCTACAGGTGCCTACAACTTAATTTGTAATTGAACTACTATTAAAAGACAAATACTGAACTTAACTCAGAATTGATAACTAAACTTAATCTAACTTTCAGAGTAGTACAAGTCAATTGAATGCATTCATGAACATGAACAACTATTATTGATAAATGTAGTGAATAAAAATTACCTTGAGTGGCCTGCCTAGGTGGTTGTCTTCACTTGACTAAAACCAAATCTGAATCTTCAGATTTCACACAGCCATATCAATTTGAAATCATTCATTATACATTCCAAAAAATCACATAAAATCTTTCTCAAAGATTGTATTCGAGGAAACCATGTTTGAACAAACAACATTTCTGTAGATTAACAACTGAGAACTAAAAAGAAAATGATATGAAAATCCACAATGTGAGATTGATCAACTAACTATCTAACTATATTCAACCATCGATTATACATAGGCATGAGGGATTTTATTCTAAACACAAATCTAAACTGAAATCCTTAACTACAACTCCCTAGATATCAAAGTGTAATTAAGATCAAGTTATTACAACTGTAATTGGAAAAGAATAAGAACTCAAATAGGATTAAAACTTTGTAAAACATACCTGTAATGTGGAACACATAATCAATTACGCCGAAAGCCTATCAACAAAATAATTCTTCTTATTTAGTGCCTTATTAACTATCATAATGATGCATGACTAACTCCATTAGGTTTCTCCACATGGTAGTTATTGCACTCAACTCATTCAGGAACTTCCCTAATTTTTCTATCCAAGACCTCCTTTGGCTATGGGATACATCTTCCATTTGTTGTGAGCTACAGTGTCTTCTTGGGATGCAAAAAGGTTTATCCATGAAACACATACAAAAAGCTAACTACCATGATTAAACACAGAATTCTAATCACATTTCATCCATATCCACATATAAATCATGCAATTCTACTATATCCTAACTATATTTCTATTACTCTAATTCAGGTCCAAGGTTGTATAATAAGAATAAAAGATAGCATAATATATGAATATTTCTGAATGGATTGTTTGATAATGTCTGAAAACATGCATAAAAACATTAGGAAATGGACTCATCACTCCCCCCAACTACCCTTTTGCTTACCCTCAAGCAAAATGAACTAGGGGTGTAGATTATAATGCAGTATAATTTCTATGAGGTCCATGACAATATCAAATCCCTTGGTCTGCTTCAGGTAGAAACCTCTGTAAGCTGCAAGTTTCCTCATTCTAGTAAGCTCAGTCTCACATTCCTCCATCTTGTCTCCTATTGAATGTGGGACTGGATAGAGGAGTATAGGTGGTTGGAAAGTGAGTGGTACCCATTTAATTGATTGATTAACAACAATATCCATGTAACTTTGCACTCTTTCAATCATACACATGAAGTTATATACTAAATGAGGCTCTTTCCTTTGTAGTTCTGGAGTTAAACTATGCCACCTTTCCTATACTTACTTGTAGCAATTATGAACCAACCCATCTGTCAATTTCTTCATTCTATTGTAGTCATGTATCCTTACTTTCATAATCTTTCCTCTTGCACTCTTTTGTTTTAGGAGTAGTAACCACTCATCTATTATTCCATAAGGATATTTTGAATCTTTCCTCACTAGAAGTGCAACTGACTTTTCTCTTTCTGCATACTCCATGATTTCTCTAAATTTTTCATCTCCTTGTTATGTCATCATTGAATTTTGTTAGCTTTAGAAAGTAATCCAACCAACCGACCCTTGTGAAGATAGAAAATACCAATGCATCTTCTAATATCTATTTATGTTTTGATGGCTCTCTTCTAATAACGTCACCTCCCATGGTGAAACACTTTACCTATGCTTAATGTTCTAACCTTAGAAATGTAGCTCAATTTCAACTTAACCACCTTCAAAACCCTCTCTAATCTACTAGATTCACATGCACTCTTCACTACAACTGCACTGTAACTGCAACTGTTACATCCCCTTCTCTTCTGTATCAGTGTGATTTAGCTTAAAATTGGGTTCAACTTAGCTCAGAATCATAGGATTTAGGGAATTGACAATTGAAATTGAACCACCAAAAATGAAGAGGGGAAAGATGCACCTTTTCACCTCTAGGGTTTTGCACCTAAGAGGAAAGAGATCTTTCTTTCACACCTTTTCACTTTAGGATTCATTAAAAGGGTGAATTAGGGGCTTAGAGTGATGTGATGTGTGTGGAGTGCCCTAAATGTAATAAGTTGAAAATGTAATCATTAATGAATGCGAAACTATTGAAATGCAAAGTGTTGGAAAACACAAATTGATATGCAAGCATATACAAAATGACCTAAGAATGTACAATAAACTAAATAGAAATTAGAGAGATAGAATGTGTGCACTTGGGATTTGAAGAGGAATCTGATGGAGGTCTGAAATGCCGATGAAAATGTTGCAAAAGTTGAAAGGGACACTTGTGCCAATCTGGGCGACCTAGTTGCAGATTCCCAAAAATTGGTCCAGAGCCCATTTTTGCCAAATGGGTGTCTGAAAATGTGAAAATCACAGAAAGGCCTATCCAATGGGACTAGGCCGCCATTTTTGGCAACTTAGTCCTCTTCAAGATTTCTGGGAATTCCGAAGGGAAAACAGAAGCCCTCGGTTTGCACGTGTAGTGCCTCTCTGCTTGGGTCCTTGGGTCGATCATGTAAGTGTTTATTTGTGTCGGCATGTTGATTAATTTTAATGGTATTATTAATTTTGTCTAACCATTTAATTTAGTTGTTAATGTAAATGTCGTTAATAAATTTAATGTTTCTTTAATTAGCACATTATTAAAATGTCGTTAATTAGTAGTTTGATTCAACCACATTTATTATTGTTGAGGATAAAATAATTAAAGTATTAGATTTAATTATCAAAGTGAACTATGGAAAGTGTTAAGTATCTAATTAAAGTACTAAATTTAATTGGTAAATTTAAATGTTTGTTGATTTAATTAGATTGCTTTTAATTAATTATTAAATTAATTTGATAAGACAAAATGATTTGTTAATTATATATTATATTATTATTTTTTAAAATAAATGTAAACATTATATAAAAGGTGGTGGATTAATGTTGTAATTTTAATATTGTTTATTTTTAAAATTCGTAGTTTGGATAATATTGTTTTATATAAAATATTATTTTGGGGATAATATTAAACGAAAAATAAAGTGATAATGCTAAACCAATAAAAAAATAGAAAAAGATATAAAGTCAAGGAAATTTTCGCATACAAAGCCATGCAAGGCCTCGAATTGTTGTTGAATTGAAACTTTTTGTTCGTTGTGAGATTTTTAATTGATCTCAGTTCTAAAATAAACAACTTTTCTTTTGGGGGGAAACTTGTTATTTTTTTTTTGGTTGGATTGATTTTTGTTTGGGAACAAAGAATTTTTGTCTGCAAGAAGTCATCTCTAGAATAGTTGTATTCTGTGGTTTTGGTTAAGGCATTGTAGAAGTGGATTATTGCAGGTGCAGAGGTTAGATTCTGGTAGAAAACTCTGTTTCAGCCACAAAGGGACCCAGGTTGGCTTCTTTATCATTCTTTGTTTCATTTATCCGTTCAATTCTGAATTTATACTCTATTATAGAGTTTGATACCTTAGTCTAGAATTGCCATTTTTATTTGCGTGAAAGTTTCTTTGAGCCTTATAGATAAAATTCATTTTGTGCATATTCGCATCTAGGGCCCTCTCTGCAATTTCCATGCATGTTGTATTTCCTAAGCCTCCTACGCCATACTCCTTTTGTTGGAAACCTTGATTCTTATTCGCCCTACCATGATAATCAATGGAGTTTAATATGTAGAGATTGTTGTAGCAGTTTATTTATAGTGTTCAATGAATACTTATGTCTTGCATTCGATTTTTATACCTTGTATTGATTTTTCTATTTTGAATTAGATCGATTTCTTGTATCTACAGATACTATGATCTTATTTCCTGCGCCCTGTATTCATCATGGAGGACTTTGATTCTTTTAATTTATGCCTTTTGATGCTTATCAATGGTTTTTTTCTTAGTTTCAAATTCACAACATAGCGTCTACTTGTAAGATATAATAGTACCCTTTATCATATTCAATTATTTTGTGTTCTTGAATCGAATTCATAGATCATTCTTCATATTGTGCCTTGCTTTTGATAGTATAGTGCAAATGCATGTGTTTTGGAGATGTGCAAAACTTGAACTGGTAAGATTCCTATTAACCGCCGACTTTCCTCACCTCTCACAGCCACTTTGATGATTAAATTCGATTCTTTTTAATTGATTCTCGATTAAACTTGCAAGCCTTTGTTGTTGCATTTTTTTTCTTGAGGATTTTTTTGTGAGTTATCTATATGGGATTATTTATATCTGCAAGACAAATTCCATGCATAACATAGGTTCTCCACTCTATGCATTCGACACTATTCCACTTCAATACTGATTCAATTCTTCCCCTTCACTATATTTTGATGTTATTATCACATAGTCCGTATATGTTACTTCGGTGAACACTCCATCTACAATCTTATGGAGGGTTATGAATCACTTATTATTTTTATATTGACCTATATGTAATTTCAATTGGAATCTTGTAGTTTCTACTATGCATGCTTAAACTCTGCATAGACTTCTTGTTGGAGTTTCAATCCACTCCCGCGCCCCCGCGCCCTCAAACTCACCTACTCATAGTTCAGTGACTTCTATCGAGCTATCGCGCCCCTTCTCTCTCCTATCCATGGTCTTTCGACTGTCTCTCCCACAGTCTCTCACATTACCGCAGTCAAGCTCTTCACTGGCGGTGGCCTCATGGTGGCCTTGTTCTTCATTTACCTCACTACCACGGACTAACCGCATGATGCCTATGGCAATGCGGTTAACCGCCAAGATGTTGTCACCGTCATCCCGCGGTTACCCTCCTGACCGCATGCGGTGGCACAGTGATTGTCGATGCTCCTTGCTCTGTCCGTCTGTTAACCACCAGGAAGACATTATCATTGTCCCACGGTCTGACTGTTAACTACTCACAGTGGCGAGGTGACTACCGCCACATCGCGACCGTCTTGTTCACTGACCACGTTAATGCGGGTTTTCTTTTTGTGCTCGGTCACCGCTCTACCATTGGTCGTTCGTTCCCTCACCACAGTATAGCGGTTAGTTTGACTTCCTTTGACGGCGGATGATTAGTTGTTTATGCGCTGGCTGACAAAATGGTTCAAAGGATGATTATTTAAGTCTGTAGGACTATTGTTTAATATGATTTGGATGAGTTTTTGTTGGCATTCATGATTGGCACTAATTTTGTATTTATATGTGGTTGTAAACTTTAATATAAGGTGATGTTTTTTAATTTTTGAAAAGAGAGAAAAATTAATACGAAAATTGCTCTAAAGTAGCAGATTTTTATTTTGGTTGTTCTGTGTTTGAATGAATAAAATATAAAAATTATTTTTGTGTTTTGTTTATCTCTGCCTAATCCTTCATGTGGTATTAGAGCCTAAGGTCATTTGTAGAGAGTCTATAGATCATGGCTGCAAGCACAAGCTTGAGTAATCCCCAAATTCTATAGTTAAATGGGAAGAATTATGACTACTGGTCTATAACAATGAGAGCAGTGTTCTGTTCACAGGATTTATGGGAGTTTGTAGAGAGTGGGTTTCCAGATCCTGTAGATGCAGCAACATATAATGCTCTAACTCAAGCAGAGAAATATTTACTGAAAGATAACAAGAAGAAGGATTCAAAGGGATATTTTTTCATTCTACAAGGAGTACACGAGAGTATTTTTCCCAGAATTTCAGCCACAACCAAGTCCAAGAAAGCATGGGACATTTTACAAATTGCATATCAAGGAATGGACAAAGTTAAAATTGCAAAGTTGCAAATACTAAGAAGAGAGTTTGAGACTTTTTTTATGAAAGATAATGAGTTTGTAGATTCATATTTTACTCAGATAATGGGACTGATAAGCCAGATGAGAACCCATGGTCAGACACTTGAAGATGTCAAAGTTGTAGAAAAGATTGTAAGAAGTTTAACCAAAAGATTTGAATCAATTTCAGCCACTATAGAGGAGACAAAGGACCTCACACAATATTCAGTTGATGAGCTTTATGCTTCACTTATTTCTCATGAGCACAGAATCAACAGAACAACAAATATGTCATTGGAGCATGCATTCAAGTCACAAGCTTCAATTAACCAAGGAAGAGGCAAAGGTAGAACAAATTTCAGAGCAAGAGGAAGAGACTTCAACAGAGGTGGAAGAAATAACCAGTCAAGTTCAAGTGGAAGAGGCAGCAGCCAAAACCCATCACAAAATTTTTCTCAAGGTCAAAGGTATGATAAATCTCAGGTCCAATGCCATTATTGTAAAAAGTTTGGACATTACATGAATGAGTGTAGGAAGAAGTAGTATGATATGGGTAGAAAAAATGCAAAATTTACTAAAGAGATTCAAGACCATAGACCAGATAAAAGCATAATGTTTTTAGCTTGTAATGCAGCTCAAGCTAGTGAGAAAGAAGTTTGGTTTTTAGACTCAAGCTGTAGTAATCATATGACAGGGAATTTAGAGTTGTTTACAAGTCTAGATGAGAATATTAAGTCAGATGTCACCTTGGGTAATGAAAACAAAGTGTCAGTTAAAGGAAAGGGAAATGTTAATATTCTGACCAAGCAGGGGGAGAAAAAATATATTTCAGATGTTTATTTTGTGCCAGGTCTGAAACACAATTTGATGAGTATAGGACAGTTAGTTCAAAAGGGTTATAGAGTGAATTTCAAAAATGGAATGTGCACAATTTTAGACAAATACCCAAGTAGCCAGTTGATAGCTAAAATCAATATGACAAAAAATAGAATGTTTCCTTTGAGAATTCAGCCAGCCTTAAGCACAAACTATGCACAAGCACAAGAGGTGTCAATTGTGACTCAAACTATCTTCCAAGCAGAAGTAAAGGATGAAAATTGGCTGTGGCATTTAAGGTTCGGTCATTTAAATTTTGGTGGTCTGAATTTGCTTCATAGGAAAGGTATGGTTAAAGGAATTCCATTGACTGAAAAACCCGAGAGAGTTTGTGAAGGTTGAGTTCTAGGAAAGTAGCATAGAGAGTCTTTCCCAGCAGGGAAATCCACAAGAGCAAAAGCCCCATTAGAAATTGTTCATTTAGACTTGTATGGTTCAATGCAGACACCTTCAATAGGTGGTAGTTATTAATTTTTTCATGGATTATTATTCAAGGAAGACATGGGTCTATTTTCTAAAACAAAAAAGTGAAGTGTTTAATTTCTTTTGTCAGTTTAAGTCTCTTGCTGAAAAACAAAGTGGTAATTTTATCAAAGTGCTAAAAACAGATAGAGGAGGTGAATACATATCAAGAGAATTTTAAATTTCTGCAAAGAGCATGGAATACACAAACAGTTCACAACAAGATACACACCTCAACAGAATGGGGTAGCTGAGAGGAAAAACAGAACCATAATGGAGATGACTACAAGTATGTTGAAAGCCAAGCATTTAACAAATGAGTTTCGGGCTGAAGATGTATCTTGTGTAGCATATATCATGAATAGATGCTCAACAAAAAGTGTGATGAATATTATCCTTGAGGAAGCATGGACTAGTAAAAAGCACAGTGTATCTCACATGAGAGTTTTTGGATGTGTTTCATATGCACATGTACCTGATGAATTAAGAAGAAAACTTGACAATAAAGGAGAGAAATGCATTTTTGTTGCATATAGTGATGAATCCAAAGCATATAAATTTTTTAATCCAACAACTAAGAAGGTTATAATCAGCAGGGGTGTTCAATTTGTTGAAGATGAAGCATGGGATGGAAGTAGAGAGAGCATTGTTAATGTTACAGTCAATATCCCTCAAGAAGAGAATGAATTTTTAGTTCCAGCTAATGTACCTGTTGTCCCTATTCAACCTCAGATAAGTGGTCAGCAATTGACACCAGCTAGCAATGTAAGAGCAACAACAAGAGGACTGCAGATGCCAACCACAACAAGAACTTCTAGCGCAGGACCTTCAAGTCCACATTCTACAAATTCAAGTGATCTTTCAAATCCAACTTTAGCAAGCATGAGAAGACAAAAAATCAGAAGCATGAGTGATATTTATAATCAAAATGTAGGTGAGAATAATCCTCAACAGTTTACACTTTTTGCATTTTATTCTCAAGCTAAAGATCCAATTCATTATGAAGATGCAATCAAAGAAGAAAAGTGGATAACAACAATGGATGATGAGATAGATTCAATTGAAAACAATCAGACATGGGAGTTGCAAAGTATTCCAAAAGACAAAGATGTCATAGGTGTTAAATGGATTTATAAAACTAAATTGAATGCAAATGGAGAAGTGTAGAAGCACAAAGCAAGATTGGTTGTAAAAGGTTATGCACAACAACCTGGAATAGATTATAATGAAACTTTTGCACCTATAGCACACCTTGACACAGTTAGAATGTTATTGGATTTAGCAGCAAAAGATAGTTGGTTAGTTCATCAAATGGATGTTAAATCAACATTTCTCAATGGCTATCTAGAGGAGGAAGTGTATATTGAACAACCACCTGGATATGAAATATTGGGACAAGAAGATAAAGTGTACAAGTTGAAGAAGGCATTGTATGGTCTGAAACAAGCTCCAAGAGCTTGGTATAGTAGGATAGATAGTTATTTTACACATAATGGATTTACCAGATGCAACAATGAACCAACACTGTACACTAAAGTGAATGAAGATGGTGAAATTTTAATTATTTGTCTATATGTTGATGATTTAATCTTAACTAGAAATCTGTCAATTGAATTGTTCAAATCGGCAATGATGAAAGAGTTTGAAATGATAGACTTAGGTCGGATGAAGTATTTTTTGGGCATTGAGGTAACACAAAATGAAAATGGCTTTTTTATTTCACAAGCAAAGTATGCCAATGATGTTTTAAAGAGGTTTAATATGGTGAATTGTAAGTCAGCATCCACTCCAATGGTAACTAGTCTAAAACTTAGCAAAGAAGACAAAGGCTCAGATGTGAATTCAACTTTGTATAAGAAGATAGTAGGGAGTATAATGTATCTAGCACCCAAAAGGCCTAATATAATGTTTGCAGTCAGTTTAATCTCCAAATTCATGGAAGCACCAAAAGAGTCACATTGGATGGCTGGAAAGAGAATTTTGAGATACATAAATGGAACAAAACATTTTGGCATTCAGTATTCCAGATCAGAAGAATTTAAATTAGTTGGCTACACAGACAGTGATTGTGCTGGAAGTGTTGATGAGAGGAAAAGCACATCAGGCTATGTTTTTAACTTTGGCAATGGAGTTGTTTCTTGGGCTTCTAAAAAATAGCCAATTGTCACATTGTCTTCAACTGAAGCTGAGTATGTTGCAGCCACTAGTGCATCTTGCCAGGCAGTGTGGATGAGATGAATATTGAAGGAGATTCAGAATGAGAAGATAGATGCTACAAAAAAAAAATTTGATAACAACTCAGCCATAGCTCTGTCAAAGAATTCAGTGTTTCATAAAAGCAACAAACACATAGATACCCGTTTCCATTTCATCCGCGAGCTTATCAGCAATGGTGAAATAATTTTAGAGTTTTGCAGGTCGGATGTGTAGCAGGCAGATATACTTACCAAAGCGCTGGGCAAAGATTCATTTGCTTATCAAAGAAGCAGATTTGGAGTCAAGGATGGCGGGAGTTACATTCAAGGGGGAGTGTTGGAGTTTCACTCCACTCCCACGCCTGTCTCCTGCTCCTATCGCGGCCCCACGCCCTCAGAATCACCTGCTCACAGTTCAGCGGCGTCTACTGGTCTATCGCGCCCCTTCTCTCTCCTATCCACGGTCTCACGGCTATCTCTCCCATAGTCTCCCGTATTACCGCGGTCAAGCTCTTCACTGACGACGGCATCACGATGGCCTTGTTCTTTGTTTACCTCGCTACCGTGGACTAGCCGCATGATGCTTGTGGCAATGCGATTAACCTCCAGGATGCTATCACCGTTGTCTCGCGGTTACCCTCCTGACCGCGTGTGGTGGCACGATGAATGTCGACGCTCCTTGCTATGTCCGTCTGTTAACCACCAAGAAGATGTTATCGCTATCCCGTGGTTTGACTGTTAACTGCTCGCAGTGGCGAGGTGAATACCACCACACCACGACCGTCTTGTTCACTGACCGCGGTAATGCGGGTTTGCTTTTTGTGCTCAGTCACCACTCTACCGCTGGTTTTTCATTCCCTCACCGCGGTATAGCGGTTCGTTTGACTTCCTTTGACGACGGATGATTAGTGGTTTATGCGTTGGATGACAGCATGGTTGAAAGGATGATTATTTAAGTCTACAGGAGTATTGTTTAATATGATTTGGACGATTTTTTGCTAGAATTCGTGATTGCCATTAATTTTCTATTTATATGTGGCCATAAACTTTTATATAAGGTGATGTTTTGTAATTTTTGAAAAGAGACAAAAATTAATACGAAAATTGCTCTGAAGTAGAAATTTTTTATTTTGGTTGTTTTGTGTTTGAATGAATAAAATATAAAAATTATTTTTGTGTTTTGTTTATCTCTACCTAATCCTTCACTTCTCTATAGACTCTCAAATTTTCAGCCACCTTGAGTTTCACCGGATCTTCCATTTCATAGAGGCAATGTAAATTAAACCCTATCATTTAGAGTGCACCCCTGCTATGCTTGGCATGGTTACTTGCTGTTTGGGATTCGTCTATGTTCATTTTGGAAATAGGTATTTTTTTAGACTCTAAAGTTGCTTCACTTTTTCATCAAAAATGGTCTGTGTTATTCTTGTGGTCATACACCTTTCTCCCAAACCAATTTCCTTTCATTTTATCACTTTCTCTATATTTCTATAATTCTCATGCATGTCTATCAATTTCTATTCGATTATTTTATGAGACTTATTGCATTCCAGGTAGGAGTAACTCCTTGATGATAATTTTCACTGTAATATGCTTCTCACTATAGTATTGCCTGAATCAGTTAACTCAATGCATTTCTCTCTATTCTAACGTCTTCCTTAAATCATATAGGATAAGAACTAGGAAGTGAATGCTTTTCCTTAGAAAAAATATATATACCTCTAGGATTATCCTTCCTCATGAATTCACCTTCTTTTAGTCGATATCCATACAATGGAGTTGAGTTAGATGGGAAATATTATAAACTATAAGAGAAAGACTATTCATCTTGAACTAAGAAAATTTCTAGTGATGATTTAATTGGCTAAATATGGCTTATAGGAATTGGGTTTACATTTGTCTTATTGTAGTAGTGGTAGATGTGCTCATTGTGTCTTGTATCTCAAGCTTTGATTCAAATTTTTCAATAAAAACATCTAACCTTGGTTTTAATCTTATTTATTTCATTGATTCACTTTTACTCTATTGAAGATCGATCCTTTAAATGGAAATACCTTTATTTTAAGCAATCATGGGATCATTGGATATAAAGTATATAATTTTTATAATTCAATAAAATGAAACATTGTATAATTTTATACAATATGAATATATAAACATATGTATGTAAGTATATAGGTATGTATAAAATATTATGGTTATAGTTTAAGTATAATCATGAGTATTTGATGATAGAAAATAATGTTCTTCGCTTTTAAATTAAATGATTATATTAAATAATAGAATTGGAAACATCAAATTATATTAGAGGATTGATTTATTTCTTATATAGATTAATAACCTTCTTAATTGAAATAAGGAAATATTCTAAATGCTTAGATTGGATAGATAAGCTAAGATTAGTTATACTTGTAATAGTTTATGAAGAGTGAGGAAAATAGCTTGATTTTTAATTTCATGATTTTATTAAAGGAATAACTTGTATGTGTAATAATGAAAGCTTTGTTGTTTTACTCACTTTTATTTATAGGTGTTGTGTTATATGCGAATATAACACAAAGTTATAAGTATAAAATATTTGTGAGGTAAAGGAAATGTATAGATGTATTTGTTAAATGTAAGAGAATAAGTGGTGGCGTTATTTGTATTTAAGTGTATATTTGTCAAATATGTGCATATATAGTTTCCTTAATTATTTATATGGTTCTATAATGACATACAAATAAAAGGTGGTGAATTCTTAAAATGCCTTTAAATGTATTTCTTGTGATGTGTTAGTGTAATTGAAGGTTGATTTAAGTGGTTCCAAGTGATGTTTCTTACTTTTCTATGTTGATTTGGTTTTGAGGAGATTATGTTATTGAATTTGTGTTGAAATCTATCGGGAACCCATTTGATGTTCTTCACCTTCCCATCTTTATATTTGAATTCATGGGTGATTGTTTTAATTTTCTTCTAGAGGCGAGGGGAGTATTTGTTTCTTGATGATTTCTATGTTAGCTTGATGTCACAGTATTCTTGTTGGTTGAGTATATATGTTTGTTACCTGGTTCCTTTGCAATGTTGTGTTATGGATTGTGTACAAGTAGGTTCATGCCTCACATTTGGTTGTAATTTTTATGTCTTGGTTTTATGAGCATAAGGGTACACCCCTGTTCTTTGAGTTTATGATTTTGAGGTTTTGTTGCTAGTAGGGAGTGTGGCTTACCACAAGGGCTAGAACCCTAAGTGGTCTCCTGGGTAACTCAGGTGGAGGTTGAGTTAATCAAGTGATAACCTAATAAATAGTTAAGGGGTGCATAGTATACACACTAACAAAAGATAATTGATTCCTCTCTCATGTCTCAAGCGCTTGTATAGGCTTGGGATGAGACGAGAAGGCTTGGAATGGAAAATCAACTACCTTGTCTTCAAGAAAGGTAAGTTGATTCCCCATGTGCAAGAATGGGGGTCAAGGATCAGTTGAGGTTGCCAGGGCAACCAAGGATGGGGGTCGGTAACCTATGAAGGTTTGCATTGGGTAACCCATGTTGAACCATGTGATGACACACTACCCTTAGCAACCATGTATGTTTTGAGTGTTTCCCCCTTGTTGTTTTGGTGCATCTAGAAGTGAGTGTTCTTGTGTTTTGTCTTGTTACCTTTAGGATTGTGGAGTCTTGTCAGCTTTGTACATTTGTCTATTTTTATGTTGTGGGCCCTCTTGTCATCTCCTAACATGGGGGGTGGGCCTTCGGGTTCACATGGTTTGGTGGAATGTTCTATGCACCCATTGGGTTCCCGATCAACGATCATGGTGTTGCAGAGATGTACTGGAATTGTAATGGTTCTTGAGCTTTCCAGTGTCGGTGATAGTTTTGGTGTTATGACATGTAATTCCTTCTTATAGATCTCATTATGTACTCTATTCATTGTTGTTGTATCATTCTTGTATCGTTGTATTGTTCCCATTGTTATAAGGGAAGCAAAATGTAATGTGCTAATATATCTTTGATGTGTTGTATCTGTGGAAATATGCTCCACAATTATAGTATCGAACTATGTATTTGTTATGCAATAAATGATGTATGTATCATTGTCATCTCAATTGATCATGGATGGATGTATATTTATCATTATGTTATCTTGAGTTGCGTATGTTCCTTTCACTTTATTCTTGGCATTTTGTTAACGTTGTTAATTAGTTGGGAACGAATGTGAGTAATGCAACCATGCAACCCCATGGGACTAGTTAGGTGACGTTATGTATTTATCTTAATGTTGTATGTTTATTTAATCATCGGATAATGCACAATTGTTATTCTTTAAAAAAAAAAATTCTGCAATTTTTAGTTGTTTAGTTGTCCCTTGGGTTGCACATGGCGGGGAGTTACAACACCTCGGTTGTTCACAGTTGTTTGCTTCTAAAACTATGATATTCGGACCTAAAAGTAACTTTTTGTGGATGTTGGGAATTTTCAAGCAAGGAGAGGTCTTCAAAAAGTATTTGAACCCTTCAATTATCTTCAAAGAACCTATATCTGCAAACACACAAGGAGAGAAGGAGAAAAATGTTGATTGTTAGGGATTAGGGGTTTACCTTGGTCAAACCCCTTTTAGGTAACTAAACCAAAATAAATAGAAACAATGTAATGAAACATGAAACATGAAGTAATGGAGTGAGTTACCTTGCCATGATGAGAGATCTTGTGTTGTTGCAACAATCATCCCTTGAATGCTTCAAAAAAGATGTCTTGTTGACTTGGAATGATCAAACCCTAGCTTTCTTGAGAAGGAGTGGATGAGGAGTGAAGAGTTGTGAACAATGAGTGTGTCTCTTATGAGAAATTAGAGTTTCTAGGCTCATTTATACAAGTTGTGCTGTAATTTTCTCAAAATAACACCATACAGGCCGACCTT
This sequence comes from Sequoiadendron giganteum, assembly GCA_007115665.2. NCBI lineage: Eukaryota > Viridiplantae > Streptophyta > Pinopsida > Cupressales > Cupressaceae > Sequoiadendron > Sequoiadendron giganteum. The sequence continues at coordinate 493,554,080 of CM021104.1, forward strand.
TGGGTTTTAGAGACAAAATCCCTAAAAGAAAATTAAGTTTATTTTAAATTTTATGCCACATGGGACTAGGTCGCCCAAGGTGGCGATCTAGTCCACCTGGGAAATTTTGATTAGTTGTTGGGGATTAAATTATTATTATTATTGCTTGTTGGGATTGTCTTCATAAAACACACTAAAATAAGTCATGTATGTGTATTAAGGGGTCATTATAGCATAAGAAAGGGTTGATTTAGTGATGATAAGACTAGGAAAGTATGAAAATGTTTTACAACACCTTACAACACTTTGTTACAAGGCATGGAAAAGGGGTAAAACGAGGTTGAAAAGGGTCTGAAATCTATAGGAAAGGGTCCAAATGAGTGAAATTTTTCAAAGGCTACACTTTTTGGCGACACATTTAGCCCCCACTTTATTGAGAGGATGAACTTGCTTCAAAATCACACTAAAGTAGCTCAATGGAGATGGTGAAGAATGACAAAGAAGAATAATGGTAAAGATGAAGGAGTTGGTCAAGCCCCCAAGGATTTGAGATTCTAAGTCAACTTGACATCAATGTGAAAGACATTCAAGGGTAAATGCATTACAGAAAAATGAGATGCATGATCATGCAATGACAAGAACTTGAATGAAGAGAAGGTGAAAAGATGCACTCACTCTAGGGCCACAGAACGTCAGGTCATCTACGGGGTGATTTGTCCCAAAAGGTGAGAAACATACACATAGTTGGTATGTACTCACACACATATAGGTGGCTATGGGGAAAGTCGTGCCATTGGTTGGGCTTCTCGCTCAAACCATACCAAAGTTATACCTCGTGATAACTTTGATAAGGCGCCACAAAAGACAATGATTTTGATGGTGTAAGGATTGTTCAAAGGGATTTTTCTTTGTCTGTTTGATGTCCCATCCTAGGGAATATTATGCATAATGTTGCCAAGAGAGGAAAAGTGCAAATGTACTCATATTTTATCCAAGAGAGGCAAGGGCTCATCTTGTATACAAAAGAGGAAAAATGAAAATGTATCATCCTGAGGAACATTGTACGTAATGTTTCTAAGAGAATAAAGCGCAAGAAAAAATATCACACAATGAAATTTGAGTGGTGATGTAGCCCCCACTTTAAAGGAATCACAAAACACCATACTATGAGCAATTGCTTTAAAGTAGAAGAGGAGGAAGATGACATGAGAGCTTGTTCAGAAATCCCCATGTTGATTCATATGTTTCCGATAAGCTACGCCATGAAAAGGGGAGTATGTCACATGCAATTCAACTTAAGAAAAGTTTTCCACATCCCAAGCTTGCTCTTATATGTTCATGAAAGGTTAACGAATAGTCAGAAGAGACAACGACAAGTGACATACGAGGGAAAAGGATAACTAACCCCTTGCCCCCACTTAGTGCAGGACAAGAGTGAGCTGAAGGGATTAATGAGATGCATGGTGGAGTGAAAATTGGTATCAATTAGAGGAATTAGGTGCCCCCACAGATGGAAGAACACCAAACTACTTAAGGTGTTGAATTTTTCTACTCAAGGCCTTACATGCATTAGTGTGATGACCATGAACTTGCTAGTAAGCACAAAAGTAATGTTTGGTGGAACATTTATTATGAGTTCTAGGAGGAAGCGATATTAAGTGATCTTGGAGGAGTATCAACAAGATACCCTCTTGATCGAGGGGAGAAGGTGTTCCTTTGGGGTACAACAAAGATGTTTCTTTCTTAGTATGGGATGTCATATCTACGCAAGGTGCTATGGATTGTGATATTTTGTGTACTCCTCTAGAGGAGTGTGTAAAATATAAATAAATAGTGGGTTGCAAGATGACATTGGATTTAAGCGAAGAGTCCTTTGTTGGTTTCAAAGGATCACTTTCTAATTTTGGTTGAGAAGGATGACGTGGGATGGTGTTGATGTGAGGTGAAGGCTTGGTGGTCTTGATTAGAGGACAATAACCAAGACCATGATGTGATGTTCGCTTGATAGGCTCTATAGGGGTGTGGATACCTTGTTCATTAGCACCACAACCTTTTCCACTGTAGCCAAGTTGTTTCATGAAATCATAACCTTTTCCATAAAGCCTTTTCAACTTTTTTAGATCGAGTGATTGTTCATTGTTGGCTTCGTTGTCTAAAGTAGTTGAGGTGGATTCTTGTGAAGGATCTATCGAGTCTTATGTTGACAAGACTACGTTTCTCATTTTAGAGTCATTATGTATGGTCTTGGGCCCTCCTAGTAAGGGAGGTGTGAAGTCTAAGGAACCCCAATCATCATCTAAGAGCTTGGCAAGTTACTCAAGATGTTCTTTATTTGGTTGGTGTGCGGGTTCCACTTGGGCAGTTGTTGTTAAGGTATTGAAGTGATTATCTTTGGATTTGTCAATGTGTAAGAAACTATTAGGTTCAGGATCAACATCGAGTGTGTACACTTTATTGTTATAGATGTACTTCAGCTTACGATGAAGAGTTGAAGGCACTCCATTCATAGCATGAATCCACGACTTGCCTAAGAGAATATTATATGAAAGTTCATGAGGAATAACATGGAATTTTGTGTCCAATGTGGCCATTCCGATAGTAAGAGGTATAGTGATCACATCGAGCAGTTGCTTAGTGGCGTTGTCAAATCCTATGATAGATAGAGAATCAGGTTGGTTGTGGGATCGATCTATGCCAAGCCTATCCAAAAGGTGCACACTACACACATTAAGAGAATAACTAGTATCTACAAGAGTTCTCTTCATCCCTTTTATTTTGTACTGAGATATTATTATGAAGGATTCATTTTTTTTTGGTACATCCAAAGGAGGAAGCTCACTTTGGTGAAAAACAATATCAGAATTAATTCCATGAATAGTAGCTGCTATATCATTTGATGTCTCATTAGAAGGTATAGGAACTTGTTGTAAGGCTTCTTGCATCATGTTGTGATAGTGAGGGGAGACTTGAATGAGGTCCCATAAAGAGATTTTAGTGGGAGTATTCCTTAGTTGATCATCAAGGTCATTCTCCCTAAAGAGGGAATTCAAGTGAGAGGAAGCAAGTAAGATGGGAGGAGATGAAGGCAAGGGTGTTGAGGTTGATGGTTGGGAACGTAGGTTGTTGCAATTCTAATGTGTATGAGCAACAATATCTTGAATTGGTTGCTGCAAAACATTATTCTGAGGTGGGTAGAGGGTAAATTTAGGTTTAGGTTTGGTGGAACGAGGATAAAGGATGAGTTGAGGTTGAATAATATTAACATCCCCTAAGGAAGGAGAATCTAATATAGGCTCTACATCTTCTTGTAAGGGCATAATATTATTAAGAAAACGATTAATGATGGGATTATGAGAGGAAGGATGAGGATAGGATTCTATTTGAATGTCAAAGGTCTCACTCACTTGTTCCATACTATGGACCCTAGCAAGAGAGCTTGGAAGAGTTCATCACATGCTTCACTACAAGGGGAGGAGGCATCAAGAGAAGGACCACTATGATTTTCAAATAGGTAGGGCAGGTCGAGAGTCTTCTGACTCTTAGGAGAAGGATCTTCTAACACCAACATGTCCTCTTTGCATCGAGGAGGGACATTAGGAGAAGGGAAAGGTAGATCATCATAGTTAGGGAGACTAGGTAAGGTAATGTCTAGAAATGTTTTTATAATGTCATTTTCTTGTGCTAAAATATCTTCCCAAAGGGTCGAGGAGAAGAACAAGCAAGACCTTCATGATGCTCAACAAGTGTACCATCTTTTAGCAAGATACCTTTGTCACTAGAAGGAGAGGTATCAAGAGAGGAACAATTAGGATCATCATGATTGTCTATGTTTGTAGTTGCTTCTAACACATCATCCTTACAAATAGGAGAGATAGAAGGTAGTGTATGTTCAAGACAATTATAAACATTTTCATTTGCTAGACTCTCATAACTAGGGAATGCATTGAATGAATGATTAACATGTTTACTTACTAAATTTTTCTTTGCAATTTTAGAAAAAATTAAAACCAACATGTTTGAATAATTTACAATGCAATGTAAAGACTAGAAAGGAAATACAATTTTCAGATTGCAAAGAAGGCAATTTGCTAATTACACTATCAATTATCTAAAAATGAAATTTGGTAAATGCAAAATGGAAAATCTGCAATGCATGAAATGAGCTAAATTAAGCTATTGTTAATGAAATGCATGTAACAGAAACACAACCTATTGATACAGATAGATAATGGTACAAAATAGAAGCCCGAAAATTGGGTCTTCAGCTCTGTAAAAGGCAGTTTCAAAAGCCTAAATGGACTAGGTCGCCTAGAGTGGTGACTTAGTCCTCCTGGTGATTTTTTTGAGATTTTACAGAAAATTGTGATGGATTTAGGTGGTTTATGTACGAGTTAATGCAGACCTATCATGGAAATTCAAAATTTCAGAAATATTGAGTGTTTGAAAATGGAAAAATGCAACATAAATGTACTTTTCACTAATGAAAATCTTGAAACCCTAGAATGCAAAGTAACATGCAATGCAAGTTAATATGAGGAAAATGAAGGACTCTAAATTTGACTAGAGGGTGTAAGAATGTTGGGTTCACCAAAATGAACCACCAAAAATGAATAGGGGAAAGATGCACCTTTTCACCTCTAGGGTTTTGCACCTAAGAGGAAAGAGATCTTTCTTTCACACCTTTTCACTTTAGGGTTCATTCAAAGGGAGATTCATGGGATTAGAGTGATGTGATGTGTGTGGAGTGCCCTAAATGTAATAAGTTGGAAATGCAATGATTAATGAATGCTAAACTATTGAAATGCAAAGTGTTGGAAAACACACAATGATGGGCAAGCATATACAAAATGACCTAAGAATGTACAATAAACTAAATAGAAATGAGAGAGATAGAATGTGTGCACCTAAGATTTGAAGAGGAATCTAATGGAGGTCTAGAATGTTGATGAAAATGTTGATAAAAATGTTGCAAAAGCCGAAAGGGACACTTGTGCCAATTTTGGCAACCTAGTCCCAAATTCCTGACAACTGCTTCGGAGCCTACTTCTGCCAAATGGGTGTCTAAAAATGTGAAAATCATAGAAAGGCCTATTCAATGGGACTAGGTTTCCATTGTTGGTGACTTAGTCCTCTTTAGGATTTCTATAAAATTTGAAGGGAAAACGGAAGCGCTCGGTTTGCACCTCGGTTCTTCACAGTTGTCTAGTTTTGAAACTCTGATATTCAGGCCTAAAAGTGACTTTTGGTGTATGTTCGGACTTTGCAAGCAAGGAGAGGTCTTCAAAAAGTCTTCAAATCCTTCAATGATCTTCAAAGAACCTAAATCTGCAAACACATAAGGAGAGAAGAAGAAAAATGTTGATTGTTAGGGATAAGGAGTTTGCCTTGGTGAAACCCCTTTTAGGTAACTAAACCAAAATGAATAGAAACAATGTAATGAAACATGAAACAAGAATTAATGAAGTGAGCTACCTTGCCATGATGAGAGATCTTGTGTTTTTGCAGCAATCAGCCCTTGAATGCTTTAGAAAAGATGTCTTATTGACTTGGATTGATCAAACACTAGCTTGCTTGAGAAGGAGTGATGAGGAGTGAAGAGTTGTGAACAGTGAGTATGTCAATTATGAGAAATTAGGGTTTTTAGGCTCATTTATACAAGTTGTGCCCTAATTTTCTCAAAATAACACCATACAAGCCAACCTTGGGTTTTTAGAGACAAAATCCCGAAAGAAATTTAAGTTTATTTTGAATTTTATGCCACATGGGACTAGGTCGCCCAAGGTGGTGACCTAGTCCACCCGGGCAATTTTGATTATTTGTTGGAGATTAAAGTATTATTCTTATTGCTTGTTAAGATTGTCTTCATAAAACACACTAAAATAAGTCATGTATGTGTATTAAGGGGTCATTATAGCATAAGAAAGGGTTGATTTAGTGATTATAAGCCTAGGAAAGTATGAAAATGTTTTACAAAATCTTACAACACTTTGTCACAAGGCTTGGAAAAGGTGTAAAAAGAGGTTGAAAAGGGTATGAAATCCATAGGCAAGGGTCCAAATGAGTGAAAAGTGTCAAAGGCTACACTTTTTGGTGACACAAAAATTATCAACAAAAAGGTAAGTAAGGGTTTGCATATCATGTCTATTTTTGCATTTGGCTTTTGGTGGTGAAAAAAAAAAAAGTTGGCTGATATATTAACCCTCCAAATGAAGGTTTGAAGTGACCTCACTTCAGCTCATGATAGGTGAAGGTATGATTAGAGAATATGGAAATAAATGTAATCAATAGGTAGCATGCTCAATTTAATGTAAAGACATAATGAAAGATTTCAAAAATCCATGATAATTATGGTAATGTACTTTATGTACCTGTCAAAGGTGATTAATTAAATGTTGCATGTGCGAAGTTGATTACAACGTATCTGTAGTATGATTTACATGTAACAAGAAGTAATTATAGGTGAATGAATGACAAGGTGGCATGTGTATAGAAATGAAACAGAATGGACGAGTGATGGGTAATGATGTGATAGTTCAAATGCTTGAAATGTGAAATGGCAACATGAAATAAGATGAGCATGCTATGTGTACATATTGTGATAATAATAATGTTGCATGTGTGAGACAAAGTGAAATGAAAAGGTGTGCACTGCAATTTATGTGGCACAAAATTTTGAAATTTCTTGACAACATTATTGTGGGTACCTTCGACATCAAGTCTTGTCTAAATTGTGACAACATTTGTGCTACAAGTCCCTACTACTATAGGTCCCCATTGAATAGTGGCAACTATATATACACGAAGCTATAGGTCCCTACCGCAGAATGGAGAATGCTAGAAAAATTATGTGTATCACTGTCATTGTGTTGTGTGTGCACATGAGGTGGATTAAGAAAATTAAACCCGAGTGACCTCAAGGAATGAGCTATGTTGCTCAACCACTGAGTCACTTGAAGAACTTGGTATATATACTGCTACTGAGTCATCATTTTCGAGTGTTGTATTTATATCAAAATCACTAGAATCATTGGTAGGACCATACTACTGAGTGAGAGAAAGAATGAAATCATCTCTCTTCACTAGTTTCTTGTAAAGTTTCAACATGTGGCCATTAACCAGGAGGGAGAACCTTATTGCATATATGGTCTACAACTTTACTACTCCATTAGGAAAGACTTGGCTACTCATAAGGTCCCAACCACTTTGATTGGAGTTTCCCTTTAAAACCCTTGTATCTTGAATCATAGAATAAGGCCTAGTCTCCTACATTGAATTGCTTTGTATTGATATATTGGTCATGCCACTTTGTCCTCTATTTTTGTACTATCTATATATGGTGCATTACCTCCATCCTAATTTCATCTAGCCCATTTAAGTGATGTAATCTCTCGTATTGAGTTGTTATGAGATCCCTATCCAACTCCACTATTTTTATTAAGCTCTTGTACTCAAACTCTATCGGGAGGATTATTATTTTCCCATATACTAGCTCATAGGGTGTCAAACCAGTTGTTGTTTTCCATTTTGTTCTATATGCTCATATTTCCTCTGGTAATCTGGAAACCTAATATTTTCTATGTAACTACACTATCCTCTTCAATTTTGGTTTGAATCTTGCTTCGAAGCCATTGGTAACTCTCTAGGAAATTTTTTGGGGGTGGATGGGGGCTCTTTATACTTTATACATACCACTTATGCTCACACTTTAGTGGAAATGGACAAGACAAAAGATCTACCGACAGATGTCCTCTTGAAAATTGTAGGCAGGGATTGGCAACAATTGCTTAAATATGAAGTATTACCATTTTGGTGTCGTAGATGCTATAATACAAGAAATATCATAGCCCATTGTTTGAAGTGTAGACAGGAAAACCAAGTTGCTTGGTTGAAAGAGGAATCCCCCATCATTATTTAGTGGAAAAGGACTCCAAAGATGTTAATGTCCCAGTGATGACACCAAATGATGAAATCTCCAGTAAGCTTCCACCAAGTGACTCTCATGCCACTCCAAAGGAATTTGAATCATCCTCAGTGGTGTTGGACAACGTTAAAGCTATTGGTGCTCTTGGCTCTAAAGATGAGTCAAAGGGCCTATTGGTAAGCATAAATTTTGTTGCTCCTAATGGGAAAATAACTCCTAGTGTGGATCATAGAGTGCCAACAATGACAAGACGAGAGGAAGATTGGAAAGTGATTCAAATGAAGAAGAAGGGCGAGGTTTCCTACATGCTACTTCGCTCCCATGCAAAATATGGTGTAAAATCTTAATGTTCCTATGTTGCTCAAATTTTGTAATTTGAGAATGGTTGTAGGGTTTGTGAGGCTTCTTGATGGGCCTCGATATGCAAATGTAATGTTTATATTTCAAATCTTTTAATAAATGGTCTTAGCCACCTACAACTACTTTTGAATTGATACAAAGATTATAATATAATATATTTTATATTATATATGTTAATATATATTATTATAAAATATATTAATACATTAATATATATATATAATATATAATATATATTATTATATAGATTATATATAATTTATAGAATTATTATATAATATAATATATTATATTATATTATATTATATATATAATATATATTATTAATGATTAATATATTATATAATATATATAATTAGCTGCTCAACATAGAGTTCAAAAATGACATCTACACTTGGAGAAATAGAACGTCGGGCTTCTGTCAAATTATCGAAAAGTTGGACAGATTCTTGTTTTGGGGTGGATTAGACTGCTTCCCCTTTCTATTTGAAGTACACATCATCCATTGTGCTGGTTCAAACCACCTTTCTATACAATTATAAATTCAAGAAGACCCCAATCCTTCTCAATCGCCTTTCAAATTCGAAAGTATGTGGTTCAAAGATCCAAGCTTCCCAAGATCCAAGTTACCTTTTATATTTCTCTTAAGATTAACTTAGTTTGCATTTTGTAGGAATTTAATAATTATTATAATTATTAAATACATCCCTTTTAGGTCTCACTTTAGGGTTTCTCGATCTCCTTCATAAGGATTGATCTCTTTATATTATTCATTTTTCTCTTGGAGCTTGTAGAGCACCTTTGCCTTTTTGTCTCCATCTCTTCTTTCTATGATAGGTTATTTGCATGCAGGTGATTTTCAGGTTCTGTGAATTTGTCTTTCACAACTTCTACATGGTATTAGAGCTTCAGACCTACTACTCTCCTATTCATGATTTGAAGAATTTTTTGGAGCTTGAAGGGTTTAGAGTTTGCCTTTTTTATTCAAGGCATACTTTTTTATTTAGTGTATTTTGAGCTCAAACTGACCTCACAGTTGCACTCAAAAGGGCGTTTCCAAGCTTTTTGATATATAATTTTCCTAGTTTCGGTGTAGTTGGCTCTGAAGGAAAAACAATTGCCCTAGGATTGTACAAACCCTAGGGCACATGTTTCAATGCAAAAAAAGTTTTAAAAAATAAAAAAAATATTTAAAAATAAAAAAACATACTTTTAAAAAAGTGCTTCCCATATAATTTTTGGTGCATCGCCAAGTGGCCACCAGCTTGGCAGTGACCACCGTTATGCAGTCAGCGCACCGTCAGCTTGCCACCATCTGTCGCCCATCGACCAACCACTAGCCTGCCATCAAAGCACCGCCGATCTGCCACCCTCTAGCCATTGGCGGAGCGCCGCCCAAACATCGCCCAACCGTTGCCAAAGTGCCACTAGAGCGAGTGGAGCAACCAAGGAGCCACTAGGGCCTCTTTTTTCAAGCTTTTTTTGACCTCTTTGGGTCAATCGGGCATAAAATGGTCATACAAGCTCGGATTTTCAAAAATGAGATATCACCGGAAAGCTGATTCAAAGATAGATCTAGTGGTGCAAGTATTTTTTTTCTAATTTTTCCGCTCTGCTGCCATTTTTTCTAGTCAAATTCAAAACTTGTGTTTTGCACTTCGAGGGGTGTAACATTTGCGTCTGAACTCTATTTTTTGAAAATGAATAGGCATTGGAAAGGTGTTCAAGCGCTCTCTTCAAATTTGTATTTTATTTCCTCAAAAAAATCACTAGGTACACAAAATATTATCTGAAGCATATTTTTATTTTTCTAGCCTTTCAACTTTAAAAATTGTACTGGGGTTTGGGTTCTTGTGTTGTGGGGGGTGTTTTTTTCTTGCTTTCTATCATTTACATCAGAAAACCAAAAACCTCTACCATAATTTTTTTTAAAAACTCATTAATCATGGTGGACTCTTCTTCTATTGAGCATCTTTCCCCACACAATTATCACACCTAGAAGGTACAAATGACCAGACTTCTCATGTCAAAAAGGTTATGGTCATGTTTGGATGATGTTAAACCATAGTTGACATGGCCATTTGAGGTTTTTCAACACAGAAACAAAATGGATGAGGCCATGGGTTTTCTATCCTTGCATGTTTCAGATAGTCTTCTATTTTATCTAGAGGGTTGTACAACTCCTCGAGCTATGTGGTTGAAGTTTCAAACTTTATTTGGCACCATTAATTAGTTTCGTGCACTTCAGATTGAGGCTGAATTAACTTCCTTAGTACTTGATTCATATCCTACCATTAAGGACTTTTTGATGAATTTCAAATCACTGCGATCATTGTTACAGGGTTGTGGTAAGAACAAAATAGATGAAGAGTGCATTTACTTTATTCTCTCTAAGAATCATGGTCCATTTCATATTCTTTCCTCTACATTCTATTCTACTATGGATGCCTTGGGTGCACACTTTACCATGCCTACTTTTGAGGTGTTTTGTGATCAGTTGACACGAGAGAAGGCCAATATATCAAAGTTGGATGCTCTCATAGGATCTAAGAACCAAGCACTGGCAGCTCAATAATCTAAGAGGAAGCAAAAAAAAAAATAGAAGCCAAAAATAAATTCAGTTGGTAGTGAGAATTCCTCCAAGCCTCCTCCAAAGTCTAATTCAAAACCAAACTCCCATCCCAAACAAGAAAAATATTCTAAGTCTGGTGAGTCTTCCTCCAAGACTAAGAAGAAATCAGGTGATCCTTGCAGTTTATGTGGCAAGGAAGGACATCTAGTTTCTAGGTGTTGGAAATGATTAGAGGCTTTAGAGGAAGCCATGTAGTAGCATCATATCACCTTAGCTCAGGCTCCTTCTCCACCCACGGGGAAAGGTCAGGCTCTTTCTACTCGAGCATTATCTTCAGGGTCCTCTTGGATTCTAGATTCTGGTACCTCTCACCATATGACACACACATAGGATTTGGTCACGACACTTGCCCCTACTGGTACTACACATATTGCAGTGGGTGACTCATCCCAACTTTCAGTTAAGGGTTCAAGTACTATTTCATTGGATGGTGGTTGTCTTCAGGATGTACTTGTTGTTCCTGACATTTCGATGAACCTTCTTTCCGTTTATCATATTTTCCACTCTAGCTTTGGTAAGACAGTTGAGTTCTCACCACATGATGTGGTTATTTGAGACCTTCATGATCCTGACTTAGTTGTGGCTACTGGGAGTGTTGATTATGCATCTCACTTATACAGATTTGATGGCTTTGAGAGTTTAGAAACTTCAAGTTCCTCCCTTATAGCACATGCAGACTCAGTGAGCACGCTTTGGCATGAGCATTTGGGTCATGTCAATTATAGACATCTACAATAGATGAGCACATAGGCACTTGTGATTGGTCTCCCTAATATTTCCTGTACTGATGGTGTTTGTCATGGTTGTGCACTTGGAAAATATCACCAGGATTCTTTGCCTACGGGTAGAGCCACACGTGCTAAGGCACCCTTGGAGTTGGTCCACAGTGACCTTATGTCTTTTCCCACTCCTTTTTCAGGGGCCTGATATCTGCTCACTTTTATTGATTACTTCTCTAGATGCACATGCGTGTACTTTCTTAAGTACAAGTCTTATGTCTTTGATTCATTCAGGATCTTTAAGACATTTATGGAGAAGCAGACTGTACTTTCTATCAGGCAGATATGCACCGATAATGGGGTGGAGTATGTTAATCAGGCTTTCAAGGATTTTTGCACTGAGCATGGTTTGTAGCATCAATTTATAGTACCTTACACCCCTCAACAGAATGGTGTTGCTAAGAGAAAGAACAAAACCTTACGAGAGATGGCCAATTGTATGATATAGTCTCGAGCTATGAGCTCTTCATTTTGAGTTGAGGCAGTCAATTGTACCAATTATATTCAGAATCAGATGCCTCATAAGGCATTGTGATATATGACTCCCGAGGAGGCTTGGACTCATGTCAAGCCTAATGTTTCTACATTTCAAGTTTTTGGTAGTGAGGCTTGGGCATTTATTCCTGATGCTTAGCGGAAAGCCATGGAGAGGAAGAGTCAACCACTCATATTTGTTGGCTACTATGAGGATGTTAAGGCGTATAGGTTGTTTGATCCTGATTCCAGAGAGGTCTTCTTTTGATGAGATGTCTAGCTTGAGGAGTGATTTCCTCTGATGGATTCTCCATCACCAGCTTCTCCCTCACTGCCTACTCCTCCCTCTTCATCTCTTCAGGATTACTTATCTGTTGAGGATGATCCAGATGATGATCCACCATCTCAACCACCACCAAGAACTCAACATTTTCCCTAGTGGTCCCATTTTACTGTTAAGGCAGTTGGATCTTTGGTAGGTGATCCTTCAGATACTCATCACACTCGTGCTTAGATAGCTGGTACTAGTCTTTTGATTCATGCCATTTCGAATGATCCTCATAAGTTTTTAGAGGTGAAATATCACCTTGAGTGGGATAGGGCCATGGATGAGGATTATTCTTCTTTGATAAAGAATCATACTTAGGATCTTTGTCCTCTTCCTAAGGGAAGAAAACTGGTTCGGTGCAAGTGGGTGCATCGTACCAAGTATGTTGCAGATGGTTCCATTGATAAGTATAAAGCACATCTTGTTGTGAAGGAGTTTTCTCAGGTGGAGGGTATTGACTAATTTGAGACCTTTTCCCCTATTACCAAGATGAATTCTATTCACTTTGTACTTTCACTTGTATCTTCACAGGGATGGAAAGCTTTTCAAATGGATGTGAAGAGTGCCTTCTTGCATAGAGACCTTCATGAGGAGATTTATATGGAGCAACTTCAGGGATTTTTGTAGGACACTTCTTTGGTTTGCAAACTTTGAAGTTCATTGTATGGTCTCAAATAATCCCCTCGGGCTTGGTATGAGAAGATGGACTCTTTCTTGCTTTCCTCTCACTTCACACACTATCATTATGATCATACAGTTTACATTCAACGTCAGGAGGGTGATATTTTGATTCTTGTGCTATATGTTGATGATCTCATTATTACAAGTAGCTCAGCCTCCATGATTCAGAGTGTTCAAAGAGCTTTGATGGAGCAGTTTGAGATGAAAAATCTCGGTCTTCTACATTTTTTTTGGGCCTCTAGGTTATTTAGTCTTTGAATGGGATTTCAATATTTCAATATAATTATTCTCTTGATATGCTCCAACGATTTGGCATGCTTGATTGCAAGCTTTCCCCCACACCATTTCAGTCAAGTGTTGTTTTGTCTTCCACTTGCTCTACTCCTCCAGTAGATCCCACTTTATATAGGCAATTGGTTGGCAGTTTGTTGTACCTGACACATTCTCGTCTTGCTCTTTCCTTTGTGGTTGGCCTTGTTTCTCAATTCTCACATGATCGACATGAGAGTCATTGGAAAGCTGCCAAACATATCTTGAGGTACATTCAAGGCACTACTCATTATGGCATTCACTACACTTCAGGATCCCCTCACATTATTGGCTTCACTGACTCAGATTGGGCTGGTGATGTCAATGATTGGAAGTCTACTTTTGGCTTTTTTTTTTTCCTTTGTTTTGGTCCTATCACATGGTCTTGCAAGAAGCAGTCTATTATTGCATTATCATCTATAGAGGCTGAGTATCGAGCAATAGTGTTAGCTAGTCAGGAGATTTTATGGCTTTGGAAGTTGATGACAGAGTTTGGGTTTCCTCCTGATAATCCCACTATCCTTTGGTGTGACAATCAAAGTGCCATTCACATTTCATGCAACCTAGTGGAGCATCAGTGGACTAAGCACATTGAAATCCACATGCACTTCATCATGTAGATGATTCGGGATGGTTCTCTCATCTTGGAGTACATTCCTATAGAGGAGCATGTTGTTGACATCTTCACTAAAACCTTTGGCATCATCGCACTATCTTCAGTTGCACTCCATGCTTGGAGTGAAGGAAGTTTTCCTTGGGGGGTCTCTATGAGGCCTTCCTTCCTTCATGTTTTCTTTCAACATGTTTCTTCATCTCTTTTTGGAGAGGATTTTTTTCCCATTGATTTTTCTCCTTTACTCCGCTTTACAAAGATTTGGTTGTATTTGGGTACTTGATTAGGCCTAGTTGTTGGGACCCTTGTTTTCTTTCTAGCTTGTAGTTGTATTTCTTCATGCATTTAGTTTGTAACTACTTCCTAAGTTCATATTAAGGGGGGTGTTAGAGTAAAAGGTTTATTACTTAATTATTTTAATTAAGTTACATTTTATAGTTCTCTTAAGATTAACTTAGTTTGCATTTTGTAGGTATGTAATAATTATTCTAATTATTAAATGCATCCCTTCTAGGTCTCACTTTAGGGTTTTTTTATCTCCTTCATAAGGATTGATCTCTTTGTATTATTCATTCTGTTAATTCATTTTTCTCTTGGAGCTTCCAGAGAACCTTTGTCTTTTTGTCTCCATCTCTTCTTTATGTGATAGGTTATTTGCATGCAGGTGATCATCGGGTTCTATGAAGTTGGCTTTCACAAATTGTACAATATAATGTAGAATGGAATGAATCAAGAAAGCTACCTCAAGGAAAAGGATTTGATGGGGAAATATGAACACATTATGGCCAAAGAGGAGATGTTATGAAAATAGAAGTTCAGAGAAGTATGACTTAAAGAAGGGGATAAGAACACAAAGTTCTTCCACAATAGCACGAGACAACGAAGGTGTGTGAACAGGATAACCTGTCTAAAATGTGAGGACAATTCCATGGTAGAGGATCCTAGAGGAGTGGCAGAAGAAGCAATAGGATTATTTACCAAACTATTAAATAATTTTGAAGGCTCAAATCGGTTGAAACAATAAGAATTACTAACTAACATCCCAAATTTGGTCATGGAGGCACAAAATAAAATGTTGAATAAAAAATATACAAAAGAGGAGATAAGGACTACCCTCTTTTAGCTTCACCCGAAGAAAGCTCTAGGGTTCATGAGATGCTTAGAATAAAAAATCTATATGGGTTAATGGTTTAGGATTCATCTCCTAGGCTTTAGGTCCTATGGTTTATGGTTTAGGGTTTCTATGGTTCATGAGATACTTACAATAACAAATATATACGGGTTAATGGTTTAGGGTTCATCTCATGGACTTTAGGTCCTACGGTTTAGGGTTTTGGGTTTCTAGGGTTCATGAGATGCTTAATCCTTTTAAGTAATTCTCTCAACTCCCCTTAATCCACCCTCTTACATCCCTTTAACTCATTCTCTCAGCTCCCCTTAATCCACCCTCTTACATCCCTTTAAGTCATTCTATCAACTCCCCTTAATCCATAATGTTTACAAAATTTGGCTATGCCATCTCAAGAAAATCTCAAGCTTGTGCCAGGAATGTAGTAGGTCTTCATGCCACCTAATATCAAAAAGGTACAAGCAATATCAATGAAATCATCAAAACATACATATTTTAATTTATATAAAACTATTTATTTGTACACAACTCAAGTACCTGTATTTAAAAGTATTCCACACATGTGTCTAGGTTGAATTTGCATCCTCTCCTTTTTGTTTCAAAGTATGAGATCAATGCGATGATGGCTTAAGGATATAAAAAAAGATAATAAATCAATTTTAACTATTAATGTACAAGCAATACCAATATATAATCAAAGCATGTATTTAAATATAATTTAACTAATAATTACCTATTTTTACCAAGTATTCCATGTTGTCTACATTGAATCTACATGGACTCTCCTTTTTGTGATGATGGCTTAAGGATCTATAAAAGGACAAGTTAAATCAATTTCAACTAATAACAAACTCGCCCAATATCAAAAAATGTATTTAATCTATTTAAAAGGACAATATAAAACTAAAACTATATTTACTTATTCTATTGTACCATCTGCATCCTCTCTTTTTTGCAATGCATCTATGATTGTCTCATGTTCTTCCACATAAATTTTCCATAGCACTTTATTTGTAGGTCTTCCACTATACCGGTCTAGTTTTATATTTGTTGCCACCACCAAATGTGAATAGTGTATAATCTTTTTATGTGTTTCATAATCTTCAAATGTAGGTAGACCATTCTTCCTTATTAGGTATTTTCATAGCCAAGTGCCAACAAACACCACTGATCCTATTGGAAAACATGAAAAACATCATCAAATAAGTTATCAAAATTTTCTTAAGGGGATTAAAGACTTGTTCTAAGAATTTTCTTAAGGGGATCAAAAACTTGTTATCAAAATTTGCTTAAGGGGATGGCTTAAGGGGATCACCGTACCTGTTGGATAATGATAGCCATCATCATCTTCTTGAGTTTCTATTAACTTATATTTAGTCTCCACACAATGAGCCAACCAATATGTTGTTTCCTCTTCATTCCCCTTAGGTGCAACAACAATAGACACATGCCCTGCAAACAAAATTTGATTTAGTAACTTGTGCATATCCATATAAATAATTTAGTATTACAAAATAACTTAATAAAGTGAAATAAAATGAAATAAATTGAATTAAATTACCGTTCTATGCAAGGTCTAAAATACAATCATAGTCTTCAGATGCAAACACTTGATCATTTTCTTCAATAGTTCTTTCATATTGATCGTGTGCTTGTGTAGGTGTCAACAATATTTTCTCCCACTCTTCAACCCATTTTGTATTCTCACATGCTTCCCAATCTCCCGAGATACAAAATTGATAAAAACATGCAAGCTCCCTTTTCTAGATAGTCCATGTGCTTTTTGTCAAACTCCTAAATGAATCACATTTAGTAGATCCACTGATTGTCTCATAGTCAACTCCATGTAGAATGTTCTCTTCTTCAACCAACCAAAAGAATCGACAAATTGTAGAGTACTCACTCGAACCAAATGCAAATGATATTGTATTTCACCAATCCACAATCCCATGTGCATCTTTAAATTTTATTGCATCCTCGAATTTCAATTGTTCTCTAGCAAGAATTCTTTTGACACACACACCAGCTCCATCATGTTCTCCTTTACCATGCCCAACTTCAAAAAAACTCCATTTATGTTGGACATTAAGTTCCTTGTGAACCCTACTTAACCAATAGAATATTTGAGCATTCTTGAACTGTCCCATACAATTATCTGACCATATAAGGTATTTTGTCATATGGATTCTTCTTTCTCTTAAATTTCTATAAAATATATTGAAACATTATTGAACAAACTCTGATGAGTGTAACCGGTTGTCACTCAAATAAAAATGATACTCCCTCAAATTTTTTTATCATCTTTTTTTCTATCATCTACATGTCTATAAACAATATGGACAAACATAGCTACTTGCACTAAATTATAATACTGTGATTGAATTTCCTCTTGCGGAGCTAGAGTATAATTTTCTACAAAAGCAGCCACTGAAAGTATAGTACCAATTGGAAATGTGTTTCTACATGCGCAAAATTGGCCATCAAGCCATTGAGCATGTTGAGAGTGCATGGCATTATTTTGTACAATCCTATTCTTAAATTCTAATATGAATGCATGCACACTAACTTTTTCTATAACTAAATCACAATGCTTTCCAATATTTCCATCTTTTGGAGAATAATTAACATTCTTAAATCTTTTAACATCCAATAATTGTTTTCCAAAATCATTATCAACACTTTCATACATGCAAACTCTTAAGAATGAAAGATTTCCACAACAAGTGCATTGCCCAAAAATACAAGAACTTAAATACAATAATTTTCCATTAGATCTTTCACAAAAAAAACTTGATATAAACTCTCTTATTGTTTCAAGTGGCATATCAATACCACATTCCTGCATAATCATGTTAATATGCAAAGTACAACGTATATATCGAAAAACATCATAAAAATAACGAAATTGAACCTGTGTTTTACAACAAAAAGATATTCATTGCTTATTAATTTTTACATACCAAGGTTTACATTTTTCAAAAGACTTTTGACTTATTTTAATATTACCTGGTAACACTAAAGCACCACAAAATTTTCTATAAAATTCAATTTTTGTTGTATATAATAGGTGTTTTGGATGAGGATCGTGAAATTTGGACCCTACCCTTAATTTTAAAACATCTCTAGCATTAGATGATACCCTAGTATTATCATGCCAATATTTTTTAATCAAAGATTTAATTTTAACATTCAATTTTATATCAAACCTCGAGAGTCGACCACTGAAACTCCAACATTGGTTGATAGGATCATTTTTTATACTTTATCTTCTTTTGGCCGCTCTTAGCAATGTTTTAGGATGTATTTCTAAAACTTCACTAATATTGCTTACCATTCCTTTATTCAAAGTTTCTTTATTAACTATAGCAATTGTTATAGCTCTTATTGTTGCATTGTTATCTTTAGATCTACTATTTTTCCAATAGACTGAATGACACTAGCAATAGTAGACATAACATGTTTTACTGATTGATCTTTTCTTCTTTGTTTAACAAAAATGCCTAACTTTTTAATAACTTTTCTCATTTTTCGCATTCTCATTAATTGTGTCACTAGTTGACATTGAACTGAAAGTTCTTTACGATAAAAAAATTGATTGTATAATCTATCAACATGTGTTCTTATTTGTCTCGAAGAAATCTTACTAGGAAGATTATCCAAAACATCACTTTCAATTTTTTTTTTAAATATTCAAAACTATTTTAATTTTCATCTTCATTTTCATTTTCATTCTTAGCTTCATTTTTCATTTTTCATTTTCATTTTCATCTTCATCTTCATTTTCATTTTCATTTTCATCTTCATCTTCATTTTCATTTTCATTTTCAATTAAAGGATTTTCATTTTCATTTTCAAAAACAAAACGGTTTTCATTTTCATTTTCAATAAAAGTATTTTCATTTTCATTTTCATTTTCATTTTCAACAACAAAACAGTTTTCAATTTCATTTTCAATAAAAGTATTTTCAATTTCATTTTCAACAATAATTTGACTCAAATCTTGAACTCTACGAATATTATCAATGTCAACATTGTGATATCTAGCATTTTCTAAATCTCTAACAAACATCATTTCCATGAGGCTCAAAGGTGGATTTAAAGGCATACCTAGACTTGTGCCTATTGAAACACTCTACATAGCATTGGAAGGGATATTTGAAGACATACCAAGAGTAGTTTGTATATTTGTATTATTTTCTACATTCACCTCTTGCAAGTTTGCATCATCTACATCCATGGTCTCCTCAATGTTTTATCTTCAATAGTTGTGGAATTGGATGCTTCACCATCATTCATTGATCTAATTCTCATTCTTCTTTCTTTTTGTATTTGTTTCTCCTTCTCTCTCTTTGCTTGAATTTCTTCAGGGGTCAATACCTTCCTATCTTTCCTCTTATTCTGACATTGTGATCCCATGATTGAATTTTTTTGAAGTATACACAAATGAATGTCAAAAACTTGAGTGTCTTCCTTGTTTGTTCCTCCTTCAAACAAGTAGCAATTATTCACAAAATTCCTCTTCCTCCTTCAAACAAGTAGCAATTGAACAAAATTACTCTTCTTCTTTCAAACAAGTAGCAATTGAACAAAAATCCTCTTCTTCCTTCAAAAAAGTAGCAATTCAACTAAATTCCTCTTCCTCCTTCAAACAAGTAGCAATTGCACAAAATTTATCTTCCTCCTTCAAACAAGTAGCTCAATCAAACAAAATTTCTCATCCTCCTTTGAAAATAAATAGGAATTCAACAAAAATTCTCTTCCTCCAAACAAATAGAAAATAAATAAAATTCCTTGATTTCTCATTTGAAAAAAAATTGCAAATGCATAAAATTTCTCTTCCTCTTTCAAACAAGTAGCTCAATTAAACAAAAAAATTCATCCTCCTTTGAAAGAAAATACGAATTCAAAAAAAATTATCTTCTTCCTTTGAAAACAAATAGCAATTGAACCAAATTTCTCCTCCTCCTTCAAACAAGTAGCAATTAAATGAAATTCGTCTTCTCCTTTGAAAACAAGTAGCAATTCAACAAAATTCTTTTGTCTAGTGTCCCAATGATGCCTCCCTTCAAAATTAAAAAAGATCCCAACTTGAAGAGCTTCAACAAGACAAAAGGTGATAAAAAATAGGGAATATATCGCAGTTGGCCATACAAAATGATTCTTAGACCCTAGATGCCCCTTTTTGACAGTAAAATTAAAAAATAATGGTAAAAAATAACTTGGGATCCTGTTTAGTAAAATAAATCTTGAGTTAAACAAATCGGGATCCTGTTTAGTAAAGGGAATCTTGAGTTAAACAAATCGGGATCCCGTTTAGTAAAGGGAATCTTGATTTGTTCCACTTTTAATGGATCCGCTAATAAACAGGATCATGTTCCATTTTCAACGGGTGAATTGGAAACGGGATCTTATTTTATAAATTTTGAAATATAGGTAGGGTTTTTTCTTTGTTGATAGGTTCAGGAAAAGGTTTGGGGATTTGAACCTAGGCCCTAGACCTGGTTTGATCTACAAGTTGAAGGTCCTAGCAATGTCATAAAAAAATATTGACTTTGGGCATACGTCTAAAGGCCTTTTTTGTAGAGTTTTTTGACGAAATTAAAACCCATTATAGATTAGACAGTGTAGATTCCAAATATGTAAAAAAAATTACAATTGGATTAATTTTTTTATTTTTATATAATTTCTGATTAAATAGGTCCATAAACTTGAATTATCAAGGTTTTTTAGTATTTCAATTAATTTTTGTCAACATAACATTTTCATGAACGGATTACACGAAAGTGTACTTCAAACAATTCTTTTCAATTTAAAAAAAATCAAAAAATTATAAGTTTAGGTCATCTTATGTGTGACGTACACGATGATTTTTTAAAATACCAAATATGGCCAATAAAAAATTAACAAAAAAAAATATTCAATAAAAAATTACAAAAAAAATATGGAAAGCGTGCTTTAGTGAGTTACAAATATTCTCCCAAAAGGATTTAGAAAAATATGATTATTTAGGTCAAAATATGGATGATGTACACGTGCATGGTATGGTAAAAAAAATGACTTTTAAATAGTGGTTATTAGAAACGCCTATTGAAAATCAATTTGTATCATTTGGGTATTGAAATAAATTATATATTTGGAAACTAGACTTCGAGTACTGCATTTTATGATCAGTGAATTTTTCCAAGATTCCATCTTTAAGTGCTTCAAATTTTAAGGTCAAATGTTTCGAGATCTAAAAATAAGGGAAAACACTTCCACTAAATGGCCGAAAAGTGGACTCAACTTCTTGCCAACACCCTTTTGTACCTATTATAATATAATATAAAGGAGTTATAAGGATTATATGTGTGTAATGGGTGTATGAGTATTTTAGTTTGATGTTATGATGTTATATGATATGTATGCCTTCTAGATTCTTACCGCATATGCTTGTTTCTCTTACTGTATCATCCAGGGTATAAACAAGCTACACAAGGAGTACTAGGGTGCAAATCTCCAAACTATGCTTGCTCCATTTCTCTCAAGCCAACAAACCTCTTAGATTGATTTGAGATCTTAAGTCCACATTGATTATTCAAAGATAAAACAATTGGTTGAGATTGAGTTGCAACTTTGGGAAAGGACAACTTGTAATTTTTTTGGTTCATTCCAAAAATCTTGCAAAGTTTTAAGATTCTTGGCAAGTGTTAGTTTTATAAAAATACTTTTTTGAGAATGGAAAATCATTCCAAATTCAAGATGAATACAATAGTTTTTTTCGAGTGCAAATATGACTTTCAGATACCAATCCATAGTTCTTGTTGGAAAAAATTGGTCATCTAAGATATGTATCTAAGATCTGTAGTGCCTTAGGTAACTTTAATTTGAATAGATTACCTCAAAGACATGTACAACTGTGACACAAAGCAAAATACGACATAGTTCATTTCCCACATTAATCTTTCTGAGAGAAGCACATGTAAATATAATTTCAACAACTTTCATACACAAATTTAACAAACAAAACCAGTAAATATGAAAGATGGAACAAAAGATTAGAACACACAGATTTACGTGGGGAAAACCATTTCGGGTAAAAAACCCCACACTCCAAAAGCCCAGATCGCCATTGTATTATTCATGCAACAAAATAGTTACAAATACAACTCAGGCACTAATCCTTTACAAAGATTACATCTTGTTCCATTCTGGAGATAAACTGAACAACACAACCCCTTATACAATCTTCACACTGTTACAATATTGTCATACAACATACAGTATAAATCTTATCTCTCATGGACCTCTGATCAACCTCTCGAGTGTTTACAAGTCTCACTCTATTACAATGCTCTCTCATAGCATACAGAGCAGATTCACATTGAGAGAAGTTTCACATTCGATCAACCTAGAGAGAATGAAGTTACCTCCTTCAGGAACAACATTATCCTCTTCTTCTCACCCATCGTCCATTCTGTCCGACCTGTTACTGTTCCAGTACGTTACAATGTATAGCAGTGCCATGATCAATTCATTCTTTGTACAACTTCCTCTACAAACCAATTGTTGAACTTCCTAGGCATTCGAACGACCTTTGTCCAAGTCAGCAACCTCAAATGAATGGTGTACACATCAACAATCAACAAGTCAGTGCTTTTCCCTTCATACCGCGCTACCATTGCACATTCAACAAGCTCTCGTGGTGTTGTGGTTTACCTCGCTACCACTAGACAGGCGAGATGTTCCCACGGTATGGCGGTGTCCACCACTCTACCGCTCCGCAGTCAAGAGATTCCTGTGGTATGCCGATGTCCACCACTCTATCGCTACTCAATTAGAAGTCACCCTACGATATGGCAGTAATGCCTCGCACTACCGCTACACACCTGGAAACCTCCTATGGTATAGTGGTAATTGCTCCACTGCTAGACGACCGATAAGCTCCTACGGTATGGCGGTAAACTGCCAAACTGATTGCAAAGGTTCACCACACAACGACTCCTTAAACGACAATCACCTGCAGTATGGAGGTAATCACGCCATCGCAGCCCAAGTTAAGAGCTTCCACGGTATGGCGGTAACCACTTTATCACGTCATATCTTGAACACCTTCACAGTATGGAGGTTCCACCGCTTTACCGCTGCTACTGATGAGAGGCTATGCGGTATGGCGGTAACCACGCTACCATGCCTCAGTAAAAGGTCACTCGCGGTATGACGATAAAATACTTAAACGAAATATTTAAGAACTTTGCTACTTGATGGCAATATCAGGGCTTCATCCAGTGAGTTTGAGGCACATATTCTCAAAAATCTCCCACTTGACGAAGAACTCACTGAACCCTTTTCAATACCTAGGATCATTGAATATTTTGGACCCCAAGGCCCATCGAACTTGCACACAATTGCAACAATCTTCCTCTTGACAAAGATCACACTAGCACCATCAGTTCAGACCCTATTTAAACAGCATTCAAGACACCCAAACAACAAGTTTCCACAGATAACAGTCTACCAGACAATCTACAATAAAATCAAGTATCCAACTGCAACTAACTATCCAACATTGTAACTAATGATAGTCATCCATGAAACCACATAGATCTCAAACATGCTCTCATGCTCCATCAAGACTTCTACAATAGCATCTAAGATGTTCACCATTCAGGCAACAATCCCTATCATCCTTCAACATTCCATCTATGGAAGAAAGGTACAAGCCAAGGTGAATATGCACCAATCCAACGAACACAAGCAAAAGATCCCAGTGATATCAACAACAAGACACTGCCATTACTCCATAAAAAAAGATAAAAACATTAGCTAGAACAACAATCAGACACTGATTTCTCCCATCCAATTGATTAACCCACATGACTAAAAATAACATCCACAACAAGTGCTAGTACATCCAATCATCCACACCTCAAAGGTATCATACATTAGTAAACTTATGTCCTAAGCATAACCAACCCATGTACTTACAACTGCAAGCTCCACAAGTATACAAGTTGATGAAGAACAAACATTTTTCCGTAACTTACAGTGCATGAGTCATGCCAAAAAACTGAAAGAATTTCAAAGGGAAAAACAAGTCTACCAACTCTGCAACACAAAGAAAGTGTAACCATGTAGTACCAAGGACCCAACTCCACACTGATATGCACAAATCTACAAACAAGTTGTTGCAAGAAAAACATCTCTTCTAACCTGTCTACACAACTATTCCATGTACTCCACATCCAACAAAGAAAACAATGTTATGTGAAACCAAATATTTAGAAAGATCAATAAGACCA
The DNA here is from genome assembly GCA_007115665.2 of Sequoiadendron giganteum. Taxonomy (NCBI): domain Eukaryota; kingdom Viridiplantae; phylum Streptophyta; class Pinopsida; order Cupressales; family Cupressaceae; genus Sequoiadendron; species Sequoiadendron giganteum. Next base: position 493,578,563 of record CM021104.1, read on the forward strand.
AAGAGAATCTGCAAAACATAACATGTAGCTCGTCCTTCTACAAAACACCTCCAAGTATCAATTGTGCCAAGTAGTATCTTCTTTACGTCCTCAATAGATAAGCCTTAACAACATTCAACTGATTAAATCACATGAAAGTAAGCTTCTCAAAGAAGATCAAACTACTCTATTTCCAATTTCAAGAAATTAGCCCATATAACTATCTCCTACCAATTCTCATCAAAAGATGATATAACACAAAAGCTCAAGAAGATAATCCATGCTTTCCATCTTCCACTATGAATCCTCCAGAACTATTAAATAGCAATTCAAGATCCATATCATGAAAGAAAGCATAAAACACATCTAAAAGATATAACAGGCAAATACCTCTCAAGTTATAAACTGCCGAGTAAGACCATGAGTGGGAAAGAAAAAATTCCTCCAAGATATTCAAGTAAAAGACTCATCCATGCATTATTTCCTCATAGGTCTTTATTGACCTCACTCTCAATCAAGGTGTAGGATCCTCAGAATTTCAGCTGAAGTCAGCACCTTTCTCATCTCATGAGAATCACAACCTCACCTCATTCTCCATGTATCCATGAGCACCAGCAATCGATCATCTCATGCTTAAATGCCAATCTGCACTACTGTACTATCAAGAATTTCTCAAGCATATGACCAATACACTCAAAACATAGAGAATTACCAGACCATTATCAAAACTCCAAAAATCTTAAAGAAGAACTTATCATGACATCATGATCTACACATCCCCCTTAGGAGATACCATGCTTCAAGTGAACTAACTATGGTCTCAAGAGCAATGCAACATGTCAAAAAATCTAATGCTCAAGAAAGAGTATTCATGACATCAAGTAAACAAACTCTAAACCATCACCTATCAAGCACCACCAACACCTCAGCCAAAGACTTTAAATGTCCTTTATGGTTCCAAGATGTTGTACATCCTCAACTAGTGTTCCTACAAATGTGAAAGAACTCTTCTACAACAACAGGATCAAAGAGTCCCTCCTAGTAACATCTACAACACCAAAGAAGACCATTCACCACCAAGTGATGAATTCATAGTCACTGCTAAAGCTCCCACTAAACCATGACATCCAAGCTTTCCAAGCATCATGACCAAACATCTGCTAATCTAAAAACCTCTAGGTACAATCGATAGCATGTCCATCTGACAACAATTCCAAACAGCACCAAGATCTCCAAACCACGCATACCACACCATCACTGTCAAAATCTTACACTATAATGTGTATCAATCTCTCCATGACATCGTGATACACACGCTATAGGTCCCCATAACAGACTATTCAGGTACTCAACTCCATCCATCCTCTCATCTAGAAGCAACCACGCCAATGCACAAGTGACCACAAACAAGGCCAGCTCACAAATCTGCACCACCACTAAAGCAACCTCATGGATATAGACAGTCCACTTCCAAGTTATCTCATTACAGCCAATGGGTAGATAATCCATCAACCGTATAACTCATAGATCAATCACAACAAAAGTACAAAACATATCATCGCAATGGAAACTGTAAAACTGAGATCTCAAAGAGAGCAACAATGTAGACAAACTTCACTCAAACACTAGATCAAAAGTAGATCCAATTTCGCCAATCACACCCACAACTCAAGCAGCATAGTCTAGGGAACCATCAAGCAAACACTTACATGTATAACTACAACTATCTCATCCGGTAAAGCCCCAAACAACCAAGGTCTAGAAAATAGTTTTTTTATTACTAGCAGCTCCACAAAACCACAAGGTTTTTTTCTTGACCATGCAAAACCTGCAAAACCACTCTGTTTCCAAAACACCCATGCACATCCATATCCACTGCACATGTAGACAACTCAATATTATGCACACAACCATCACGGTTAACCAAAACAATGTAAAAACATGAATATGCATCATAGACTTTTTAGGAAAATCTATAGAAAAACCTTCAGAACCAAAGAACATGAATCTAAAACATGTTAGTACAAGGTACAAGTAATATAGGAACTCAAGGCCCATTTCAGACCAATTCCAAAACCACACTCATGCACAAGCATATGAGAGAGCCAGGCTATTCAAAAAAATTCAAACCACCCACGATCAACTTCGTAGCCTTCATGCAATCAAGGTGATGGAGAACAACGCCTTCAATGCCAAGTCAAAGCACCCAACACAAGCACAATACTCCATGGCTGAAAAAACAACCCAAGCATTTCCATACCATCAGGGAGCCCCTCACATAGACACCCAGTATGAACCACACTCAGCTGTAACACAATCATAAGCATAAACTCGCACCCCTTGCAACAAGATCATTCGCTGCCAACCAAGAGCCTCAGACCACATCATCACAATATGATCAACTCCTTTGTCCCCACCTTCACCATCCTTCAAGTTGCATGTTGTATCTATATACCACAAGACTTCCACTCACCAAAGGATCAAAAAGGAAGAACCGATTCCTCCAAATTTTCTCAAGCTTGACAGACTAAGAAATCTTTGCCGAAGAAATACCCAGAACCAACAAACAAAAGAAGGCTTTGATACCACTTCTTGGGAAAAATTTTTCATCTAAGATATGTATCAAAGATCTGTAGTGCCTTCGGTAACTTTAATTTCAATAGATTACCTCAAAGATATGTACAACTGTGTCACAAAGTGGAATCAGACACAGTTCATTTCCCACATTAATCCTTCTGAGAGAAGCACATGTAAATACAATTTCAACAACTTGCATACACACATTCAACAAACAAAACTAGTAAATATGAAAGATGGAATAGAAGATTAGAACACACAAATTTACGTGGGAAAAACCCTTTTGGCTAAAAAGCCCCACCTTCCAAAAGCCAAGATCACAATTGTATTATTCATGCAACAAAACAGTTACAAATACAACTTAGGCACTAAGCCTTTACAAAGATTACATCTTGTTCCATTCTAGAGACAAACTAAACAGCACAACCCCTTATACGATCTTCACACTATTACAATACTATCATACAACATACAGTATAAATCTTATCTCTCATGGACCTCTGATCAACCTCTTGAGTGTTTACAAGCCTCACTCTATTACAACGCTCTCTCACAACATACAGAGAAGATTCACATTGAGATAAGTTTCGCATTCGATCAACCCAGAGAGAACGGAGTTACCTCCTTCAGAACAACATTATCCTCTTCTTTTCACCCGTTGTCCATTCTGTCCAACCTGTTACTGTTCCAGTACGTTACAATGTATAGCACTGCCATGACGGATTCATTCTCTGTACAAATGGTTCTCTTCAACTTCCTCTATAGACCAACCATCAAACTTCCCAGGCATTTGAATGACCCCTGTCCAAGTCAACAACCTCCAATGAACGATGTACACATCAAAAGTCAATGCTTTTCCCTTCATACCAAGCTACCAATGTGCATTCAACAAGCTCCCACAGTGTGGTGGTTTACCTCGCTACCGCTGGACAGATGAGACGTTCCTGCGGTATGGTGGTGTCCACCACTCTACCGCTCCACAGTCAAGAGATGCCCGCAGAATGGCGGTGTCCACCACTCTACCGCTCCTCAGTCAGAAGTCACCCCATGGTATGGCGGTAACGCCCTGCACTACCGCTGCACACCCGACGACCTCCTGTGGTATAGCAGTAACCGCTCCACCATTAGACGACCGATAAGCTCCTGCAGTATGGCGGTAAAATACCAAACAGACTGCAAAGGTTCACTGCACAACCGCTCCTTAAACGATGATCACCTGCAGTATGGCGGTAAAATACCAAACAGACTGCAAAGGTTCACTGCACAACCGCTCCTTAAACGATGATCACCTGCAGTATGGCGGTAATCGCGCCACCGCAGCCCAAGTTAAGAGCTTCTGTGGTATGGTGGTATTCGCTCTACCACACCATATCTTGAACGCCTTCACAATATGGCGGTTCCACTGCTTTACCATTGCGACTGATGAGAGGCTCCGCAATATGGTGGTAACTGTGCCTCAGTAAAAGCTCACCTGTAGTATGACGGTAAACGACTTAAACGGAATATTTAAGAGCTTTGTTGCTCGATGACAATATCAGGGCTTTAGCCAGTGAATTTGAGGCATGTATTCTCAACAGTTCTTAGATACTTCTAACATCCTAAAAGAGCACCATCTTTCCTAAGACCTTGGGATGTGTGGATAAAAGTAATTAAATAGATAATTTAAGCTGTCTTAAAGTGACTTTATATTGCAAAGATGACTTTTATTTATTTATTTATTTTAAAGAAGGGTGACTTATGTCATAAAGTGTTTTTAAAAGAGGGTCAAAAAGTGTTAGCACTAGACATGGGGTACACTTGACTTAAATGTTGTTATTTAAAAGTGACATTGAAAAGGAGAATTAAAAATGATATTTGATTTATGTTTTTGAAAAATGTCACTTTATTTTATTAAGGGATTTTTTTTGGAAAAAGTAACAAAAAAAAATCCTTTTTGAAAAAGTAGTGAAAAAACAACAATTTTTATTTTTCAAAAATATCTTTAAAAAGGTTTTAAAAGTAGGTTGCATCTTGAGAAGAAGGGTTAGACTAAATATTCTATTTACTATTTTCTTTTGAGTGAGAACATGAGTTCTTATATTTCTAGAGGATGGAAACCCTCTTAGAATATCAATTTTGGGGATGAAAACCGTCCTATTTGGAAAGAGTCATTTCATCTCGAAGTCACCTATGTTCTGAAAATATTGTGCTTTTTGGACAAAAACTCTTAACAGCCATCAAATCAATTTCATACAAAGATCGCCTCAATGTTGAAAGTCAAGATATTCAATTTTGTGATGCAAAGTTAAGTTATTTTTCTAATTGTGTTTAAATGGAGATTTTAATGCATTTTGGCATTTTTTTGCATGCAAGGATTTATGATGCAAATTTAAGAATTTTGTGAGATTGTGAAGTGATTAAAGGAGGTTTATTCTTGAAACCAAGCAAAAACAATATTTGGTGTGTTTTGGAGTAGTTTTCAATTTATGCATATTCAGTAGTGGTGCTAACCATACTTTTTGTAGGATTTCATAGTGTTAGCATTACTAGTCAAACTTGTCATTTAGTGTTTATTAGTCACAAAGGGAGTTTATAGCATTGCATTTAAGTTTGAGATGAATTTATACAACCTACATTAGTTGTGTTTTGGGGTGTGTTTCCTTTATTTTGGGGTTGCTGCATCATCATAGAAAGAAGTTTGCAATGTATTATCATAGTGCATCAGACCTACTTGATAGTATGGTAGCAATTATAGAGTGATATCAAACCTACATCAACCTCTTGCATCAACTATTGGAGGTATTCATTATGTTAGGTACTTGAATATATTTTTTATCAATATTATTTGGTCTTATTTCGGGTGTTACAACAATCTAAATTTATAATCAAAACTTTGTATCAATTTGTAACAATAGTTTACTCCCTCAAAAGTTAATTTATAATGCATTTTATATATATCTTATTAACTTCAAATGGTAGTACCATTGGAGTCCATCATTTGAATGCATTTTAATTTTGTAAGTTGGATAGTTCATTGCCAACAATTATAGCATTTTCATTTAGCTTATTTTGGCATGAATAAGTTGTTATTATTGATCATTTTGGTTTTATTCAAAAATAGAAATTATTCTAGTGGCACGCATTGCATACACACAATCTTTCGAGGAGGTGTTGATAGGTTAGCTTTGCCCCCTACATGTCATTTTATCTAGGTTGCTAAAGAAGTCCTCTTAAGACTGAATTTTCCACCTACATATTCTTGTCATCTTGCCACCATATCATTGTAATAACATTCATCAGATTAATTATGTTGTTGAAACTACCATATGCAAACCTTTTCCACTCCAAGATCTAGGTGATTAGAAATTTTTGAATATATTTTATTACATCTTTATTGAAAAAAATAAAAAAAGTAGGGTGGGTTGTTACAATTTTGAATATTCTTTCTCATAAACAAAAAGTAAAATAAAAATAACACTAAGTCTAAAAGATAATCATGGAATTTTAGATGAATAATAGAAATAACTTGCAATAAAAATTAAATCATTTCCACTTTATATCTAGATCAAATTCAAAGTGAATATTCTAAATAGGTTAAAAATTTGAACAATCCTCCAAGTAATAATTAGTACAATTTAAGATTAATGATCATACCCCAACTAAATGTTCAAAGGTTTCAGGATTACCATATAAAATTGTATTTTACATAACCATCTTCTATATAGAAGAAGAGTCTAGTAAGTTTGTAGAAACTTCATCTACTACCCTCTTTATGTAACCATCTTCTATATAGAAGAAGATTCTAGTAAGTTTTTAGATATATCATCTACTACCCTCTTTACATAACCATCTTCTATAGAGAAGAAGAGTTTAGAAAGTTTTTATATTTTCATCTACTACATTAAATACAGTTTAGAGATTGATACATTTCATGTAAGTTTTTAGATATATCATCTACTACCCTCTTTAGATAACCATCTTTTATAGAGAAGAATAGTCTAGTGAGTTTTTAGTTTTTCTTCCAATAAATTCATTTCATGTAGATTGATTCATTAAAATCAAAGCTATTTTTTAATCTAAAGATATATTTTTAAAATGAAACCAACTTAAAAGTGAGAAAAATTTAAATAGCTGAAAAACTTGAACAATCCCACCAAGTAATAATTACTACTATTTAAAATTAATAATCAATACCCCAACTAAATGTATAAAGAAGTAGCCTCATAGCATGAGGCAAATGTTACTATCTAGGACTGCATTTTACACAAGAAGAAGAGTCTAGTAAGTTGTTAGGTATCTCATCTACTCCCTCTTCCAACAAACTTGTCTTGATTGATTCATGTTAAAATCAAAATTATTGTGTTCTCTAAAAAATAAAAAAATGGAGCCAATTTAAAGGTTTGAAAGTTTTATTTCAAAGATATTTTCTTGATTGATTTCACTTTCAAATTCTAGCTAGCAATGAACTGATAAGTGAAATTTAGTGCAAAAATTCTAGTAAAGAAGTAGGAGAGCCTATAATAAGAGAAAAAATAAAGTGTAGCATCACAAATTGTCACTATTGACAATTTCACACTAGGTTTTGTTCCCTCCTATGTTCTTGGATCTAGTTGTACACCTAATTTCCTAAATTATGCATTTCATGGCCCATTTAAACATTTATCAAGAAATCACATGTACAAAACCAAGGTAGGTATTTAATAATTTTTTGAGCTCGATACCTTGGATCTCAAAAAATAGGGCTGGGACAATGGCACCTTGGGTGGCCTTGTCCCCTATTTTGGCTCCAATTTTTAATATGTTGAAGTTGACACTTTATTATTTGAATTTCAAATGTTAAGTGTCAACTACCAGGATTTAATTTGTGGGAAATTAGATTAATTGCATATAAATACCTAGTCATCTCATCATTTGAGAACTAATTGGAAATATTTGATGATCAAGAACTTTTGGAAACAATCATTGTCAAATCAAGAGCAACCAAGAACAAAAGTATTACAACATTTCATTGTCAAATCAAGAGAAACCAAGAACAAAATTATTGCAACATTTCATTGTCAAAGCATCATTCCAAGTTTTATGTGATTTTATTTATGTTTATGCATACATTTTGTTTATGAGGACTAACACTTGTAGGTCTTCAAAGAAAGTCAATCCAAATTGCAATAGGCTTTGAGGAGATGCGCATGACTTTAGTCCTTCAAAGAAATCAAACTTGTTGGGCGAGTTGCATTCAATTGTTGATTCATCATTCATTTATCATTTAGCCTCTATCCCTCAAAAGGATAAGCTCTCTTCCATCAATTTTTCTGTTATGGAGGTGGAAACACCAACACGAGTTTGATCGAGGTAAGCCTCTATATGGCACAACCCCTTCCTCTCTCTTTGAATGTGCAAGTTATAGATCTAAAGAACATTGGAGGAATATTGAAGACCAATCAATCATTGTTGCATTCAAACCCTACAACTTGATAGGATACAAAAACTCGATTATCTTAGCAACTAACAAAGATCTGATGGTGAGGTATAAAAGAAAGAAGTATCTGACTAGACACCTGAGTATTGTGAAGAAAAATTACAAATTCAGTCATCCAACCATAGTTGCCCTGGGCGGAATAGTCCAATCAACTCAAGCTAGAATTCAAATCATAGGTGCACACAAATCTTCTCAGTGTATTTTTTATCATTAAATTTGTCAGTCACTTCCCAAATTTGTTTTCGATATGGTAAGCAAAAATTTTAGGGTGTTGTACCCTTTACACAGAGAGCCCAAAGGGCCAAAAGGAAACATAGTTCAAACCAAGAATGAAATAGGAAATAGGACAAACCTCACATAGAAACAACTGACAGACAACTATCGAACAACAACCTAGGACTGGAAAACTCCTTTCCCAAGGGGGACCAAATTGACTCCCAAATCCCAAGGCCGCGAAGCAGCAAAAAAATGAGGGAGTCCCTTCTTTTTTCGCAACACAACCGACCAAGAAAGCTTGGAATCATGCCTCGAGCGAGTAGGAAGAAGCGGATCCACAATAGCCACCAAGGGCGAAGAGCCATCACGGTGGGGAGACGACAACACAGGAGAGGAGACAGGATTGATTGAAAGACCAACTAAGGCATCCAACAAGGTTCGAGCAGGCTCTGACAAAACAGTGTCAACAGAACGAGCCAACATAAGCTTCTCAAAAGGTATAGTCAGAAGAGGAGTCGAGCAAGACACAGGCTCATGAGAAGTCTCAATAGGGTAAACCTCCACAAAAGAAACCTCCATAGGAGGAGAACCCACCGTGAGATGATCTAGGAGAGCATCCTTCCACCAAGTAGCAACGCCCTTGCGGCGGTCAAGTGGGAAACCAGAGGCCAAATGACCTACAGAGAAGCATCTCCTACATCGAAAAGGGAGACCCTCGTAATCCAAGAGTTTCTTCCAAGGTCTATCCACCACCATCAACACGACATCTACATGGAGGGGTTTGGACATGTCCAAATCAACTAAAATACAAGCTACCATAGTGTGTCCAAGATTTTGAGTCACAGAGTCCACCATCAAAAAATGTCTAACGGTGTTGCCAATAGCTTCATAACATGAATCCTCCCAAAACTGGAGAGGGAGATTTGGCAGACGGACCCAAATAGGTCTCGTATTCAATGGCTCTATAAGGGGATTGAAGGAGTGAAACCAAATCCTAATAGACAATGAATGGATCCCCCACATATAGCCCCTGTCCAGCACATGATCATGTTCCCCGGAGGAGGAAAAGGTAGGTATAAAGAAACCCCTAGCGCATGGATAGAGCTCAATCTCCCCAAAGACCACCAGTTTCCAAGAGGTGGAAACCCAATCATGAAGGTCGGGAAGAGAGGGCCATAGGCCATTAAACCTACAGACCACTCCTTGCAATAAAAAAAAATTCCTCATTTTCAGAAACCTCAGGTCCGTAGATCACCACAGGGGAATCACGAGAACAAGGTAGAGGTCGAGAATGAGCCAGAGTCGAAGGCCGAGAACCCACCTTAGCAGCCTCGAAGAAATACTTCACCCATGAAGGAAAGCCCTTAACTGAGGCATCCACACGATCAGCAATAGGGACAAAGCCCACAACCCGTGGAGCATCCAAACCCCCGACGCACCCATCTAGTCTGTAGCCAACCACAAAGGGCACCACGACCTCAGGAACCACCGTTGAAGGCATAGGTAGAGAAACCCTATTTGGGGACAACCCATCAAGAGGCACACCAGCAAGATCTGCACCAGCCAAAGCCATCCCCAACAAAGAGACTCCAGGAGGAGGGCCCCACAGGCCTCCTAAAATCCCCCTGCATCTAGCGTCGCCAGAACAACATCCATCCCACACACGCCCGCAACATTCAAAATAGAGAGTCATTGGCTCTCATTCTTGTTCTCGCTCGTAGCCATCTTGTGGAATACTTCCCAGATTTTTTGTTTTCACATTAAGATAGTGCATTTTAATTTTTATTTAGTCATATCATTGCATTTCATTCAAAATCCATTTCAAAATCTCTCCCTTAAAAATAATTTAGAACTCAAGGGTCGGTTGACTCAACTTCTAGGTTGTAAGTTAATCTCATGCCCTTGACAACCCCAAATTCTAAATTATATATGTTGCGAAAGGTACCTAATCCTAGGTGAAGTCCTAGGGTTTCACTTTTCCCCCTTATCAAATAGTTCTCTTCCAATAAAAATTATGATAAATAAGATAACTACAAAACTAAGCCAAAAAGGTAATCATGGAATAAGTTAGTATAATAAATATATCACTATTAATTTATATCTAAACCAAATTAAAGAAGTGAATTATCTAAATAGGTCAAAAATCCAAAATAATAACTACTAAAAAACATTGTATAATTCAAGATTAATACCAGCTAATATTCAATTGATTAGTTAGTTTTAGTGAAACATTCTACTAAAGAAGTAGGATATACTATAATTAGAGGAAAAAAAGAGAGTTTTCTTTTACAAGAAAAAGTAAGCTAAGTATGATGAATACAACATTAAGTCCAAAAGATACTAATGGAATAAGTCAGTATAAGAAAGATATCACTATCAATTTCTATCTAAACCAAATTAAAGGTGGGAATTGTCTACACAGATTAAAAATATAAGTAATAACTACTAGAAAACATTGTACAATTCAAGATTAATAGAAGATCATGATCATGCCCCAACTACCCAAACGTTTCAAAAGTATATTAAAATTGATAGAATTGTATTATTATAATCATCTTCTACAAGGAGAGTCTAGTAAGTTTCTAGATATTGCTTCTATTACCTCCCTAGAAAATCCTTGTTTATTGATTCATTGAAATAGAAGATATGTGTTTCATAAAGATTTTAAATAATTGCCTCATACAATGATCGAAAGGTTTCACAAGTATACTAAGATTACCATCTAAGATTTCATTTTGCATAACCATCTTCTTATCACAAGTATATTAATAATACCATCTAGATTTGCATTGAACATAACCTCCTACTACAAGACCCTAGTATTGCATCTAATATCCATCTTCTACAAATCCTTGTTGATTGATTCATTGAAACTAAAGCTATCATGTTCCATAAAGTTTTTTTTTTTTTAAATGACTACAATTTTATTTCAAAAATAAATATCTTATTAATTGGTTTCAATTTTAATATATTTTAGCCTTGAAAACATTCTAATAAAGAATGCAATAGAACCTATTATAGTATAATCAAAATAATATAGATAAGTGAAAATTTATTTGACTATGAAAAGAGGTTAAACAATCTATATGGCCATTAATGTATTGTAATCTTTGAATTTAATTTGGACACATGACACATGACAACAAAAGGTGTTAAAATTTAGCTCAAGATTGAAGTTAAAAAATACAAGAGATGTTATACCTTAGCTACAAGCTTAAAAATTGATCAACATAGTCAATATAAAAATTTAAAAAGTCCAATAAGATGTTATATCTTAAGTAGGCTTTAAAATCAATCAACCTAATTTTTTTATAAAAAAATCCAATGAACTTGAAAAAAATGTTTAATGATTAAATTCATGTCTTAGAGTTGTCCAAGTCTCATTTGGTAAAAGCATAATCTTGGCCAAAAAAGAAAAACATTTTTAAAAAATTACATCTTTACTATGTTGTCACCTACTAACATGTCCTTTGAACTACATTTGACACCTTACAATATAGATAATATGGATAGTATACAAAAATCATGATAGGGTAAATATTGATAATATTGAGTTGTATTAATAATATCCAACTGTGTTCGGGATTTTAATTACTTTTGTATAGTATTTTTTTTTCTCATCTCCAACATGTTTAAGAAATTTTGATTTTCCTCTCATATATACCACAATATACATGAGATATATACATAGCAGCATAATTTTTATTTGACAATGAGATATGATTAAAAAAGAATCAACAAAATAGGAAAAGATAAATAAAAGAAACATAATTAGTGAATAGGAAATAACATGTATCTCCACAAGTTTCTCTCACTTTTTATTCACTCATCTTTTGTTGGTTGTATTTTATCTCTAATCAAGATGACCTCTCACATGAATAAGAAATTAATAAGAAAATAGGAAAAAATAAATAAAAAGAATGAAGAGAGTGAATAAGAAATAAGATGCATCCCTCCAGAGGTTTCCCTATAACAATTTTTTTAAGTTCATCATTTGTTGGTTGTATCCCAAAATTAACCTTTCACACTTGATCACTTTTTTTCTTCACTCATCTTTTGTTGGTTGTATTTCATCTCTCATTTTTTGTTGGTTGTGTTCCATCTCTAATCATGATAATCTCTCTATATTTCATCTCTAATAAACTTTTTTTAGTCATCATTTATTGAACATATTTCATCATTTGTTGGTTGTATTTCTCAACTAGCTTTTCAAACTTAATTAACCAAAATTAACCAATATCATTGAAATTACCCACATATACAATAATATGTTTACCTTTACATTTTTATCAATGTGCCTGTGAAAATATCAAACCTTTCTATACTTCAGATGTTCTTATTGAATTAATGATTGTAAATAAATGCCAAGTATGACCATAACACTACATAAACTCATAAACATAACATAACAAGGGTTGTGTTGTAGATACAGTCCCTGCCTAACATTGCAAGGTTGGAGAAAACATATAACAAGGGTTGTGTTGCAGCTACAATCCCTGGCTAAAGTTGCATCTCTTAAATATGGATTTAAATGTCAAATGCCCAGTTACAAACATACAATACATCATCTATTTATCAATGAAGAATGCACAAACAAAGTTGTTAAGAAACCATCCAAATACATTGAGAAATATAATAATTCAAACATAAATGTAGTGCATCATGTATTTATCAATGAAGTATGTACACACAAAGTTGTTAACCAACCATCCAAATACTCTAAGAAATATAATAATTTAAACAAAAATGCAGTGCATCTCTTAAATGTGGATTCAAATGGTAAATGTCTAGAGATCAATAACATTGTTACGAGTGTACAATACATTGTCTATATAACAATGAAGCATGTAGAAAAAAAATTGGAACAACAAGCACCAATACTGCTACAAGCAAAACCTCAAATATGATTTAAATACAACTAAAATCATGAATAGTGAATGTAAACCAAAACATGAAATTCATTAAAAATAATACAAATCTATCCCCAAATGCAATGCAAACACATATACATCACAATTCTTGAACTAGGATACAAATCAGACTTGCAACAGCTGACACAACCATACAACAATATCATTTAGCTAATAAAAGAAAGATAAGAACCAGTAACCAAATCTCAAGAATACAATCCTTTAATAAAAATAAATAAATAACAAACCAAAATAGAAATTAGAAAACATTCAAGAAAGGTAAAACATGCATACAAAGAACGTCACTAATCCAAGAAAAAGGAAAGCAGAAATGACTTTGCATGTATCTTATTAGTAAAACCTCATAAACCAAGAAAAATAAAATATAAACAACAAACAAAACAAAGATATGTAATTACTAATAACTAATAAGCATATGAGACATATATAGAGAGATCTTGTAGATTGCAAACATATCGTGGACTATGATGCTTAGCCTTTGTACCCTACTTTTGATGCATTCAAATGGTTCTGAGAATGCAAAGGGTATAGATTGTGTTCTCTAAAGAGAAGATGAATATTGGGTTCCTGCCTTTGGCTAGGGAGTGTCAGAAAGGCCTCATTAAAGCCATGATCATGTACAACTATCCAATAAAATCTTCTTCTCCTATCTTTGAGAATCTAGTCACCTCTTCACATAATTTATAAGCATTAGGGATTGAACATAAGTTGTTTACATGTATACTTCTCTTCCCTATAATAAGAAATTAAATAAATACTATTATTTGATTACCATTTTGTAATTTGATATAAAAACAACACATTTGAAAATATTCCTTTTATGATAGAAAGGATAATTTTGCGTGGAAATAACTTCATGGCATTTTAAGGAGAAAGTGAATTGAAATTTATGAAAATTAGGTTTTTTTTTTTATGGAGGAATTCCTATGGAACGATAGTAACATTTAAATGTAAGTTCAAAGCTTAAATAATTTCTGATTTTCTATTTTCTTTATTTATATTTTAATCAACTTTCACATAAATCCTAAGCGAAAACACTGATAATATAAAAAAATAGTATTACAATTTACAACTCTACATCTATGATCAAGAAGAACTACCAACTTGCTATAACTTTGATATGATGTAATATGATTATGGTTTCATCTCATATGTTGTAATATTAGATATATAACAGAAAAATAAATTATTGCATGAAATAAATAACTTTTCATTGTAAATGGTTTTTTGCAGAACATGGGTCTTCCAGAAGATCAAGATGATCCTCATCATGATATAGATTCGAAAAATATTGGTTTTTTCAGTACAAATCATATGGCAGAGGATGATGATGATGACCCAGATATGGAAGACACCAAGCCCAATGACAATGATGATGACAACGATGATAATGATGATGATGATGATGATCACGATGGTGATGATGATGATGAGGCAGTTGGTGGTAGTTCCCAACGACGTTCATGATCATATAGACTGCATCATGGATCATTGTTGATATATCGTTATGATGATGATGATCACGATGGTTGTGATGATGATGAGGCAGTTGCTGGTAGTACCTAGTGACATTCATGATCATATAGACTACATCATGGATCATTGCTCATATATCGTTATGATGCCTCTTTTCATGGTTACTATCATATGTATCATTTTCACAGCTTACAGTACCATATTATTGAGTTGTATCATTTTCACTTATATCATTTGGACATGTATCATCTTGACTTGTATCAATTTGAATTATATAATTTATTATTTTTACTTATATCATTTGTACATGTATCATTTTGACTTATGTCGACTGTTGGACATGTATCATTTTGACATGTTATTGATCTACTGGCATATTTGACTTTCACTTATTTTAGTTATATATGATGATGATCTTATCAGTATTGACTTGTCAATTTATATATATTAAAAGTGATCGATGATTTTTGGATGGATATTTATTACATATGATGATTTTAATTTATTGCTCGGGATGGATATTGTCAAATTCAATTAAATTATAGATATTTAACTCACTTGTTTTAATTATAGATGATGATCATGTGATAATAATTATCTTGTTATTTAATCATATGAGTTAAATAATTAAATTACTTACTCTATAATCATATGAGTTATTTAAGAGGTATGATATATTCAACTAATTAAATTGGAATAAAACATTAAATTAATAAATGGAAGCAAAACAAGAAACATTTTTAGAAGAAAAAAAGAAGCAACAATGGAAGCTAAATTAGAAGCAATCATGGAAGAAAAATCAAAAGCAAATCTAGAAGAAAAACTAAAAGCAAACTTGGAAACAAAACCAGAAGCAAAACTGGGAGCAAACCTGTAAGAAAAACTGGAAACAAACCTTAAAAGCAAAATTGGAAGCAAAAACCGAAAGCAAATTTGGAAGCAAACTTGAAAGAAAAATTGGAAGCAAAATTAGAAGCAAAATTGGAAGCAAAACTGGAAGCAAACCTAAAAGCAAAACTGAAAAAAAAATTGGAAGCAAACCTAGAAGCAAACCGGAAGCAAACCTGGAAACAAAACTAAGAAGCAAACCTGGAAACAAAACTAAGAAGCAAACCTGGAAGCAAAACCGGAAGCAAAACTGAAAGTAAAACCAAAAGCAAACCTAGAAGAAAAACCGGAAGCAAAACCGAAAGAAAAAATGGAAACAAACCTGGAAGCAAAACTGGAAGAAAATTTGGAAGCAAAATTGGAAGCAAAATTGGAAGCAAAATTGGAAGAAAATTTGGAAGCAAAATTGGAAGAAAAAACGAAAGCAAAACTGGAAGCAAATCTAAAAGAAAAACTAGAAGCAAACCTGAAAGCAAACCTGGAAGCAAAAATGGAAGGATAATTGGAAGCAAAACCAAAAGAAAAATCAAAAGCAAACCTAGAAGCGAAATTGGAAGCAAACTCGAAAGCAAAACTAGAAGCAAAATTGGAAGCAAAATTGGAAGCAAACCTAGGAGCAAAAATGGGAGCAGACATAGAAGCAAAACTGGAAGCCAAATTAGGCACTAATTTAGGCACTATTTTCGACGTTATTTCCCAATGCTAAAGGAGATGCTATCGTTGGCACCATTTTTTAGCGCACAATCTGATGCTAAAGAGGGCGCTAAATTCAGTGTTAAATCTAGTGCCACAATTAACAAACCAACTAGCACTGACTTTTCTATCGTGGGGCATGCCCAATTGATGGACTCAAATACACTAAAATCTAGCACTATTTTAAACACTAATTGCCTGTCGTGTTGTTGTGTCATATGCTTACTCTCAAACCTGTGGTAAGGTCCCAAGAACAAGGTCTTTCCTAGACCTCCAACCTAAGCCTTGAGAGTTCATGATGACCCTGCCTACTTATCCCCTTGTGGGAATCAGAGGCATCATAGTTCACCCCACAATGATAGAGGGAGTTCAATCTCTCCTCTTGCTTGAGATAGATATTATCTCACCCTTATCCCATAATTAATAATTTAGTAACTGTATCTACTAATAATTTAGTACATGTATGAATTATAAAATATTATGTAATGATAATAACTTGCCATCAAGTGTTGGGTCCATACCGAACATTAGTGTACAAACATTCACAAAGGAAATATCATACACAATAACTATCATGAACATACCTCCATATACACAAGCTTATTAACTCATACACAGTACGAATACAACAGTGACTGGATCATGCATAGATCACAAGTGTAACAGTGACTAGATCATACCCAAATCACAAGTATAACAACGACTGGAACATACCCAAATCACAAGTACAACGAGATTAGCTCATTCGTATATCACAATTACATTAGTGACTGGCTCCAACATATATCGCAAATACACAGTGACAAGTTTCATCATACATCACATAAACATAGTGACGAGCTTCATCATACACCGCATAACATAATATCAATGGCTAATTAACACATCACAATGGCTAACGCGTGTCCACAATGCATCCCAGATAGAAATAATATCAGCGCATTGTGCACTACACCGTGTGTCCTATCCTTTCCAATGGTCTTTTGCACCATTGGACAAATGGGAAGAGGATTTAGTGCATCCCATACTACACTGTAGGTTTGTCCTCATCCCCACAAGGCTAAGCATACGTTCTAACAATTGGGAGGGGATTCGGTGCATCCCATACTACACCATGAGTCTGTCCATCATCCCAAGGGGTTTCCCCAAGCATTGAACCTACCAAACTTGGTGGATTATGACTTCATTCGACTATAAGCCACCAACAATAAGTCTGTCCACCCAGGAAGAAGCAGCTCCCGACATATACCACCTTGTGACCTTAGTGATATTGTCAACTATCTTTTTCACAATCATGAGTAACACTTGACATCGATCACTTTCGTGCTTACCAGTGACAACCAATGAACCCTCTCAATATATAGTTAGCTCTAAATTATCGTTACCCACACGGATGGATCCCTACCCATGCAACTGCTATGGCTATATCATAACCAAGGTATCCCACTACCTTCACACCTATGAGCCAGGTGAATGTTGACTAAACCCGCACAGTAGCTTAGACATCGATCATTGAAACGATCAAATGATTGTCTGTCACTGCTCAAATATCCCAGAGGTTCACTCTTGGGTGGGTCACACATAACATAGAACACAATCTCAATCGGCAGATACATAGGCCTATACATAAACACATAGATATGTAGTTGAATTACACAAACACATAAGAGATACATGGAACCAACACGAGATGGACTTTACCCATCATATATGTATAATCAAATACCCAATATAAGGTAGTCAATCCTCGCTTATTATATAAAAGAATATTATGTATTAATTACATAATATTAAATTCCCTTAACTCGCTCATACCCATCTAGTACCCATTCAGCCTCAAACTAAAGCCTACTAAAGGGAGAAGTTCAAACCAACCAGGAACAACCCCAACCTTGACCCTCCCCCTACGAACTTGAAGTCACAAGGGCATCCTTCGCCCAAGGGTCGCCTATGTTCCTGCTTCCAAATGGGTCAAAGTCACACATAGTTCTCCTCACAAGCCTCTCAAGGATACCTTTGCACAGGTTCCCACATCCCAAGGTTTCACTTCCCCTTAAGTATATTGAGGACTTGGATCAAACTCTACCCAATTTATTTATAATCTTGTTTGAACATCCCAATTCTCTTATATTTTCATCTCATTGACCTAGCCCAAATAGGCTTATTACTTAATACCAAATCACCTTGGTTCACACAAACCCATAGGAATGCATTTCCATTTGAAATTTATGTATCAGATTCACTATTGAGGTTCTTGTACTCAAGGGGTCAACTTGTACCTTGTAGTCATCATAAGGCTTATTTCCCCCAATACCCAAATACCATACTAGAAAATTATATAGCATGTCTTATTTTTGCATTGAGTTAGGAGGATGAAATGACATTTAAGGAACATATGACCCATATTTCCATTACATAGAACTTCCTAAAAGGTTCATAATCACATGCATCTTGATATATTTTCAATATTCACAAGTATCTAAAGGGTCTTGGTTTACTAAATTAGAGGACACATGGATACCAATCCCAAGAAAGATTCAAGTCAGAGCTATTTAGCATGGATATTATTTCTATATTAATAATGACATCATATTCCTACATCATATTTTACTTAAGGCCAAGCCTATTAGAAACTCTTCACGATATGGCAATCTAATTTCAAGACACGTTTCTTAACTGTGGACTAGTAACATGATGATTACAAAAACACATTTTATGCCACTATTGGCTATAATATTTTTAGTTGATTACAACTCAATAAAGTGATTAAGTACCCCATATTATAACTTATGGACATTAGCCAAGAATTTATTAAAGTAATGCCATGTCAGAGAATGGTCATGGTTGCATATTCAATAGGTCCAAAATCCCTATTTAAATTATTTTGTTTACAATTTATGAGTATTTAAACTTTAGAGAGAACATGTAGGAGACTACTTTTGTGTGGGTAAAAATCCTACTTAGCAAAGTTGGAAACACTAAAATATAAACCCCATAATAAATTTTACTACTAATATTCTTATAATCTACCGATTTTTTTTACACTATGGTGCAACCTCATATTCTTATAATAATTAAGTTCATAATTTCAATGATTTATTCATACTTGCCATTTGCAATAAATATGGCTTTGATGGTCAATAATAAGGTATCATGAGATGTTGCCTACGTGGTTACATAGGGATTATCTCTTATCTCAATCTCAACAATATTGTCAAATTATTGATAGCTATCTTCCATTTGTTATATAATTATATTGTAATTCATTATAAGTATAATATTAATTTCAATATCAAGGTTCTCATATCTAAGCGATTGATAGATGTTATGCAGTCCTATTAATCCTTTACCTTCAAATCCCAAGTGGAATTACTAATAGTATCAAGTTGCAGTACTTTATATCCCTACCGAACATATGGTATCTAATTCATTCATAACCAAAGAATATATTGACAACATGAGATTTTGGATAAAATATAGTACCAAAGTAATACCATTTTCCCTATTTAGATAGAATATTTTGTTGCTTGTTGAACTGTCTATACAAGTTAGGATATTTCCACGCAGAATTTATTTATATAGACAAACCTTTATAAAATAGTTAATATGTTACATTTCTTTAAAAATAGTTTATCAATATTTGTTAATTTAGAATTCATATAAACTCTTTAATGTCAATTTGAACTTGAAATATCATGACTATTTTCCCATAAATTTGATTCACACATGACATCTATAGAAATTCGGTAGCCTTAAAATATTCTTAAACATGTTTGCAAGGTCTCCAACTAGATCTAATTTTGGTTCTTCTAATCCCTTTTAACTTTCAATGGTCAATCTGAGTGTGAATAAAATTCAGTGAACATGCTAAAGAGACTATTTCACATAAGTTCACAATATAAACACCCTATTCTTATCTTTGGGTTTTCCATAGCTTAATGTGTCTTGTAAAATAACTATACAGCTCCAAATTTATGTTGTTCCATTCAACATGGAAAAAGACACTAAAAGAAACTTACCCGAACAACATCTTGAAGAACTACTAAAGCCAAAAGATGAGTGGATAACCAGGTAAATCATAACTACTGCTAGAATGGTCCACATTAATGGTACCTTCCCTTGACGAGATCTCTCTAAGCAGAATGAGTAGCATTGCCAAGTTCAAAGAGATAGAAGACGTGCTTTCGCATTTTTGTGCCCTTCAGATCAGATCCCTGCACTCTATGCTCTACAAACATCGTCATTCCTCTACCTTGGCTCCATCTATACCCCTTCCTCAATATCGGTGCTTCCTCGTATGGTGCAGGCCGTGGAGAATGTGGTCAAGGGAGTGGAGCATGGAGTCACAGCTGCCATTTATATATCCGTAGAGTGTCCAAGACCTTTTGTCAATGAATTTAATTCGTGCATATATTTCGGCACAAGCAGGAAGGATGTGGAAAACACACGTGGAGTTTGGCATTTGTCAATGAATTTATTTCGTGCATTTAGTTTTTTTCTTTCTACATTCCAACCCCTGAGCACTCTCTCTCCCTCTGCCTTTGTGTTCTCATTCTCTCTTTTAAAGCAGACTTCCATGCCTTTCTTTGCATTCCCCTCCTCACGCCTACCATTCTCTTCCTCACGCCTACTCACCGACTTCTCCTCACTGCATTCCATGAGACCACGATTTTCTCCTATTCCTCTCTCGCCACTCTCCACAGCTACCCTTTTTCTGCCTTCTAAAGCCTTTTCAAAAAAGTTTGTTTTGTCCTATCTTTCCCTACGCCTCAGGTTTTGTCCTCCAAATTTTCTGAGTGCACTGAGTGGAGCACCATGCCTTATTAATGGCATGGCCATCCCTTCTTCCCTTTGCACCATTCCTCATGTCCTCGCTAATTCAATTCCCTCGAACCAATTTGTACGTGCATTTATCACCATCTGTAGTTTTTTTCTTATTAGTAGGGAGGGTTGCCATACCCTCTTAATGGCACGGATGCCCCCTTACTTTCCTTACAGCATGCTCCTTCGCTAGAATTTGTCTCCTCGGTCTTATTTCCTCTGTCCTTTTGACAGAAATAACATGTATTTCCAAGTTTCTCACACATTTTTTTCACTCATATTTTTTCCTTTACTCATCTTTTGTTGGTTGTATTTCATCTCTCATCTTGTTTTGTCTGTGTTCCATCTCTAATCATGATAATCTCTCTGTATTTCATCTCTAACAACCATTCATTGATCACTTTTTTCCTTCACTCATCTTTTGTTGGCTGTATTTCATCTCTCATCATGATAATCTCTCTATATTTCATCTTTTGTTGGTTGTGTTCCATCTCTAATCATGTTGATTGTGTTTCATCTCTAATCATGATAATCTCTCTGTATTTCATCTCTAACAACCATTTATTGACGACTATATTTCATCATTTGTTTATTGTATTTCTAAACTAACTTTTCAAACTTAATTAACCAAAATTAATCAATATCATTGAAATCACCCACATATACAGTAATATTTTTACCTTTATATTTTATCAATGTGCCTGTAAAAATATAAAACCTTTCTATACTTCAGATGTTCTTATTGATTTAATGATTGTAAATAAATGGCAAGTATGACCACATAACACTACATAAACTCATAAACATAACATAACAAGGGTTGTGCTGCAGCTACAGTCCCCGCCTAACATTGCAAGCTTGGAGAAGAACATATAACAAGGGTTGTGCTACAGCTGCAGGCCCTGCCTATACTTCAGATGTTCTTATTGATTTAATGATTGTAAATAAATGGCAAGTATGACCACATAGCACTACATAAACTCATAAACATAACATAACAAGGGTTGTGCTGCAGCTACAGTCCCCGCCTAACATTGCAAGCTTGGAGAAGAACATATAACAAGGGTTGTGCTACAGCTGCAGGCCCTGCCTATAGTTGCATCTCTTAAATATGGATTTAAATGTCAAATGCCCAGTTACAAACATACAATACATCATCTATTTATCAATGAAGAATGCACAAACAAAGTTGTTAAGCAACCATCCAAATACACTGAGAAATATAATAATTCAAACATAAACGTAGTGCATCATGTATTTATCAATGAAGCATGTACACACAAAGTTGTTCAGCAACCATCCAAATACATTGAGAAATATAATAATTCAAATAGAAATACAGTGCATCTCTTAAATGTGTATTCAAATGTTAAATGTTCAGATCTATCAATAACATTGTTACAAGTGTACAATACATTATCTATATATCAATGAAGTATGTAGAAACAAAATTGGAAAAACAGGCACCAATACTGCTACAAGCAAAACCTCAAATATGTTTTAAAATACAACTGAAATCATGAAAAGTGAATGCAAACCAAAACATGAAATTCATTAAAAATAATTCAAATCTATTTCCAAATGGAATGCAAACACAAATATATCGCAATTCTTGAACATTGATACAGATCTGAATTGTGACAGCGGACACAACCATACAACAATATCATTTAGATAATAAAAGAAAGATAAGAACCGGTAACCAAATATCAAGAATACAATCCTTTAATATAAAAAAACAAATAACAAATCAATATAGAAAATAGAAAACATTCATGAAAGGTAAAACATGCATACAAATAAAAAGTCACTAATCCAAGAAAAAGGAAAGCAAAATGACTTTGCATGTATCTTATTAGTAAAACCTAAGAAACCAAGAAAAATAAAATATAAACAACAAACAAAACAAAGATATGTAATTACTAATAACTAATAAGCATAAGAGACATATACAGAGAGAGCTTGTAGATTGCAAACATATTGTGGACTATGATGCTTAGCCTTTGTACCCTGCTTTTGATGCATCTGAATGGTTATGAGAATGCAAAGGGTCCAGTTTGTGTTCTCTTAAGACAAGATGAATATTGGGTTCCTGCCTTTGGCTAGGGAGTGTCAGAAAGGCCTCGTTAAAGCCATGATCATATACAACTATCCAATAAAAGCTTCTTCTCCTATCTTTGAGAATCTAGTCGCCTCTTCACACAGTTTATAAGCATCAGGGATTGAACATAATTTTTTTACATGTATACATCTCTTCCCTGTAATAAGACATTAAATAAATACTATTATTCGATTACCATTCTGTAATTTGATATAAAAAACAATACATCTGGAAATATTCTTTATACGATAGAAAGGATTTTGAGTAGAAATAACTTCATGACATTCTAATAAGAAAGTGAAGTGAAATTTATGAAAATTAGGTTGGTTATTTCTTTCTATGGAGGAATTCCTATGGAATGATAGTAACATCTAAATGCAAGTACAGAGCTTAAATAATTTCTGATTTGCTATTTTTTTTATTTATATTTTAATCAACTTTCACATAAATCCCAAGCGAAAACACTGATAATATAAAAAAATAGTATTACAATTTACAACTCTACATCTCTGATCAGGAAGAACTACCAACCTGTTGCAACTTTCTCTAATTCTATTTGCCTAGAGGTACGCTATTATCTACAAAAATGTTAATGGGCCGCAACTTGGTTTACACCACAAAGGTGTGTGTATATTTATAAGAAAAAAATGCATCATGTTCATGGATATAGATCCCAGGATACATAATCCAAGGATACAGATCCCAAAACAACAGACCAAACCATGGCCTTTGGCAAGGAGTGTATGCAAGGAACAAGTGCTTCTTAACATCTAGATATAAATCATGAACAAAAAGACCAAAGCAGGGTTTTTGGCAAGGTCTGCATATATACAAGGAACAAAATTTCTCTTACTCATAGATATAGATCCTTACTTAAAGGACCATGTAGATCCCAAATTAAAGGACCAGACTGGGGTTTTTGACAACGTGTATCTATATATACTATAGACAAAATATTTCTTACAGATATAGACTCTGGACTAAATGACCAAATAGTGTACAACACCAAGCAAAGTGAGTCATTTTCAAGCACAAAAAGATAAGTTTCAATTAGAAAAGTGTGATCATTATAAGGAGATAAGCTTGGCATCCTTGGTGAATTCCATAACCTTGTATTGATGAGGCTCGGGCAGCATCTTCAAGACTTTCCTCATTGAGGGTCGGTTGATGGGCAAAGCACTGGTGTAGAGGAGAGCTACTTTGAGAACCATAAATGGATTAACCTCTTGTTCCAGCATAAATGGATCTTCCTACAAATATAAAACGTCACAACTGATTTGGACTGTTACCATTTTTTCTAAGGACCTGACTACTGCAGCTTTAATATTTTAGCGCAAAATTTTATATTTACAAGTTAATTGATAGGTATTCTACAGGTAAATCAATGGGAATTCTTCCTTGATATGCATTGTTATAAAAATAAGCAGTAGCAGTGTACATAGGAAACATACCATAAGACCATAAGCAAAAACGTGGATCCATGAGGATGCAACAAGTTGCAGGTTGCCCAAATGTCCACAAAACATCTATGTGTACATGCTCAAGATATAGTTTATTGCATAAACTATTACTGTGGGTACAGCAAGTTGCCATAGCTTCCTGGATTCCAATAACACCATAACGCTGCACAAACACTGAAACAAATACATTAAAAATACATTAAACAACCATAACGCTGCACAAACTCTTAAACAAATATGATAATTTAAACTACCACAAAAATACAAAAACATAAATTCTGAAAGAAAGTAGAAATTCCTAATCTACAAGAATGAGAATATAAATCTCAACAAAAAAAATAGCCTTCATAGCTTACAGATTGAACAAAGTTGTGGATAGAAATGAACGCCTCCTCTGCAGGGCTGGCGTTAGTGGTTGCACAATGCAAATACAGAGGTAGATTCTCGAAAGAAAGAAAATAGTATAAACATGCTTGAACATAACTCCATAAAACCTAACTCAAGCAAAGACAGAACAAAAAAGTACAATGCTAACTACAAATGTGATTCCCCTTTAAATGCAAATGTATATATAGAGAGAGACACAGGGGGCTAATTCTTTGCATTGCAACGGCTCTTTGTATTGTAACGGCTAAGAAAATCTCTTAACTCAAGAATTGAATGAAGTTAGCAGAATAAAAAAGCAGGAAACGGCATTGTCGCGTAATGTAAAGCAGAATAAAAAAGCAGGAAACGGGATTGTAGCGTAATGTAAAGCAGAACATTCCTATGACAGTATCCAGTTCAAATTAACTTCAACCACAGTAGCATTACACTCGGGTTTTCCCAAGTAATAACAATCTGCCACATTTACCATGCCATTTCCCGAAGTTTTTGAGAAGTATTTTTAATTTTTTTATATACATCTTTTATGGTTTGATTTAACAGACAGAAAAATACAAAGCAAAGATAGACCGGACATTTTTGGTTTAAGGTTAGGGTTAGGGTATTTAAATGTTCTTCTAGTTTAAACAGATTTTTTTTAGAAGTTTAATTTTAAACCACAATGAGGGTTTTTCTTTTATCCATTTGATTTTTACATAAACCCTCTCAAGTGAAAATAAAATAAAATAAAATTGAAGTTCTATGCATTTTCTTAAAAAAAAAGCAAAAAAAGCAAAACCCGAGTGTAAAGCTACTGTGGTTGAAGTTAATTTGAACTGGATATTGTCATAGGAATGTTCTAGCAAAAAAAAAAAACACGCCTGTGAAAAATAGGGAAAAAAGCTAACGGTTGGGAAAAAAAAGAAAGCAAACAGTCTTCACCTGATATTCTCTTCTTGCACCTTCCACACCTCCATTGTCGATTACTTCAGCTTTTTTCATGTGTTGAAATAAAATTCCAGCTGTTTGCTTTTCTCAAATGTCAGCTGTTTGATTTATATCCGTTGGAATCTTGAGCCTCAGCCACCAGGTGAACCCAAAACTGCCTCCCTTTACTTGCGTGTGGAATTATCAGATGCCTGAATTAAAGTCTACATTGGAAATCCTTTCTTGTATCTTGTGAGACGAGAAATTAGGCATCTGAGATGGTGGGGGGCATGCTGAATTAAAGTTTGGTATAATCTAATACATAGAATTAAGGGTTGTTTAGAATGGTTGCAAGAAAATTATTATATAATTTTCTCATTTAGGTGATTTAAAAAAAGTATAGACATATGGTATCAGCTAGTCAAATCATAATTTTATGATATTATTTTATTTTTATTTTGGTATTATAAAAAAAATAGTTTCATGAAATGTTTTGTGTGTTTTCATAAATCTGATTTAAAAGATGTCATGTTTAAATTGTCTTATTTTTAAAATATGTCATGTCCAAATTATTCTATTTGAAGCATAAATTGCATAATAAACCTTTTAGATTTTGGAAAACAAGTTGGTATGATAAGACACTAGCAAACCTATAACATTGTGATAACAAAATTTTGATCAAAAGCATGATAAATTTGAAAATATAAGCTACATATGCAAGAAACAAATAATAATGTGTTGTAGGTTGAGATTATAGAATTCATATCTTACAAGGTGGAAGTGAATTAGCTACTTTAACAAGTGGGATATTCATGAGTAAACATTTTGAAGTTGATTCCCTTGTTATCTACATTCAAAGTTGATATCATTGAATTAATTTATGTATATTCAAGTGAATCTTTAAGTTGAGTCTTCATGGTACAAGTTAAACTTGGCATCAAGGTACTATTATAAATAAGATTTGTTATCCTATCATGAATATGGGTGCACATATGAATTTGAAAATTAATATAGTTTTATAAGATTTAATTAAACCCCTTTGGGTATAAAATTTGTTTTACCCTCATTTATTAATTAGACAATGAGTTTTCTATGTAGGAATTCCAACTATGTGTTCCTTGAGAGAGACCTTGTGAGGAGAAATACATGTGAATTTGATCCCATTTGGAAGTAAGTGTGTAGGTATTCCTTGGGAGAAGGATGCGCCTATGACCTCAAGTCCACAAGGGATGGTTTATGAGGACAACTCCAAGGTTTAGGACTAATCCTTTTTTTGACCTTACCTCTTCAGTGAGCTTTAATTTGAGGCTGAAACTTGTATTAGATAATTATGAATGTGTTAAAAAAAATTGATAGGGATTTAACAAGATAAATAATGTGTATTTTTATGGGATATGGATGGTCGACTTGTGTTAGCTACATGCCAGATTTGGGTTGTACTTGGGATGTCATTTCTTAAGATCGCTTGTGCCATATGTAGGAAAAATCTATAAGTATTATTGAGTAAGGCCTGATGTTTTTCCCCATTATATTTCTAATTAAGAATGTATTTTGAATAGTATTTTTGGTTAACAATTTTAATCAAGTGAGTGGATTTGAATATTTTATTATGTACATGTGTAGTAGAGACCATGTGATTCTTATGTATTTATGAAATTCAACTCTAAACCTATAGGAATCTATGTATAGGCTCTTCACTCACTTGATTGTGATAAACATATCTAATACACTTGGCCAATACATGTTAAAACTAATTTTGATACTAGAATAGTTAGTAGGTTGTCATTGGACCATGTAAATGATGAATGCCAAGAGCTACTATTGTATCTTATGGACTTGATTGTAATAAATTTTTTGAAGCTAATGCCCTTGTGATATATATTCAAATTTGATATCATTGAATTACTTGAAGTATATTCAAGTGAATCTTAAATTGAATCTTCATGGTACAAGTTACATCCAACATCAAGGTACTATCATATATAAGATATGTTATTCTATCATGAATATGGGTACACACATGTCTATGTAAATTAATATTATTTTTCTAAGGTTTAATTAATTTCCTTAGGTGGAAATTGTGTTACCCTCATTTATTAATTGGACACGGGATTTTTTGTCTAGGAAATCCAAACATATGTTCCTTGAGAGAGACCTTGTGAGGAGAAATACATGTGATTTAAATACTATTTAGAAGTGAGCATGTAGGTAGTCCCCGTGAGAAGGATGTACATGTCACCTCAAGTCCCTGGGGAGGGTTTAGGGGGATAACTCCATTGGGATGGATCAAATGAGTTGTATAGATTCAAAAATCATTTTCTAAGTCATGATTGTATTAGGGGTAAGCACAAAAAGATGGAGGGCTAAAAAGGGGGCTTAAGTGGCCACTTTTTTCTGAAATCAAGAAATAATGACCTTGGACGTGAAATTGAAGATAGTTACACTCAAAATTTTGAGATGCAACAAAAACAAGGATCATAGTGCTCTGAGTCTACTTTCTAAACTACTAATTTATTTTGAAAATGGTTGAGATTAAGGGGTTCAAAAGAGGGACCCACTGAAATTCGTGTTGTTTTTGTTAGAAAAACATAACATAGCAACTTTTGTGGGAATGTAGCACAACGAAATTTTTTTTAGTATTTTTAAAATCGCTTTGATGAGAAATTAGCTAATAGTATGTAGTTGATGCACAATTTTTTTGATAATTTTTTAATGAATGTTTGATTTTTTACTAATTTTCAAAGTGGACACTTCCTAAGAAACATAGTTTTGGCCATGCTACCCCTACAAATTTTGGAAACTAATTGAATTTTTTTAATATTTGTAGAATAGAGTATAATTTCTAAATATGTAATTTATTTGAAATTTTGATGAACGGTTAATTTATAACGAAAAAACACCAAACACTGCTTTTTGCCAAAAAAGAAACACACAAACAAAAGAAATTATAGATCAAAGGATTAACATTGTCAAAAAGTGAAAAAAATTACATTGTTGGATAGCTAAGAGAGAGCCTAACATTACCCAAGTATTTGATTTGTTAGACATTAAAACACATGCAATCTTGATGGTGAGCACAAACTCAATTATATGAAATATTGCAGAATTTACAAAAACACGTCTTTGGTCATTAGTAAGGTCTTCCAAGCCTTTGGGTTGGTATTCCAAGGAAAATACCAATCCTAATGCTTGGGGATTCACAAAGCAAGATATAATGTGAGTGTGTTATAACACACTTGCATTATATCTTAGTTTTGACAAGTTTTTTATGTTTGTGCGAGACATGTCTAGCAAGACATAAAACGAGTGCATTATAACATGCTTGTGTTATGTCTTGCTTTATGCTAAATTCTACTCTATTGAATGTATGTTTATATATTTGTATATTTGCATTTACATGTACGCATGTATGTCATGTATGTATGTATGTATGTATGCTTGTATGTATGTATGTTTTCTTGTATGTATGTATCAATGCATGTATGTATGTATACCTATATGTATGTATGTATTTAAGATTGTATGTGCATATGTACATGTATGCTTGTATGTATGTAGGATTGTATGTACATATGTATTATTTTTATATGTATGTAAGTATGTATGTATTTATATATGTATTTAGAGGGAGGGAGAATTTTAAGAGAGAGAGAGTTGTCTAGGTAGGGTGGGAGGGAGAGAGCAAGGGACCTAAGAGAGAGAGAGGTAGAGAGGTAGTGAGAGAGAGTCTTGAGAGAGGGAGAGGGGGTGGAAGGGAGAGACTAAGGCAGAGGGAGTGGGAGAGAAGGGGTTGGAGTGAGAGGGTCTTAGCTAGGTAGGGTGGGAGGGAGAGAGGGAGAGAGAGGGGTGGGAGAGAGGGAATTGAGAGAGAAGGGGGGAGAGAGAGAGTTATGTAGGTAGGGTGCTAGAGGGAGAGACTTGAGAGTGTGAGGGGGGCGAGAGAGAGAGAGAATTGAGAGATAGGTAGTGAGAGGGAGTGGGAGAGAGAGGGAGTGGGAGAGAGGGAGTGTGAGAGTGAGAGACTTGAGAGAGGGAGAGGGTGTGGGAGGGAGTGACTTGAGAGAGAGGGAGAGAGAGAGGGGGGTTGGAGTGAGAGGGACTTATCTAGGTAGGCTGGGAGGGATAAATAGAGAGAGTGGAGAGAGAAAGATACCTAGGTAGGGTTATAATGGGAGAGACTTGAGAGAGAGAGGGGATGGGAGGGAGGGAGAGACTTGAGAGATAAGGAGAGAGAGGGAATGGGAGAGAGAGGGAGTGATGGAGAGGTAGTGGAAGGGAGATAAAGAGAGATAGATAGAGGCAGTGTGATGAGGGTGCAACCCGAGACACAGAAAATCACACAGAAAAACTAACAAATCTTATTATTTTCAAAGTATCAAATTCCTACATGCAGAGGATCTCAAATCCTCCAGTTTTTGCAATACATGCAAATTACAGAAAGAAACTACAGAAATTCCCCTATTCGCAGCATGCGATCTTCTTTCCCCAAAAACTACCTAAAAGAAACAGTAACTCGCCCATAAATAGCCCGTTTCTTTTTTTTGGAGCCAAAAACGGGATTCAAATTATGCACCAACTTTTGGAAGCCCTAACTCAAGATCTAACTGTCAAATCTTCAATGATAATACCTTTTCGGAAAGCTCTCGCGAAGATCTCTTGCCGGAAAGTGGGACCTAAAGGCTAACCACTTTCGTATTCCGCCAATTTTTCAGGCCCATCCGGAGCCTCTAAGTACCTCAAAATTAGCTCTGAAGATTTCATAAGGCAAAAAGTAGAAATTGAAACTTGAATAACTTTTGAACCGGAAATGCTCTTGATCTGATTCTTTCACCAAAGTGTTTATTATTATGTCCTGAAGCTTCCCTTAAATTTTTGTCTCCTCACGCCTTCAAATTCATACCTGCTAAAAATAGCAGTTGAGCAGAAAAAGCAGAAAAGCAGTTCTGAAAGTTGGGAATTCTTCTTCGACGAAAAGGGTATCCAGAAATGCAAAAACATCTACAAAAAAAATCTAAATGAAAGTAAATATATTTTTGGGTGATGTAGGATTGCCCTTACACCACTGGATGCTCCTGCATCACAGTGAGAGAGTGATAGGGATTGATTGAGTGAGAGGTACACAGAAAGAGGGAGAGGGTAGATAGAGACAATTAGAGAGGGTAGGAGAGAGGGAGGGAGAGAGAGGTGAGATGTATAGATAAAGAGAAAGGGATAGGGGTTGAGGGATTAGGGTGGAGGGCCTATAGGGTTGATTTTTAGGGTATTGGGTTGAGGGTATAGGGTTGAAGGATTGGAGTTGAGGGTAGAGTGTATTGGGTTGAGGGTAGAGGGTAGAAGGTTTAAGGGTTTAGGGTTGAGGGTTAAGGGTTGAGGGTAGAGAGTTTAGGGTATAGTTTTGAGGGTATATGGTTGAAGGATTAGGTTGAAGGTCCAATGTATAGGGTAGAGGGTATAGGGGTTGAGGGTTGAGGGATTAAGGGTTGAGGGTTGAGAATTGAGGGTTGAGGGTTTAATGTATAGGGTAGAGGGTAGAGGGTTTAAGGATTGAGGGTTTAAGGTTTAGGGTAGAGTATTGAGGGTATAGGGTTGAGGGTTGAGGGTCCAATGTATAGGGTAGAGGGTATAGGGGTTGAGGGTTGAGGGATGAGGGTTTAAGGGTTGAGGCTTGAGGGTAGAGGGTAGAGGGTAGAGGGTTTAAGGGTTGAGGGATTAAGGTTTGAGGGTTGAGGGATTAGGGTAGAGATTTTACTTGGGTTTAAGGGTTGAGGGTAGAAGGTATTGGTTTGAGGGTAGAGTATAGAGGGTTTAAGGGTTGAGGGTTGAGGGTTTAGGGTTAAGGGTTGTGTGTTTAAGGGTTTAAGGTTTGATGGTTTAGGGTTGATGGATTATGGTAGAGATGGAGGGATGGAGGGAGGGAGAGATTGAGGGATAAGTGAAATAGAAAGGAGAGAAGAGGAGGGAGTGACAAAGATATATGAGGTTTAAGGATCCAATGTATAGGGTAGAGGGTTGAGAATTGAGGGTATAAGGTTGAAGACCTATATGGTTGATGGCTTAGGGTATTGGGTTGAGGGTATAGGGTTGAGGGATTAGGGTTGAGGGTAGAGGGTAGAAGGTTTAAGGGTTTAGGGTTGATGGTTAAGGGTCGAGGGTAGAGGGTTTAGGGTATAGGTTTGAGGTTATAAGGGTTGAAGGGTTAAGGTTGAGGGTCCAATGTATAGGGTAGAGGGTATAAGGGTTTAGGGTTTAAGGGTTGAAGGTTGAGGGATTAAGGGTTCAGGGTTGAGAATTGAGGGTTGAGGGTTTAATGTATAGGGTAGAGGGTAGAGGGTAGAGGGGTTAAGGGTTTAGGGTTTAAGGTTGAGGGTAGAGGATTGAGGGGTATAGGGTTGAGGGATTAGGGTTGAGGGTCCAATATATTGGGTAGAGGGTATAGGGGTTGAGGGATTAGAGTTTAAGGGTTGAGGGTTGAGGGTTGAGGGTAGAGGGTAGAGGGTAGAGGGTTGAGGGTAGAGGGTTTAAGGGTCGAGGGATTAAGGGTTGAGGGTTGAGGGATTACGGTAAAATTTTCACCTGGGTTTAAGGGTTTAAGGGTTGAGGGATTAGTGTCGAGGGTAGAGGGTTTTGGGTTGAGGGTAGAGGGTAGAGGGTAGAGGGTTTAAGGGTTGAGGGTTTAGGGTTTAGGGTTGAGTGTTTAAGGGTTGAAGGTATAGGGTTGAGTGATTACAGTAGAGAGGGGTGGATGGATGGAGGAAGAGATAGAGAGAGAAGCAATATATAGAGAAGGAGAGAAGAGGAGGGAATGAGGGAAAAATATATATGAGGGTTGAGGATCCAATGAATAGGGTAGAGGGTTGAGAATTGAGGGTATAGGGTTGAGAACCTATAGGGTTGATGGTTTAGGGTATTGGGTTGAGGTTATAGAGTTTATGGATTAGGGTTGAGGGTAGAGGGTAGAAGGTTTAAGGGTTTAGAGTTTAAGGGTTTAGGGTTGAGGGTTAAGGGTTGAGGGTAGATGGTTTAGGGTATACATTTCAGGGTATATGGTTGAAGGTCCAATGTAGAGGGTAGATGGTATAGGGGTTGAGGGTTTAAGGTTTAAGGGTTGAGGGTTGAGGGTTGAGAATTGAGGGTTGAAGGTTTAATGTATAGGGTAGAGGGTAGAGGGTTGAGGGTTTAAGGTTGAGGGTTGAGGGTTGAGGGTAGGAGAGAGAGAAACTTAGAGGAGAGGGGGTAGGAGAGAGGTACTTAAAGTGAGAGAGAGAGAGAGGGTAGAGGGTTAAGGGTTAAGGGTAGAGGAGATAGAGATAGGAGTGAGTGAGTGAGAGAGAGAGACTTGAGAGAGATAAAGGGAGGGAGATAGAGGGTAGATGGAAGAGGTTTTAAGGGTTTAAGGGTGGAGGGTAGGGGATAGAGAGAAAGAGAGAGAAAAGAAACATAAAAAATCAACTTTCTCATAATGTGAGCATATTTTGAAGTAGTAGAGATATGGTTGTTATTTTAGCAATACATAACGCGAGCTCATTATAACACGAGCACATTTTGTCTTGCTCTAAAAATGGTTAAAAACTCAATATACACATGATTTTAAGGCCCACATTTTGCATATTCTCCTTGTTATGCATGTGTTCTGACAAAAAAAATCTTTTTTATGATTTTGTGAATTGTGCATGCAAGTTTTTCACATTCCACCACCTTTTTCATGACCTTTCCACCACCTTTGCATGAAATAGCAGAGTTTTCATTTTGAAAAGCATATAATATCAATTCAAGTTTGAATTCCATTGAAGAGTGATATACAATTGAAGTTCGGAGGGGAACCTGCTTTTGAAAAAGTCAAATTGTTGAGGAGTTTGAAGAAAGAAGAAGAAAAGGCTACATAATTGGGTAGAGTTCGATTTATGTGAAGTCTTTACACATTTTATTTCATTTGATTTTGGTTTTCTTTGATTTTATTATTTTGAATATTCAATGTTGATCATTTTTTGTTTGTCATTATAACCTTAGCTTGTCAATGTAGATTTTAAATTACACAATTCTTTACACTTGCTAATTACATTTTTAAACCACATCTCTTTGACGAATTTTGTTAAAAAATTGACTTACGTTTTGTATGCTTCCACATTTTGTATACAAATATATATGGAAAATGTTATAAGTAAAATAATACATTATTTCTCAATCCTTTACTATGGATGTGCATACCACTCTCCAAAGCTTTCATTTTGGTATAGGCATGGGGGGATGTTGGAAAATGTAGTTGAATTTGGTTTTACACCTACAAATTTTATATGCTTGAAAATATATTTTGTGCATATCTTACAATAATTCTAGTCCATGAGGACATATCTCATTGAGGTATTTTGTCAAACAGATATACCAAGCAGCTAATTGCCTTGTCTATGCTACCAAATTTTCCATACATGTCTACCAAAGCATTTTATCAAACATCATAGACAAGGCAATCGGTTGTTTGAAGATATGCCTCAAAGAAATGGGGTCTCATGGATGTGCATTTCATCAAACATCTGATTGCATTATCTATGCTACCAAATTTTCCATACATGTCTCTATAAAATTGGAATATACTCCTCCCACATTGATAGATCTTTGAAACTATTTTGGTTTTCATCTCTATTGACAAAACACTAGCTTGTCAATGCGGTAGGGTTGACAAGGTAGGGGAAACATGAAAAAATGCCTCATAGAAATGGGGACTCACAGTGATGTAGAGCATTGTGAGACCCCATTTCTATGAGGCATTTTTTCACACTACCCCTACCTTGTCAACAACTGATTGCATTGTCTATGCTACCAAATTTTCCATACATGTCTCTACAAAATTGAAATATACTCCTCCCACATTGATAGATCTTTGAAAACTATTTTGGTTTTCATCTCTATTGAGAAAACACTAGCTTGCCAATGCAGTATGGTTGAAAAGGTAGGGGCAGCATTAAAAAATGCCTCATAGAAATGGGGTCTCACGACGATGGTAAATTTTGATTGTTTCAAGACTTTGACATGCATGAAAATATTCTTCCTTACTCAAACCTTGTTGTGGAATCCAATGTTCATTTGACCAAATATGGGGTAGGAATTTGAACAAGACCTTGTGGAAGGTGTGTAAGTCTAACCATGAGGCAATACTTGAAACAATAAAGATTAGAGCAGACTCGAATGGTTTGTTGGATTAATTTGTAAGTATGCACATTGATTCTTATTAATTTGCACTTGTATGCACGTTAATTTGTATGATGCCAATACTATCATGTCAATGCTATCATATAAACTTTATATCATGTATGTAGGTGACTAATGAAGTTATCAGACTTGCAAATGTAGCACATTTTATGTTTAAATTTATGGCAAAGGATATAGAGTTCAATGGTATTTTATTTTTTCTCAAAAATATGCAAAACAAATGTAGGATATTCTCTATAGATTAGTAAACTAAGTGGAAGATTAAATTGTGTTGTTTTTATAATAGGTTACAAGATTCCAAAAGGTTGGAAAGTAATAGTTTGGTTACATTATATTCATGGGAGGTTGTTGTGTGTAATAGGTATCTTGGAACTCCCAATGAAGATGTATGGCCAAGAGTGACTAATTGGAGAGACTACCATGCCTATCCTTAATGGAAGCATCAAGATTTAAGCCTTGTTGTTCCCGACTCAAAACTAAATGGTGTGGATTGGTTGTCTGTAAGTGCCATCCATCAATTTTCATTTCATTTCCATTTTGGATGCTCTTTCTTTTTCTTCTTTTACTTTGCCTATTTGTAAGTAAACTACTAAAAATTTATTGGTGTCTCCTTGTAGAAAATGCTGATTTATGAGCCATCCAAGAGAATCCCATCCAAAAAACAATGCAAAATCTTTATTTTGATGATCTCGACAAATCTCAATTATGATTTTAAGCCATTATAAAAGAGCGTGTGAAGCTTGGCGAGGGAATTTCAAGTTATTCATTTGAAGTTAACCTCATCATGAACACCTATGATGTAGAAATTATAAGAGCATCTTGAATGTATGAGTGACATTGTAAAAGATTTCTGAGAACGGAGTACCTAAGGCATCCTTGAATCGTATTTTTGGTTATTATGAGAGAATCTTATAAGTTAAGTTTGTGTGCATGAAAATGGGGCACATTGATTCAATATTTGATTTAAGTGGGGTGTTAGAATTCATATAGTTTAATTTTTTTCTCATAATTTTTTATGACCGCTTAATAGTTTTGAGAAAGAATTGTGCCTACAAGTACAAGCACTTAGGTTTCAAAATGGTGTATGAAGCATATTAGACAATTGTAGCACAAACTGAAGAATTAGGACTACCAAATAAATCTCATTTTATTGTAAACATCATATTATTAATATAGTGAGTGTAATAACCATTGATGGTTACCAATCATTATTTTTCTTCTTTTATTCTCTCCATATTATAACTAGCACCAATTAACTAACTATTAAAAAAACTTCATTTATCAAAACAAATCAACCTAATGATTATATATCAATATCAATATAGCATATCATCTATTCACATAAATATTTGTAATGATATTACTCAAATTTTCAAATTTATTGCTACCCTCAAACATTTGTAATTCATACAATGTAATCCCTTAATAGTCTAAATTGTAAAAGGGCGTCAATCTTTGACGACCTGTTACCTAAAGATCATCTCACTTACGAGCATTCCATCTAAGGAATTGAGATCATGTAGGGAACCTCTACAATAAAATCTCTCGGTTTTTGTTATCTCAGAGTTGTTTTTTCATGGTGTCTAATTTTGACTTGATGGTAAAAGTGTCAAATGTAAATAGTGTAAAATTTCAAAGTGGTATAACTTTCATTCTACAACTCGTGTGACCAAACCGACTGTTCCAACGCGTCCTAATGGGTATGTTTACACTAGGCATGGTCCTTTTTCTGTAATACCCCTCCGTTTTGCTTCTCATTCGGTTTGCTTTATACTATGTTTGGTTGCAGCTACTTTGATACTGGATACATTTTGTTATGATGTTTTGTTCGCTACTACTAAATGAAAACTATTATTGTGTGATGTGTTGATCTAATTATTGTTTCACATGCTTTAATGGTTTAATGTTGTTACTGGAGTTAACATGAGATGTTATTATGAGATTATTGGATTACAATGGAAGTGTCAGTTTCGATGAGTGTATTGGTGAAGAGGACGGGTTCGCATCACTCGCTTGTGAGCACCCTGCGAATCCATAATTTCTCCTTCATGGTGTGTATTATATGCTGGATATATTGTATGATGTTGTTTACTTGGTTTCAGGATTGCGGGTACATGACATCGACTCCACCTGGTTTCACAGGTTTGAGCATGTCGATCCAACGGTTAAGTTGAACGGGAGATACTAGCTAGGTAACATGTGTCAAGTTTACACCCTAGCCTTAGTGTGTCGTCAGTCGTGTGTGTCGAGTCATTGTCTGTCTTGCTTTAATGTTATTTAATTCTGAAAGATTCTTGATTTGGAAATAGATATTTAGAATAATTGCATTTAAATCATGTTGATGGTTATTTAATTTAAATAATGCAATGTGGATAAAAGTTTATATTTAAATTAATTAATTATATTTAATTTATTTAATTAATTAAATTTAATCCAAGGGGGTTGAATTTAGTTATTAAATAATTAAATTAATTAATTAAACGTGATGCAAGAGAATGAAAGGAAATAAAAGAATTAAAATTAATTTTGGAATTTAATTTCTACTTGTACGAATTAAATTAGAAATTGTAATTAAATGTTTATTTGGGAAATGAGTTTCAACTTTGGAAATTAATTTATTATTTGAAATTGCATTTTAAATTGAAAGTGGGTTTTTAGAAAATTGAAATTGAAATCGGAATTGAAATTAATATATAATTTGCATGTAATGTGAATTAGGGTTGTATTAGGTATTTTTGATTTATAAGGAATGCATGTTTTAATTTTAGGAGAGAGAAGTTTTTAGAAAAAAATTCATTTTTACAGCAGAGAAGAAATTTTGAAAAATTTGCACAAAGAAGGGTTTGAAGAAAGTTTTGATTGTAGAATTGATTGGAGGAAAGATTGTTTGCATTTGTTGGGTTTTGGATTGGATTCGTTGGAGGATTGAAGAAAATTCAGGAAATCTTTGGAGGAGACTTGCATTAGAAAAAAAAAAATTCTTGTAGCTTCTTGATCTAGGTTTTCCTCTTTGTGTTTTATTGTTCATTGGTTATTTTAAAATAGTAGTGATTAAAGATTTGTTTATTAAATCTGTTTTAGAAAATAAATCTGTTATTAAAAGAAAAGAATTAAATAAATTTACAGCTTTTGTCTTTGTGAAAATTTTTGAATGAAAATTGTGAAAACCTCAGTTGAATTTAAATTATTTGAGAAAATCGATTATTCTATTATTGAAATCAAACATAGAGATTGAACAATGCATTTAGAATGTTTTTAAAAAATGTAACCTCTGTAGAAAACAAATTTATTTTGAAAACCCTTTGTAGAAATTAGGTGGTGAAACCTTGAGGATTTAGAAACTTATGGTTTTAATTTAGATCCATTTGATTTTTTTCTAATTGTTCATGAATTTGAGAAAATAGTTTAAAAGAATTAAATTCTTAAGATCTTTGTGAGATTTGGTTTTTCTGGAAAAAGGTTTCACAATTTCACCTACACAAAATTTTTCCCTATTTATCTATTGTTGAAATTCATTTATATATATATATTATATATATACATATATATGTCTATATATATATAATATATATATATATATATATAATTTGCATATATTAAAATGTACAGATTTAAATATGACTTCCACCGTCCGTACGACGTTTCTTTTAGGGTGAATCTTTTGAAATTCTGAATTTTATTTGTCATCGCCGTTTGTTTTAGACTTAGGGTTTTTTATATTTTTATGGGGAGGCTTGGGAGGTGCTGCCTCCACCGCTGCCCCCATGAGGGGACGACTGTGGAGGGAAACCTCCGCAGCCCTCTCCCCATACACCTTTAAGGTGCGACCTGGTTGGAGGAGGGTCAACTGTGACACAACCGCCCCTTCCCATAAACTTTGGTTGCGGTGTGGATACGAATCATTGATGGTTCGTCCGCTCCTTCCTCCAAATCACATACTATGTTTTGTGATTTTTGATTTATTTCGTCCACCCCTCCCCAATGTAAATGCATTTGGGGTTATTTTAACTCACCTCTCGTGTATTCGAATTTGATTTCGATTATAATGGATATTTTTATTATTTGAAATCCGAATGTTAATCCAATTTGAATATGATGTATATATAATATATATGTATCAACATAATTTATATATATACTATATATATGTTGTATATTGTTATTTCATATTATTTCAATATAATAATTTGGTAAAATAGATATTTGATATTTAATTTCAATGAAAATTATAATATTTAGTATTTAAATATTAAATATTTATAGTTAGTAAAACGAATAATAATTACGGTATAATTTGAATATTTAGAAAGAATGTTTTAAAACATTGTAGTTGTAATTAAATATTTGGATAACATAAGCATTGGAAAATTAGTCATGGAATATTAACATAATTTATTAAAATAATGTATTTGTGTAATAAAATATATTAATATATATAGTTGATGTATATATATACATGAATATTT
Source organism: Sequoiadendron giganteum (assembly GCA_007115665.2). Lineage (NCBI taxonomy): Eukaryota > Viridiplantae > Streptophyta > Pinopsida > Cupressales > Cupressaceae > Sequoiadendron > Sequoiadendron giganteum. The sequence goes on from CM021104.1 coordinate 493,618,120, forward strand.
CAATTAGGAGTATATTTAGTATTTATTTTGTTCTATGTAAGTGCATGTAATTTAGCTTTGCAAGGAGATCTTAAATGATAAGCTTTGAATACAAGGGCAATTAGATAGGGGAAAAGATATTTAAATATATATTGTAGAATTGTAGAAATACTTATATTTGAATGCTTGATTAATTAATGAGATTTAATTGGAAACAATATGAATGCATGGTTAAATAGTTAAGCCAAAATATATTTTTATACACTAAGATGTTGATGTTTTTTAAATAGAGAATTGAAAAGATACAGATTTTGGATAGAAATTGAATATAGTAATGGCAATAGTTTATGTTGTATTAGAAGTAAATCTAGGAAATGAATATATTGGAAAAGGAAAACATATATTATGTTTTATTTATTTCCATAGAGCAAATTAATCGTTGTGATTGGAATATTAAAGAATATATATAATTAAATTTATTAATATAATTTAATATATATATATTTGGTGTCTATATAATATGGAGCATATATATATATATTAAGTGTAAATTCATTATCGTATTTTATTTTAATATGATGCATGCAATATATTATTGAAAAGAGATTTAAAATGGATTGATTAGTGTATATGGGTAAATGGATAGAGAAACAATATTTATTATATTAAAGTGATTGAATGTTCTAAATAAAAAATTGCATGAGATGTAAGATTTGGTTAGGAAATGAAAAGAGTTTACTTGCATGGATTTGCGTCGATTTAAAAGTAAATTAAGAAGTTGTTTATATTGATGAGGCAAATAGTTAGTTTAATTTATTGTGAATGAAATATGAAAGAGATATATACAATATCCAAAAATAGTAACTTTCTCGTGATTGCCTTAAATGTTCTAGTTTCTCTGTATTTTGTAAAGGGATGTAAGTTTAAATTGTTTGAGACTTCCTATAATGGAAATAGAAATATGGGTATATGATTATTTGAGTTAACCTTGTAAGTGTGTCTTTGACCTTGTTAACGTTACCTATTGAATGAACATGGATTTAGGAAATCCAAATATTAGATTTGATTAATGACTTGAATGCTTTTGTCGCTATGTTGTCAAGTTGCATTGTGGGTTTTGGAATTTAGTGTTAGTCCTAAAATTATAAGTCTTCCAGCAGAACTTTAGAGGATAAGGGTTGTTGAATCTTTATGCCATCCAGTTGTTTTCCCTTGGGCAGTGCATGGCATCTTTTTAGTTTTACCCATTTTCCATGAATGGGGATGTTTTGTACCTCTTGTGAAAGGAGTGGACTATGTGTTTGTTGCCTCCAAGATGTTTGGAGTGAGTTCTATTATTTGTATCCTCCTTGTGTTGGAGTGGTTTTGATGCCTAGGTTGTATGCACTTGTGTTTCCCTTGGTGATTGGTTTGTGAGGGTGTTGTCCATTAGAAGAGTGGCTTTTGTTAGGGGCCAAAGCCTAAAGAGGTAAACCGGGTAACTTTTAGAAGTGAGTTAATCAAGTGATAATTAAATTAATGTACTTAGATGATTAGGATGTAGTTCACACTAATCAAGAAAATTTAATCCTCACTCATAGACACAAGGGCTCGTTTAGACTTGGGATGAGTGAGAAGGCCTGGAATGGCATAGTCATTTATCTTGTCAGTACGAGAGGTATTTGATGCCGCATGAGTGAGTATGAGTGCCAGGATTCAGTTGAGGCCACTAGGATTACCAGAGCCTATGAAGAATGCCCAGAGGAGATCTCATGACTACTATGCGATGATACTCTATCTAGGACAACTATTGTTAATTGTTTTATGTGTATGGTTTTGTGAACATACTTGATTAATATTATGTCTGGAAGCAATGTGACCTATGTCAGTGATGTTGGAGTTGTACTTGATTTGTACTTGTATGGTAATTGAGTCATACTTGTTAGTTCATTTGTCTGGTTATATCAGTATGAGTCTGCCTTTGGTTAGTGGTTGTAAATCTTTGTCCATGTTACTTTGTTACTATCTCCTAGCATGGGGGGTGGGCCTTCAGGTACCACTTGGTTGGGTGGAACATGCACCAAAACCGTTGGGTCCCCATCTATCTTTAGTACTTGGTGGCGAGACATCCAGATGGACAGCTCACGGTTCTTGTTGTAATTTCTTGCATTGTAATATTTCAATTTGTATAAGTTATTTTATCCCTCTTATGTTTATGAGGTGGAATTTTGTAATTGTAATACATATGTACTATTGCATCATTCTAGGAATGAGTGATGTAACTATTGGATTAAGATAATGATTATGAGATTATGTCTTGGTTGAATATCTCATTATGTTATGTGGTATTCTTATGATGTATGATGCTTATTTCATAAAGATTATAATGCTATGGTTATATGTAGTATGTTTGTGTGGGTTTAAGTAATCCTAACCTTGTAGCCTTAGAGGTTGTTGTTAATTAGTAAGTGAATGTGTATGTTAAATGCACTTTATATAAAAAAAATTGGTTCACTTTAATCATTAATTACAACTTCCTTTAGGGTTACTTGGCGGGGCATTACACTTTCACACCCAAACATGTCGAATCACTCTAAGCTACGTTCAACCTAGTCGATCCCTTAAGGGTCCAAAGTGCAAAAGGGCAATAATCTTTGGTGGGCTACTACTCAAAAATAGTGACGCTTACGAACTCTCTATCTGATCCTATGGGATCACGTTGGGACCCTCTACAATAACCTCTCTCAATTTTTGTTATCTTGGAGTCGTTTTCCCATTGTGTCTAGTTTTCATTTGATGGAAAATTTGTCAAATGCAAGCAGTGTAAAGTTACAAAGTGGTGCAACTTTCGTTCTGCAACTCGTGTGACCAAACAGACTATTCCAATGCATCAAAATGGGTACATTTACACTAGGTATGGTCCTCTTTTGCACCCAAAAACATCGAATCACTCTGAGCTATGTTCAACCAACTTGATTCCTTAAGGGTACAAAGTGAAAAAGGGCAGCAATCTTTGATGGTCTACTACTCGAAACCCGTGATGCTTACGAACTCTTCATCTAAGTCTACGGGATCACATTGGGCCCCTCTACAATAAAATTTCTCAGTTTTTTAATCTTAGAGTCATTTTTCCATGGTGTCCAATTTTCACTTGATGGAAAAAGTGTCAAATGAAAGCAGTGTAAAGTTGCAAAGTGGTGCAACTTTCGTTCTGCAACTCATGTGACCAAACAAACTGTTCTAACACGTCTTGATAGGTATGTTTACACTAGACATGGTCCTCTTTCACATCCAAACACCTCGAATCACTCCAAGCTACGTTCAACCGGATTGATCCCTTATGATGGCATGCAAAACAATCAAAAAGAGAAGCATTCACATGACAATTGAGAAGTTTGAGTTTTCCACACCAAAAGCATATGATCATACTTAAGTCTAGCAAGTGCAAGATGTTTTTTTAATTATCCTCCTTTCCCTTACAATAATATACAACCAATTGTAAATGCATACAATGGTGGAGCTTAGAAATAAATTATTTTTCCTCAATTAACAACTTTGGTTGTGAAGCATTTTGTCATTTTCATTTGAAATGATTTGTTATACTTGAAAATTGGGGTCTAAGAGAAACAAGTGATGCTCTTGCTTACATTTATTATTTGGTGTGATAATAAAGTTTTCACCCAAGTTTGTTTCTTATTTGTATTATAAATTATAAAGCTTCCTCCCAAGTCCATTTCCTATATAGGAAATAATATCACAAAAATTTGACATACACATCTTTCGATGTGTTTATATGGTGATGGATCAAGAAAATAACAATTCATTATGCAGTGTGAGGATTATGCTGTGAAATTTTTTAAAGACTATTCAAGATAAATGTTTATATGATAATGTGTCAAGAAGTTAACTACTCGTCATCTACTATGAATATTATGTTTTGCAAGTGTTGTGAAGATTATGTATCCTTTTCTTAATTGAGTTGTTCCAATCAAAAGATTAAATATACTAGAATCTTTTTATGAAACATCTCATGGAATACCAATTGAAAATGTGTTTTTTGCTTTTAGATAAAGTATTTGATGAAACTCTTTGAATTAAACTGAATCGAGATATGTAAGAATAGGGGAGCATTAGGAAATACATTGCTCAAGGATCTTAAATAAGCCTTCTTACCAAATTTGAAAAAGCATGATAAACCCATAATTGAATATTTTATAGTCATCAAAGTGGGCACTAATTATATATTATATAGATCATATTCTTCTTTATCTTTAAGATCTTCTAAGTTTGGAAATGGTTTCACCAAGTTGTGAAGGGTGAATTTTTCTTTATTCAGTTATGCCTATGTGGGTTCATTTGCCTTATCTCCCTTTGTAATTTTGGGTGGATTATTGCTTTCAAAGTATTGGGAATGCTTTTCATATTTTCTAGTTGGTAGTTGTCATTCTAGAAGGCTCATCTCTTGATATATATATATTATACTTATTCTTAATCAATTATCAAATTAATAATTAGTGCATTTATTTATAGTTAATCTTTTCTTTTAATTTGTAACTCTACTAGTATTCTTAGAAATATTGAAGTTGTTTAGCATCAACTAATAAAGTTATTTAGCATCAATCAATAAATATTCAAGAAAAACCATGAAGGACAACAATGATCAATTATAGGGCTAACCAATTAATAAGTATACATGTGAATAAGTCAAGCATACATGTGAATAAGGGAAGCACAAGTACTCAAATACACGTAAACCTTGATGTATACACATGAATACATAATATACACAAATTAATAAAAATTATATGCATGAATACAAGGTATACACATGAAAACACGTAAGTCACAAAGTATACATTGGAATACACGTAAGTCACAAAGTATACACACAATTTGTAAAACATACACTTAAATACACGTAACTCATATCTATTGAACTACGGATTTATAATGCAAATATAGACACCATCGATAAAAAAATATTTGTATTAACCAAATAGCCATGTAGGAATACATCAATATATGTCGATATAAGTATAAAATATATACAAAATAGCCATATGGGCTTACAAGAATTCCATATAGGCATACAATGTCAAATATATCCAATACAAAATATGTACAAAAATTCCATATAGGCATACAACAAAGGGCTCTAGAATCAAAATTCATTGCTCTCCATGCTCTCGAAACACATTCTTTCCCTTTGCTTGTAGACTGGATGTCGATAAATTTGTGACTCATTTATTATGAGGTCAAGGAGTGCTCCTGGTGCTCCTCCTGCGGTTTAGTTCTAGGTCATGTTGTATCCGTTATAATAACAAGTAAAGCCATTAATATATAGAAATTACATGTTATAAAAAATGATATATTTAAAAAAATAATCACTTACCACCACTAGATGATCACTCTCCTTGAGGAAAATATTCACATGCTCATGCTGGGGTGTGTTGAAGCCCTCTAGGAACCATCCAAAGATAAATTAAACTATGAATCGATAATGGTTTGATTTTTCACTAACTAACAACTATAACAATGAATGTAAATTGAAATTTAGTAATTTGCCTCATACCTCTGTGAGAGCCATCAAGGAGTCTATTGCAGATGAAACACCAAGCTCCATTGCCCTATGAACATTTGGAGGTGTATCCGCTTCCAACATTTGAAAATAAAACAACTAATTATTCAATTATGAAAACTACAATAGTGATCCACATCATACTTATAATGTATGAGATAATGAACAAAATTTTGAGTACTTATTAAACTATATATTTCTGAATATCATGCTTACTATTTTCCCTATCCATAGCTTGTTCAAAAGCACCTATTTTAGTCTTTTACCCATAACAGCAAGGCAGTGAAAAGTTTGATAAAATTCTTTTGTAGACATGTACGATATCTGTGGTAGCATAAAGAAGGCAGTGAACTGTTTGAAAAAATGCCTCAAAGAAATGGGGTCTCATGGTGATGGAATGGAATTACAAACAAATGTGTCATGGCATTCCATCACCATGAGACTGCATTTCTTTGAGGAATTTTTTCAAACAGTTTATTGCCTTCTCTATGGTATTATTCTGGGATGGGGTGGATGGTATAGTGTGGTCTTGGTTATGAGATGGAGGGCGATCATGACATGAAGAGGGAGGGGTGGGGACATGAACAAGTGGAATAAAAGGTGGAAGCTTCCTTGGATTGGTAAATTAAGGATGAGGATGAGGACCTTGAAAATAATTTGGAGGGGAATTTTGGCTAAAGGGTTGGTTTCTATTTTTCAGGTAGTGATCTATTTGAAAAAATGCCTCAAAGAAATATGGTCTCATGGTGATGGAATTACATTCCATCACCATGAGACCACATTTCTTCAAGGTATTTTTCAAACTACTCACTATCTTGACTATGATATTGTTTACTATTATGCTTTGATAGATTTTTCTAAGCATCCATAGTTTGTTGGAAAATACCTATTTTATTCTTCTAGCCATAGCAGCAAGGAAGTAAGAAGTTTGATAAAATGCTTTGGTAGACATGTATGCAAAATGTGGTAGCATAGAAAATGTGGTGAGTTGTTTGAAAAAATGCCTCAAAAGAATGTGGTCTCATGGTGATGGAATGGCATCCCATCACCATGAGACCACATTTCTTCAAGGCATTTTTTCAAACTACTCACTGCCTTGTTTATGCTATTTCTTACTATTATGCTTTGATAGATTTTTTCCAAGCATCTAGAGTTTGTTGGAAAGCACATTTTTTAGGATTTTATCCATAGCAATAGGGAAATGAACTGTTTGATAAAATTCTTTGGTAGGCATGTATGGAAAATTTGGTAGCATAGAAAATGCGGTGAGCTGTTTGAAAAAATACCTCAAAGAAATGTGGTCTCATGGTGATGGAATGACATTCCATCGCCATGAGACCACATTTCTTCAAGGAATTTTTTCAAACTACTCACTACCTTGTCTATGTTATTGCTTAATGTTATCCTTTGATATATTTTTTCCAAGCATCCATTGTTTTTTGGAAAGCACCTAATTTAGGCTTTTAGCCATAGTAGCGAGGAAGTGAGTAGATTGATTAAATACTTTGGTAGACGTTTATGGAAAATGTGGTAGCATAGAAAAAGGCAGCGAGTTTTTTGAAAAAATGCCTCAAGGAAATGTGGTCTCATGGTGATGAAATGGCATTCCATCACCATGAGACCACATTTCTTCAAGTCATTTTTTCAAACTACTCACTTCCATGTCTATGCTATTGCTTACTATTATGCTTTGATAGATTTTTTCCAAGCATCCATAATTTGTTGGAAAGCACCTTTTTAGGATTTTAGCCATAGCGATAAGGAAATGAACTATTTGATAAAATGCTTTGGTAGACATGTATGGAAAATGTGGTAGCATAGAAAAGGCAACAAGCTGTTTGAAAAAATACCTCTAAGAAATGTGGTCTCATGGTGATGGAATGGTATTCCATCACCATGAGACCATATTTCTTCGAGGAATTTTTCAAACTACTCACTTCCTTGTCTATGCTTAATATTATTCTTTGATATATTTTTTTCCAAGAATCCATAGTTTGTTGGGAAGCACCTTTTTATAGGCTTTTAGCCATAGCATCAAGGAAGTGAACTATTTGATAAAATGCTTAGGTAGACATGTATGGAAAATGTGGTAGCATAGAATAGGCAGTGAGTTGTTTGAAAAAATTCCTCAAATAAATTGGGTCTCATGGTGATGGAAATCACCATGAGACCACATTTCTTTGAGACATCTTTTCAAACAACTCATTGTCTTGTCTATGCTATTTCTTACTATTATTCTTTCATATTTCTTCCAAGCATCCATAACATAGACAAGGCAGTGAACTATTTGAATATAGGCCTCAGTAAAAAGTGGTCTCATGAAATTCCATTACAAGAAAATGCAAGTGGTAGCCACTCCTAGTTATTACTTATGCTATGTGAAGTAATTGCATCATTGCTTATGTTGACTTTCTAAAAAACTATATTGTAGTTGAAATTTTGTCATCTTTCAACATCTAGTATTTAGTTATGGAATGTGAAGTAATGCTTTGAGTTTGAAAGATGTGCAATGCAACGTAATCAATGATATGAATATAAACTACACAAATCTATTAAGTACAATTCATTAGTTAAAGTATGTATTCTATTACTTGCGTGTGGGTTTTTCTAACTCCATTATCATTGGGAGGTGTTCCCATGAAACTTCCAATATTAGCCTATTCAACATCCAAATTAGATATTAGAATACCATTCATATAAAAATGTTATTAACATGTAATAAATTTATAATTTTTTACCAGTTACATACCTCAACAGTAGATGTAGTGGAGTTATAAGTAGGTGTAGGGTTGGTGTATCTAGTATCAACACTGTGACCTTGAAATTAAATCATAAAAGTAAATTAGTTAATCTTGCATTTCAAAATTTAAATTTAATAAATTAAATTCAATGAACATGCTAACATTTACCTGAGTATTGATGCAATAAGCCTCATTCAAAATGTCAGCTACCCTCGCCATCTTCATAGTTATAAATGTATGTTGTGTAGCAGCCTCGTGAGTGTCGGTGGGGTCATATGAACAAGTCAATCTGCAAGCCTAATATGAATGGGATGGAAGCCTACCACTCAAAGACTCCCCTAGATGACCATGTACTAGAGGACTGGCATGTTGGATGACACTTTGGGTCAAAGAGTTGATAGCCTGCAAAGTGTCTAACTTGGCACTCTCCTTCACGATGGAAGGGATAACGATGTGCTCATGATCCGGTCTAGCAAGATCTTGTCTCGCTTACCGCCTAGGATCATATCATGCACCAGGTCTATCTTGAGCCAGCCCCCCACCTCTCCCCTAGAAGTCCCTCATATCAAAATAATTTGGGATTTTGTTCAGGATGAACTCACAATATAGTTTCCTTAGGAAACATTGTGGGATTTCGCAATTGTTGCATGGTGGGTAATCAAAAACCATGTACCACCTATCCCAAAAAAAATTCCTAATCCCTTGGTGGTGGCACCAATGGATAGGAAACCTCTCCGCATTGAGGTCAAGATTTTGATTTGTGCATGGTTTGGTGAATAATGAGCACAAATCTATTTTTTTAATTTTTTCATCTTTTACATCTTTATATGATAATTTATCCTAGTAAAAATTCCTAGCCACCTGCCTCCTATCTTTCCAACCACTTAACTATTTGTTGATTGCATCTACATGTTTTAACATTTTTTTAAGTGAATTTTCAAGAGTTCTTCTTTCCATGGTTGAACCTATTGGATCGTTCAACCTCGTGATTAACTCCTTAATTTGATTTTTATTGTTTTCAATTACCCCCATTAAATTTTGCTAAGTGCCAGGAGGATGTTGAGGGATTGGTGGAGGATATTGTTGTTGTGTTTGTTGAACTTGAGGACTTTGTTCATGTTATTGTTGTTTTGGTTGTTGACAATTTTTAGGAGGGTTTTCAAGAGGGTTTCTAGGATCATTATCATTTTCTACAAATTCAACAAATGAATATAAAAACCAACCTAAAACTAACAAATTCACAACAAAAAATAAACAATCCTTACCTATTTGACCTCCTCTTGACGTAGCAGCATCCTAGCGACAAAATAGCAACAAATTGACAAAAAGAATGCAAGATTATCTCCTCCCAAAATGCAAGTGCCCAAGAGAAGGGTTTTTGGCTATGAGCAGTAGAAAAAATAGTCAACATAAAAATGAATTTGATTTTCTTTTTTCTTACTAACTTATAACACAAGCGTGGAATAGGTTTGATGTGGTCAAGCCTTAGGCTCGGTCACACCAAGCCATATCGTGAGCGCATTATAGCCTATCAGAAGTTTTTTAAAATTTTGGCCACAATTTGGCCTCCCATCATTTTGCACCCGCCCTTAGGTTACAATCACCATTTCATCCATAATAATGTACACCCAATTTTAAAAATATTCTATCTTCTTTTGAGATTAGTGTTTAAAAAATTATAAGACTTGGCTATGTTAAAATAAATGTGTCTATTTTCATAAGTTTTCAAGCGATAATGCTTAATTTATGTTTTGTTCATGGGATTCAGGTTTTGAAGCTTCTAACAAGGGAAGGATATGACTTGAAAAATAAAAATTGTGGGAAGATGCCAGTATCATTCTTTATTTGTATTGGGAATCTTTGATACAAAAGATTATACTTTCACTAGATACCTTAGTAATCTGAACCATCATATGAAGATTGCTTTTGGGAGCTATATAAATCAATCTCATTTTTTATTGAAAGTCTTAAGTTTGTAACCTACCCAATATTCAAATTTATCCTCTTACTAAACAACAAATTCCAAGATTGGAACCTATGAATATGCAATTATTTGATATGAGGTGTTGATTTTTGGTAAGATTGTACTGTAAGCTTGTAAAGAATTTCTTAACTAGGCTAATTTCATTGGAAATAATCAGTTATTTATTCTTAATGACTTTATTTATCAGTAGAAATATTTTAATTATCCATGTATTAATTTAATTGGATTGCATTGACTAATTTTTGAGACTTTGATATATCTGGTTGAAAGACATGGAGTGTGTTTATTTATCTACTGATGAATTCATAAATCTAAATAGTAGTTCACATACATATTAAAAATATATCTATGTAAAAAATAAAATAATTATTAAAGTATCTTGTTCATGGGTTAAGCGGGTTAATATTTACAAAATCCAAGCAAAGACATTAGATGGATGAACTCTATGGAGGTTTGGTGCAGGTTAAACTTCAACAAGGTATCTAGGGGAAACTAGGGTATCTTTGGGGTTCGTTGTATTTTGAGAGATTATGAAGGACGTCTAGTTGGTGGCTTCTCGAAGGGCTTTGAACATGGAAAAAATATTGAAGTAGATTTCATGAAACTCCTAGTTGACCTACAACCATGTTATGAACTAGGTATAAAAATTATATATTGAAGGAGGTTCCCATATCATTATAAATGCATTGAGACCATTGTTATCCAAAAAAATTGTAGACCCCCTCACTAGGTTCCCTTCTAGTTGTTTAAGTTTTATAATCTTTGTATTTCCTAAATTTATTCTACCTCCTTACTTTCCTTCAATTGATTAGGGTTTGATATTTTATTGCTATTTCCATAATGCAAAATTTGACCCTTGTTTTCTTACTACTTATAAATTATTTATGCTCATGTCCACCTATGATATAATGTTAGATAAATAGACACTAAATGTAATTGTTGTACAGAAGTATATATTCATAGTAAAAAACTATATACATATATACCCTATGTTGGGATGATTCATATGATCATATGGGATATGCTTGCATATGTTGATGTTTTATGAAACTTGAATACATGGGATATGTAATTACACTTACCTTCTTCATTAGTACCAATATATACTCCCTTAACTCCTATATATACCACACTCATAGGTAGATGGTGAATAATTAAAGTGGAGGGTCATCATCTTATGATATTCAATTTTTGAAATTGGTTGCATGCTTGTGAAGATTGTTATTATTATCATAACATCATATTTTTTTCCTTTCTTTAGCAATATAGTTCTGAAACCAACAACATGCATTCTTCCCTTCTATTTATTTGTAGTCCCTAAATAATAAGAAGATATGTTATATTTATTTAGTACTAGGAGTCTTTGTGACTAATTTGTATAGCTCTCTAAATAGTGGCTCTTGGTTTTCTATTGACCTTCATCTTGACTCACTTAAGGATTAGGGTGTTAGCATGATCATGGCATGATTTCCATGTCCTTGTAACATTACTTAGAATAAAAATATGTTAAATTTAAATCAACCTTAAAGCCCTTCTATAAAATTTTAAATATAAACCTAACATCAATATTTAACTAAGATATAATAATATAAAATTATATTATAATATCGTTGTTCACAAGAAGATAGCATCAATAACATCTATATTGAATGCAAAATTCTTAGCATCATGGTTTAGATTTTTCTACAACTTGGTGAAAAGAAATTAAATAACTATTGTAGATTATACAAAACCTTTAGGATTTAATGTGTAGTGAATGATGAGAACATAAATCTAGACAAATAATGAGGACTTTAAATACTAGAAACAATATTATTTATCCTAAAACTAACACCCCACATACCCAAAATATGTCCATTTACTTATCTATAATTTAAATCGATCAAACTTTTATAATTTTAGCAACTCGTGCAACTAGAATCTAGATGGTAAGAACTTATAGAAACGTCGCTAAAATCAAAATAGTGGGGTGGGGAAATTTTTGTATATATAGGCAATCTGCTCATAGGGTAAGTGCAAAAATTGGGGGACCAAAAAGTGACCACACCACTTTTCGGTCCCCTAGTAGATATAACACAAGCTTGTTACAACATGTTGGCATTATGTTGAGCATAAAATAAAAATAATGAGGTTGAGTTCATTTGAACATTGACCTCTCAAAAAAAAATATAACAAAATGAAACCCTTTAGAGCATTCTTGCATTGTGGAGTAATTGTATAACTATTATTTCTTCACCAAAGCACAACTAAAATGCTGACACGATGTCCTTGAGGTTGAGGAGGTTATTTTTTTGTTTTTTAATATAAAATTTCAATTGAATTGATAAAGAAAATGGTTTTGAGTGATTTTTTTTAATTTCTAGGAATTGGGAATGCCCCACCAGTTCATGAAAACCCTCATTCACTAGTTCACAAAAACCTTGGTGAAGAAAAACTACAAAAAATCCCTCCAATAATGCCTCAATATCCTTTTGGGATTCAAGAAAACATGTTAAGGAAAATAAAAAATAATAAGAGAGAACTTGAGGCAATAATTGAAAGCTTGATAGATCCATCAAGAACAAACTCTCACAGGTCTACCCTTGCCAATTTATTAGAATCAATTGAATCTCTCACATAGAATAGATATGAGTGGCCAATCCAACACTTGATCAAACAAGAGGGAAAAACAAAAATTTTATGCCAATATTTATAGTACAAGAAAATAAAACAAAAAAATAAAATTGAAATCCAATTTTTGTGCATTGTTCACTAACCCACGAACTAATGCACCCCTACACGATGATTGTAGGAGGTTCCCTATCCAATGGTGCCACAACCAAGTGATATTGAATAATTTTTGGGATTGGTTTTGGATGGTTTTTGACCATCCTCCCTGCAATACCGATGAGTTCTTGCATTACTTTTTGAGGAAATTCTTTTGCAAGTTTGTCCTCAACAAGATCCCTAACTACATTGACATACAAGAGTTTCAGGGTAGACGTGGGGGAAAAATGTGTTAGGGTTATAAGGAAGATATCTAACAAGTTAAATGCAGATTTGATCAATAAAACAGAGAAATAAACACACAGAAAAATTATAGCAGAAACAAGACAACACAGAGAATTGAACATGCCTCACCCAATTCGAGCTACATCTACCAAACCGTAGCCATCCAATGATTTTATTATCTAGTGCAAAACCTATTACAATCACATGAATAATCGCTTCACTGAAACTCACATACAACCGCTTATTTCAAGCTTTTTAGAAACTTCTAGAATTAGGGTTCTACAAAGTCCGTTTTTTTTATTTTTTCGATGAATCAAAACAGTACATGAAGAGTGTACTGTATAGCATGATCAGATGCCACATACCAACACAATGTGCCCAAAACCAAGATTTGAGACCCCTTGGTAGGCTATACAATGAGCATGTCATAATCCCTTCCATTCCGAAGGATCGTGTTGAGATCAAGACTTTATAGTCCATCAACTCACACACTCATACCCTAACATCAACCTTAGAATAAAAATATGCTGAATTTTAATCAACCTTAAAGCCCTTCTATAAAATTTCAAATATAAACCTAACATCAATATTTAACTAAGATATAATAATATAAAATTATATTATAATATCGTTGTTCACGAGAAGATAACATCAATAACATGTATATTGAATACAAAATGCTTAGCCTCATGGTTTAGATTTTTCTATAACTTGGTGAAAAGAAATTAAATATCCATTGTAGATGATACAAAACCTTTAGGATTTAATGTGTAGTGAATGATGAGAACATAACTCTAGATAATGAGGCCTTTAAATACCAGAAACAACATTATTTATCCTAAAACTAACACCCCACATACCCAAAACATGTCCATGTACTTATGTAGCATTTAAATGGATCAAACTTTTGTAATTTTAGTAACTCTTGCAACTAGAATCTACATGGTAAGAACTTATAGAAACATCACTAAAATCAAAATAGTGGGGTAGGGAAATTTTTGTATTTAGGAAATATGCTCACAGGGTAACTACAAAAATGGGGGACCAAAAAGTGACCAAGCCACTTTTTGGCCCCCTAGTAGATATACCACAATATTGTTATAACACACTCGCATTATGTTGAGCATAAAATAAAAATCATGAGACCAAGTTCATTTGAACATGACCTCTCAATAAAAAATATAACAAAATGAAACCCTTTAGAGAATGCTTGCATTGTGAAGTAACTGTATAATTATTATTTCTTTAGAGCATGCTTGCATTGGCATGTGAGAGTTCTAGGGTAGAGTTGGGGGATCTATAGAAGACAAAGTGGAGGCATGATGTGCCCAAATCTAAGAGTTGAGACCCCTTGGTATGCTAGATATTGAGCATTTTATAATCCCTTCCATTCTAAAGGAGGGTGTTAAGATCAAGACCCTATAGTTTATCAACTCACACATTCATACCCTTTTACAACACACTACACATATAGCACATGGTGATGTGGGTGAGTCTTATAGGTCTCAATGTTCACCTCACTTAAGTCAAAAATAAGGGCCTATTTGTGTTTATGGGTCTAAATGTGATCAATGCATGTGGCCAACAACACGATGCATCTATATTGGATAAGACTCTCATGAAAAATGATCTAATGGATTGAATATTTGGCATTGATAGGGTCTATTCTTTTTATCTTCACTTTTTTCATTTTCACTTTTTTGACTAGAGGGGGGAACAACCTCTCCAAAGTATGCAAAATAGTCAAGCTCTATGAAGAAACCAACTTTATGGTCCCCACTTGGTATTCCTAATTCATGAAGTCCCATGAATTCAATGATTGCTTCATTGTTCTTAAATTTATCTAAACTCGATGGTCCTTGTTGATCCCAATATATGAGTTAGGGGTAGACGAGGGGTAATCCATCATTAGTATTGTCAAGGGAAAATGAGTAGACTGATATGGTAAATATAGAGGTATAATCATCATCCCAACAAGAATCGATCTGAATATAATGTCCATGATATTGGTTCGGGAGGATAAGTCAATTTCGTGAAAGACATCAGCTAGGTCATATTCATTGGATGTGCAAGAATTCAATTCCCACTCTTAGAGTCGATTTCAAAATAGTACTCCTCAAATGTATTGATTTCATTTAAAACGTTAACTTCTCACTCAAAGGAAACTTAGTTCCAAGAATACTCACTTTTGTCGGTACGTACCCTAACCCTCTATTCTTTGGTAGGCAAGGAGGCAATATGGGTTCAACCATTCCATGTTTGTTTAGACCAAGACCACTATATCCATCATATCCTTGTTGCTTCATTATTTGGAACCCTTTTAGATATTGCTCAACTTGATGAAGGTGGTAGGAGGATTATGGATGATAATTTTAGGCTCCTAAATAAAGTGGGTTTTTTTCATAAGTCTTTGGTGATTTAGGAAACTTTCCAAAACAAAATAAACTCTAGGTAAAAGAATAAAGTTGTGTCACACTTTTGGCCAACTTATTAGCACAAGTGAACTTTAGTAATTATAACTACAAATCAATTATGGTCAAACATATGATCTAGTAAGATTCATTCTAGATAAGTTAAGTATGTCCACAACTTTTGCAACTAAAATTGTTGGCTAAATGCATATGTAGCACCACTTTGAATCCAATTTACTAAAAAAATAAAATTATTTGAAAATTTAATGTTTCAACAATTCCTACTCATATAAAAAAAATTTAAAATGCAAAAATATCTTTTTGTAGATCCATAAGTGTAGTTCCCAAATATATATTTATTTTGATAATCCAATTAATATTAATATTTTATTTGTTTATTTACTAAAAGTAGGTTATCAGAAAAGAAAAAAATATTAGGCTAATTATCATATCAAGAAAAATGCTAAAATTTATTATTTTATTTTATTTTCAAAATATGATGCCCTAGATAAAAGAATCTAGATTAAGATAGTATAATTTGTTTTCTATTTTAGATAATTTTTTAATATAAAAGTTGACATCGAGTGGAAATAATTGTGTTTTAATACACGTGCATTTAAATATTTATTTAAAAATATATATTTATTAAAATTGCAAAACAAAATATCCATGCCCTAAAGTTTGAAGTTATAAATACACACAAAAAATTGAAAGAAAAAATAGAAAATTTACTATATAAGGCTTGACATCTCATGTAACGTTATTTTTTAGTATTTTATCAACAACTAAATTATAGTGTTAATTTATAAAAACTATATTCAAATAATTTTTTAATTTTGGGTGGGTGCATGAAGATGGGTAGCAATTTTGTGGCCACTTTTTTAAAAAAATTGAAAACTCATAACGTGAGCGCATTATGGCTTGGTGTGTTGAACCTGAGGCTCGGCCACCACAAGCCCATAATGCGAGCGTGTTATAACGCATTCGCGTTAGGACATGTTAAAAGCAAAAAAAAAGATGTTGAATTCATTTTCATTTCTGACTGTGTTTTTTTGTTGCCCGCGGCCAAAAACCCCAGAATTTCGTGCTCACATTCTAGGAGGAGATTTCTTGCAAAAATCTTCATCAACGGTTGTTGATTCATCACCAAGATGTCGCCACATCGACGAGGAGGTCAAAGAAGTAAGGATTGTTTTTTTTAGGTTGTATTTGATATCTATTTTTTGAATTTGTAGGAGATGTTAATCAACCTGGAAAACCTCCTCAAAATCCAGAGCAAGAACAAAATCCTCAACAACAACAACAACCTCCTCCACCAATCCCTCAATACCCTCCTAGTACTCAATAAAATTTAATGGGTGAAATTGAGAACGATAAAAAACAAATTGAAGATTCAATCGAGAGGTTGAACAATCCAAATGGTTCAACTGTGAAAAGAATGACCTTGGCAACTTCACTGCAAGATATGCTAAAAAATGTAGATTCAATCAACAAACAATTAACTAGTTGGCGGGATAGGAGGGAGGCGACTAGGGATTTTTTACTAAGATAAATGATCATATAAAGAAGTAAAAGATTTAAAAATTACAAAAGGTGATTTGTGTGCATTATTCATTGACCCGCGGTCAAATGGAAATCTCTCTCTCAATGCGAAGAGTTTTCCTATTCATTAGTGCCACCACCAAGAGATTAGGAAATATTTTTGGGATAGGTGGTACATGGTTTTTGATGACCCACCATGCAAAAATTGTGAAGTCCCACAGTATTTCCTCAAGAAACTATACGTTGAGTTCACCTTGAACAAAATCCCAAATTATTTTGATATGAAGGACTTCCAGGGGAGAGGTGGGGGGTCGGCACAAGATAGGCCCAATGCACAGCTGGATCCTACATGACAAGCAAGATGACCTCTTGCTAGGTTGCCTCATGAGCACATCGTCATCCCTTCCGTTGTGAAGGAGAGTACAGACATAGAGACTATGCAGGCCATCAACTCTTTGACAAAAAGTGTCATCCAACATGCTAGCCCTCTTATACAATGCCATCCAGGGGAGTCTTTGACAGGTGGGCTTCGATCCCATGTATGTCAATTTTATGGGGCGACTTGTTCATATGACCCCACCAACACTCAGGAGGCTGTTGTGTAGGATCCGTCTGCAGCTATGGAGATGGAGAGGGAAACTGACATTTTGCATGACACGTATGGCATTGATACTCAGGTAAAAGTTAGCATTTTCATTGAAATGCAAGATTAACTAATTTAGTTTTATGATTTTAAAAAACTTACAGGGTCACAATGTTGGTACTGGATACACCCACCCTACACCTACTTATTTCTACAATACACCTATCGGTGGGGTATGTAACTAGTAAACAATTATAAATTTATTACATGTTAATAACATTGTTTTAGGAATTGTATTTTAATATGTGATTTTGGATGTTGAATAGGCTAATATTGGAGGTTTCAAGGAAACACCTCTTGGTGCCAGTGGATTTAGTCAAACCTTCACAGAGGTAATAGAATAAAGAGTTTAACTAATGAATTTTACTTAATAGATTTTTGTAGTTTATATTCATATCGTTGATTATGTTTCATTGCACATCATTCAAACTCAAAGCATTACTTCACATTCCATAGCTAATAACTAAATGTTGATAGATGACAAAATTTCAACTACAATATAGTTGTTTAGAAAGTCAACATAAGTACTAATATAATTACTTCACATAGCATAAGTAGCAAGTCTAGGAGTAGCTTCCAATTGTATTTTCTTGTCATTGCATTCCATGAGACCACATTTTATTGTGGCATCTTTTTAAACAATTCACTGTCTTGTCTATGCTCTAAACTAGGCACCCATTATGGCCTACTCTCACATATTTGAAACTCACTTTCAAAGAGACACCTCTCCAAACACACAACCAACACTTAAAACCTCCAAATAGTCAAAATACAAACAATAAAATGTTAGAAACCAAGACCACCTACATGCAATCACCTGTCACATGCAAAAGACATGCAGAACCAAAGAAGATGTTTTGTAAACCTCAAAGTAAAAATGCATTATTGAGAATCAATAATTACAAAGAGATCAATCCTTATGAAGGGGATGAAGAAACCCTAAAAGGGAAACCCTAAATGAAACCCTAGTGTGCACACTTACTAATTAATCAATTATTAATGTGCCTAAGTTTAGCTTAAGCAACTAAAAGAATAAGTGACTTAATTAATTAACCAGTATGATATAATTAATTAAGTATAATAACTTATTACTCTAACACCCCCCCTTAAGATGAACTTAGGAAGAGGCTAAAACACTAAAATAATATGCATGCAAGCAAGGATGGGTCCCGACAACTAGGCCTAATCAAGTACCCATTTACAAGTGCAAGAAAGAGGTAGAGAAGGAAAACCCAGTGGGAAAAAACCCCCCTACAATGAGATGACATGCTGCAAAGAAGCACTGGAACCGCAATTTGGCAAGCAAGGAAAGATACTTCTATCTACAAGAAACCATATTGGAATCATAATGATGCAACAACAGACCCGATGCCATGGAACACTCGAAAACTCCAAACGGGAACAACCTTGGAATCTATGAAGCAACAGTTGATTATTGAAATAAATGTGATACTGAAATGAAGTGCAAAGATGCAAGGTGCACTCTCCCAACTGCCAAACATCCAATTAATCTCCAAAACACCCATCGGGCCAAATCTGGATTAATGATAAACCTAGGATAGATACAGAAAAAAGTGCATGGACAACAACATAGAGCTCCTCAATACCTTTCCAACTCCGCAAAGATAGTGAGAATCAGAGATCGTGGCAAAATTTATGAGCTCGGAAGCATAAAATAAACATCTAACTTCAAATAGAAATTATGATCCTAATAAAATGATGCTTCCTAAAATGTGAGATGCTAGATAAAACTAATAGTGCAATAAAGAGAAACAACAAGATAATAGGGCACCTCAATGATTAGCCTAAGAAAATGAACAATATGAAATCAAGATAAACAAATAAATTGTTGTTATACCTTCACGTTGTTGCTTCCTTGGTTGGCCCTTGATGTTGAAGTCTTGTGTGTTCCTTGGATGGCAATGAAATGAAGTGGATGCAAGATGAATTGATGCAATATGGGTGCTAAAATGGATGAGAGCTTGAATGACAATTTTGCAAGAGTTTATTTGCAAAAGACTTGATCCTTCAAAATGAAGGAATTGAAGGGGTATTTATAGGCCAAATTGAATTCTCTAGAGAATTCAACGGTTGGGATTGATCCAACAAAGATCAAGATGAAGGGCTATGGTGAGTTGAGGACTCACAAGCCCTCACATCTTGACATGTGGAGGGTGAGATATCTTAGGGTGGAGTGATGTGGAAATAAGGTGGAAGAGAAGGACAAGAGGTGGATCTTGGGGGATGAGAAGATTCCTTGGAAGAATAAAAGTGAATTAAAAATTCACAATGATTGGAAGAATCTAGTGGCTAAGAGAGGGTCTCCAAAAAGCTGGAGATTTGTCACATGTGGGTGATGTGACAAGTCCAAGGTTCTAGAAGCCCTTGGCACATGTGAAGTGACAAGTCAAGGCTTCTAGAATCTTGCATGGGGGATGGAGAAGACCTTGGAAAGATAAAAGTGAATTAAAAATTCACATGGGAAAGAGGGCAACCTTGGTTGAATAAATGTGAATTAAAAATTCACATGGGGAAGGGAGTCCATACCAAAAATGGTAAGTGGGAAGGTTGACCAGAAAAGGTAAGCTAAATATGGTTAATGATTCTGATTAAGGTTGTGCAAACATAGGATTAAGGTAATTAATGAGAGATTAGAGGCAAGTGGGAGATTATGGAGGATGTGACACTTAATCAAGATTAAGTGGTGCACATCCTAATCATAGATTAATCAATTTAATCCGGATTAGAAGAGGGTTATGGAGAATGTGACAAGGAGAATTTGTCATGTTTATTTAATTTAGAGAAGAGAAGACAAGGGGGTAAGGTAAAGTATTTAATTTATTTAATTAGATACTTTAGGAACCTTAGGTAGAAAATAAAATAGTGATTGAATAAATTATTTAATCACTGTTAATGGAATAGATGAATATAATAGATGATTTTGACCATGTAGAAGTGGTCAAATTTAAATGTCTACATTTTGCCCCTCTTTGAAGTACCATTAGAATAACTGTGCTTCGAAGAAAAGAAAGTGCAGATTACTCTATAGAGGAAGTAACCGGAAGATGATGCCCCAGCATAGGACTTGAGTTGTCCAATTAGTGGGGAATGGATGAAGATGCCCCAATCCTGGAAGGAGTTGATTATGGCAGGGAAAATGGATTAATGTGAAGGGTATGCCCCCTCGAGAGGGCGATGGGGGAAAAGAGAGGGGTCTTGGGTGACCTCTTGATAGGAAGAAATGGATGTTATGGTTGGAAAGAGGGCAAAAAATTAGGCAAGTGATGAAGGAGGAAGAGATGGGGGAAAGGATGAGAGATGAGAGGGGATATGAAAATGACAATGTAAAGTGATGAAACAAAAAAAAATGATGATAAGCGATGGGAGATAAAGGTGAGCACAAATGGATGCAAGGAAAAATGTGATGTTGCCCCAGTCCAGGTACAAGCTAGGTTGGGCGAATGGTTGATGGAGTGTTGTTGATGAGGATATGATACATCCCAAAACAACACAAGGATAGAGAAGGATACATCCCGATGAGGATGAGGATGAGTGTTGTTGACGAGGGAATGATACATCCCAAAACAACACAAGGATAGGGAAGGATACATCCCACTGAGATGAGGATGAGGATGAGTGTTGTTGACGAGGGAATGATACATCCCAAAACAACACAAGGATAGGGAAGGATACATCCCGTAGATGAGAATGATGATGAGGAGGAGGATGAGGATGGGGGAGACATGCAAAATGATGGAATGGAAAATGAAATGCAATCCTAATGCAATTTGCCATCCGTAGAGCACTGATTTTTGCTATAGCATAAGACACCAGGTGTCAGGATATGTAAACCAAGATGGATTAGTGTTCAATGCATAAAACAAGCACAACAAACAAGAAGGCTATCCCAACACCCCAAAGTCGCGATGACTTTGGTCGGGCCAGGTATTGGAATAACCACAAGCACAAAAGGATGCCTCAGCGTAACACAAGACCTCAGGGATCTTGGTGGGTACTACGTGGGACAACTAAGAAGACAAAAACAAAGAAATGAGCAAGATATGCCCCTATGTTTACTAGTCAAAGCACACCATGATATGATGGATCAAGGCGACCATGACAAGTGATGATAGGGAGCTCAAATGATAAACAAAAGCCAAAAGCATCAAAATATCACAATCAATTTCAAATGTCCTTTGCCATAGGATCAAGATGATGGATGGGGTTGATGAGGTCTGTTAGGAAGGATACATCCTATTGAGACCTATGATGGATAGTAAACTAAAAGATCAATATGATGTAGGATACCAGAAACCGATTGGATCGTGTGATATAGATGACCGTTGTTTGATAAGCACTAGCTCGGATAGGGACATACTTGACGATACAACAAGATGACATGACACAAGACTGAACCTAAAGACCTAGGCGCTCAAGGGTTGATCAAAGATCAACCTTGCCTACGTGAAAGCGCAGAACCCTCGTAGTTCAGGGAAAGACTATGGTAAAAGTGGAAAGATGATGATGAAGATAGAGGATGGAAGGTAATGATCAGATGGAAAAAAAAAATGACCAGGGGGCGGACCAAATGATGGACCTTGCCTACGTGAAAGCATAGGGGCAATGTAGTTCGACACAAGGCCAAAGATAGATGATGGAAGAGGAAAAGATAGACAAAAGATAGAACCCTGGGGGTGGATCAAATGACCGACCTTACCTATGTGAAAGCGTAGGGGCAACGTAGTTCAACAAGAGACCGATGATAGACAATGGATAAGGGATGATGAGATGACCAAGATAAATGGATAAAATGATGTTGCGGATATGGTGAGCCAGGATAGGCCGTGCAGATGGGATGGTCGATATGTGGGATGTGGGTTATGCGAAGCTCATGGATGGGATAGTGACCTAGATTATTAGAATATGAATTGGGAGGATGAGAGGATGTATAGATGAATGATGAAGAGTGATAAGATATCAGAAAGATGTAGGAAATAGATAGGAGTGATGATAGTGAGATAACATGGCATTGGATTGCATGAGGGTAGCCTATAGCTAGATACCAATGACAAGGAATAATGGACGGAAATGGATGGATGGATAAGAAGATGCTAGGATAGGTGGATAGATGATGGATAGATGAGTGATGAAGATTGGAAAGATGTGAGAAATAGATAGGAATGATGATAGTGAAATATCAAGTCATTGGATTGCATGAGGGTAGCCTATAGCTAGAGACCAATGACAAGGGATTATGAGATGGAAGGAAAAGAAGATGCTAGGATAGGTGGATAGATGATGGGTAGATGAGTGATGAAGATTGGAAAGATGTGAGAAATAGATAGGAATGATGATAGTGAGATATCAAGTCATTGGATTGCATGAGGGTAGCCTATAGCTAGAGACCAATGACAAGGAATTACGAGATGGAAGGAAAATGGATGGATTGATAAAGATGGGAGATAGAAAGATGCTAGGATAGGTGGATAGATGATGGGTAGATGAGTGATGAATATTGGAAAGATGTGAGAAATAGATAGGAATGATGATAGTGAGGTATCAAGTCATTGGATTGAATGGGGGTAGCCTATAGCTAGAGACCAATGACAAGGAATTACGAGATGGAAGGAAAATGGATGGATTGATAAAGATGGGAGATAGAAAGATGCTAGGATATATGGATAGAAGGACAAGGATTCAAAAAGATGACATGGATTACTAGGTAGATAAGTGGATGAGGAGATAAGGATGAAAATATGGAAAAGGATTTGTGGATGGGTAGATAGGAAGATAAGGATAGGGAGATGGATTGGATGTTTAGATAGAGGAATGGGGAGATAAGGATGAAAGGATGACAAGGACTATGGGATGAGAGGATGGGGAGATGGAGAAGATTACCTGACAGAATGGATGGATGATTTCTCCAAGGACCCTATTGCAAATAAGGAGATGCCCCCACTCTATATGTGTCATGCATGACGAGGCAAGAGGGATAGCAAGATGGGTGGATAAGGGAGTGAGATGGGCAATGGAAGATAGATAGAGGTGGATAAGGAATATAATAGTGTATGGATGGGAATATATGCCAAGAGGTGTCCAAAGCATGTATATAGGTTTGCCCCTACATTTATCAAGATCACAAGGAAGATGGAGGGAGTGGGATAAATGGGATAGGATGGATATGATGCAGAAGATAGGCAGATGTAGGAGATGGAGGAAAGGAATGCGTAAGTGGATGTTGCCCCCAATCGTGGAAGGAGACTAGATGGGGAATTTACGCATGATGCTTGCCAACTTTTCATCATGGTACTTATCCAAGGCGCTTGTTTGCCAAGTTTTCACCATTGGACGAATGATTTTCTCTGTATTTTTTTTTTTCTGATTTTTTTGCTCTTTTTTGGAGTAGGATGTGGACGAAGATGGATATGCGGATTTTAGAGGACAATTGATAAGGATAGGGATGAAGGACTTATGCATCAAGTTCCATATGAGGTAATAAGAGCCCATGTTTGAAGTGACTATGCAGATGTTGGTACAACCTTATTAGACTGGATGGTTTATGCAAGAGGATGGATTAAAGGAATTTGATGGGGGAGATAGAGAGGATAGTGGAGGGGATGTTGGTAAGTGTATGGATGGAATGATGGAGTGGATGTGTGATAGTGGAAGGTGTTCAGGACCAACATTGGCACATGTGGTGAACGTGAAAATATAGGTGGAGGAATGGATGGAGAGGGTGGCGATAATGGAGGAGGTGGGATAGTGATTTTTGGGGTGTAGGGACCCAAAATAGATTTAGGAGATGGAGGAGGTGAATTATTTTGTGGGGGAATAGCAACTTTGGATGTCGTTATGGAATTTTCAATGGAAGGTATGACACCTTTTTTCTTTGGGATCCACATGGTTTTTTTTTCTTTGGTGGGCCTTTGTGGCCTTTTGGATTGATTTGGATTTTGGACTTGATTGTTCTTTTCTTCAACATGTCTTTTGAAGGGGACATGAGGAGCTTTAGATTTACGTGGACATTCGGATTTATAAATTTTTGCTTTTGCATCCAAAGTGCTTTTAGTAGCAAGGGGATATATGCGAGGAGATGGATGATGGGGAGCGATGGAGGTAGGGTGATAGGGATTATGTATCGATGGATAATGTGTAGGTATGTGCCTTTGTTGATCCTGATTAGGAGTTATGAAGGTAGGATGTTTATGTTGTGTATGAGGGAGAGGGGGTGGATCAATGAAAGGATGAATAGGATAAGATGGAGGGGGTTATTTTGGGATATAAGGACCCAAAATAGACTGTGTATATGAAATATGTGTGGGGTTTGATGGAGGGCTATAAGAAACCATAGTAGATGAAGGATGAGCAATGATGGATGGAGGGACATAAGGACCCAAAATGGATTGAGAGGATGAGGGAGGAAGATGGATGGTTGTTTTTACGTAGTATGATGGAGGAGGGGGGATGGTGGCATATGTCTTGGTAGAATGATGGGAAGTACCTCTTGTGCCTTTAGAAGAGGATCGTTTAGGATGTACGAAGGTTGTACCAACATCTTTAGAGTGCGAGTTTTGGGAGACATATACAAGACCATGTGTGCCTGGATGTTCTTTGACTTGGATGGGCTCTAAAGTACCTTGCTCATGAAGGCCTAAACCTTTTCCTTGATAGTTCATGCTTTGTAGCATGTGATTTATGGTAGGATGCTTATTCTCTTGGAAGCATGATGTGAGTGCATTAGCAGGTGGAAGAGGAAAGGTGGTGTATAGACATTGTTTTTCTTCTGCAAGAAGACCACCATGGATGCACGTAATGTTACCAAGGTGATACAAAAGTGACATTGGGATGGTAAGACTAGATGGTGATGAAGGATCATGTGATGGGGATGAGGGGATAGCCACATCTGGAGGAATGAGTGATAAGGGATCATGAGAGGAATTGGGGAGTACAATGGGGTCTAGATGTATGGTAGTGGATGATAAGGGTTCATGAGATGGAGTGATTGCATCTTGAAGGAAAATGGGATCATGGGAGGGAGTGGAGGAGATAGTGTGATCTTGAGATGGGGTGGATGAGAGGATAGGATCATGACTTGGTTGAGGATATGGATCATGAGATGAAATGGATGGAAGACTATGTTCTTGAGATAGAGTAGATGGGATGGAGTGATCTTGATTTGGAGGAGGGGATATGCTTGTATGCTTTGGATCAAGCGCTTGGCATGACTCATCTTGTGTGGGATGTATGATGATGGAAGAGTGTTGGAGGGACTCCTCAATTGGGGGAGAGAGGAGGATGGAGGATTCATGAAGGTTATTGGATTGAAGTTTGTGAATATTAAGACTAGGAGGAGGGGATTGGATGTCTTCAATGGATTCAGTGGATCTAGTAGTAGAATATGGGGATTCAATGGATTTGATGGGTTTGACCAGCTCAATCATTTGCATGGTGGTAGGAATGGTGATGAGAGGGATAGGTGTAGGATGGAGAAGGGCCTCATCACCAGTGATAGTACATGAGAAAGTGGGAGGGCATGGTGTCTCTTCTTGCATGAGTCCTTGGGCGACTTTTCGAAGAGACGTAGGATTAGGTAGAGTGATGGGAATGGATGGGGGATTAGGATTAGGGATTGGTGGATTAGGATTAGACGTGGGGATGGGATTGGATGTAGGATTAGGAGGATAAGGATTAGATGAAGGGATGGGAATGGATGTAGGACTAGGAGGAGATGGAGGATTAGGATTAGATGAAGGGATGGGACTAGATGGAGGACTAGGATTAGATGAAGGGATAGAAATGGATGGAGGATTAGGATTAGATGAAGGGATGGGACTAGATGGAGGACTAGGATTAGATGAAGGGATAGAAATGGATGGAGGATTAGGATGAGATGAAGGGATGGAATTGGATGTAGGACTAGGAGGAGATGGAGGATTAAGATTAGATGAAGGGATGGAACTAGATGGAGGACTAGGAGGAGATGGAGGATTAGGATTAGATGAAGGGATGGGATTGGATGTAGGAATAGGAGGAGATGGAGGTTTAAGATTAGATGAAGGGATGGAACTAGATGGAGGATTAGGATTAGATGAAGGGATAGAAATGGATGGAGGATTAGGATTAGATGAAGGGATGGGATTGGATGTAGGACTAGGAAGATATGGAGGATTATGATTAGATGAGTGGGTGGGACTAGATGGAGTACTAGGAGTAGTTGGAGGAGATGTAGGATTATGATTAGATGGAGGATTAAGATATAATGCGGTGAAAGGGAGAGTGATGTAGGAAGATGTGGATGTTGGATTAGATTGGGATGGGGAGTAATAGTAGGAAGATGTAGATGAAGGATTAGAATGGGGAGATGTGGAATTAATGTAAGGGTGTGGGGATGGGGGATTGTGATAGGAAGGTGTGGATGTTGGATTAGAATAGGAAGATTGAGGTGGTGAACCATTGTAGGAGGACATGTATGGTGGGTTGGCATAGGAGGATATGGATGGTAGATTAGGATGAGAGAATTGAGATGGTGGATGAGGATAGGAGGAATATTGGGAAGGGGGATTGTGATAGGAATGTGTGAGTGTTGGATTAGGATGAGAAGATTGGGATGTGGGACTAAGGTAGAGGTATTGGGATTGTTGATTATGATGAGGATAAGAGGATGTGGATGTTGGATAGGATAGAGGTTGAATGGGAGGACATGATGAATATGTCGATGGTGAGGATGTTGGATATCCCTTATCAAGAGTAACATAAGAATCGTTATTGGATGTGGATAAAGGCATGGTGGGATAGTTTGAAGAAGTAGTGGGATTTTGGAAGGTGATTGGACAGAGCTTACTAGCAATGATAGCGTCAAGAGGATCTATATAACAATCTTCATGATCAACAAGATTTTTGTTATCATCATCAACGGAGTTAGGATTCCCCTTGACTACTATTATTGGTCGTGTGAGAGGGGGATAAAGATTCATGATGGATATAGATTAGAAGGAAAGAATAGATGATGGATAGAGAACTAGGATGAATTGAAAGCTCATATGGGGATTGGATGAAAGCTCAGGTTGGGATTGGATGAAAGCTCAGATTAGGACTGAATTGGGGCTTAGATTGGGATTGGATCAGAGGATATGATAGGATTGATTTGAAACCAAGATCATGGGTTTCAACTAGAGGACGTAAGATGTTGACAATCAGATTTTTGCCAAATTTGGCAGTTTTCAAAAATTGTCAAATTTTGCCATTTTAGGAAACTTCGTAGGCATACGTTTGAGAGTCCAATTTTTTCCACAAAATACCCAATACTAAGATAGGATGAATTTCCAACTAACATCGGAAATATGAGACATGCATTCAGAGTTATTAACGAAACAGTTCGTCAAAAACTGGAAAATTGAAAAAAATAAATGCTAATTTGTGATTTTGAGGGTCAAGATGAAAATTTGAGGCTCTGAAAACGTGTCAAAGGAGGATCCAAGGGACTTAGAAGTCGTTGGGAATCCAAATGCTAGCTCCTAATGCAACCACCCGTAAAATTTCAGCCAAAATCCACATCCGAGTCAAAAGTTATGGCCTTTAGAAGTTTCGGCATAAAAATAAAAAAATTCAAAAATGAAGTCTAGATGATTGGGATGGATGATTTGATGATAGATATGGACTCCAATGATGTTATAAGAAGCACTTATGCAGTCTGGTCGATGAAATGTTGACTTTTAGAAAATGTTGACGGATGCTCGGAACAAGGAAACGACCACTCAGAACGGGTAATCGGATATTCAGATTGGATAGATAGATGGTTGAGAGGGGTGAACGGGGGCTTGGAATGGCCAAATGAAGGTTTGGATTGATCAAATGGTCAAATGGAGGCTTCAGGGATTCGAACGGAGGTTAAACGGGTGAAACAGGCCGTTCAGCGGGGCGTATTCACACTTCTACAAAAAAAGCTGAAACAGAGGGCAAGGTCATCCCTCTGCAGTAAAAAGGATGAAACAACAAAGGGTAGATTCACCCTTCTACAAAAAATGGCTAGAATAGAGGGCAAGGTCGCCCCTCTGTAGTGGAAAGGGCAGATTCGCCCCTCTACAGAAAATGGTTGAAACAGAGGGCAAGGTCGCCCCTCTGCAGTGGAAATTTGAACTTGGTTTGGATAAGGGATTTTGGCAAGGACTTAAAATGGTTTAATGATAGTTTGAATTACCAAAATTTACTGGTTCTTCATAGAAAGACACTTTGAACAAGCACAATCCTATGATTAGTGTTTAACGGGTATGGCTGATAAAGGTCTTACTCTAGGATGAACAAGGTTTCTAAGAGTCCTCGATATACACTCGGTACATGAGGCACAAACCATGAACACCAGTCCTTCACAAGCATGAGTTGAGAGCCCCAACGAGATACTGAAAGGCTCAGACCAACTCTTCACGTCTATCTAGGTATCACCCTAGCTTCGACGTTTCACCAATTACGATGCAACTAGATTGAGTTACAACTTTGGCTCTCCCCCCTTTATATACCCTGCCGGTACGCATGGTTGGGATCGTCCCTTGGGGTGATGAAATCCCCAAGTAGGTCCCGCTAAGAAGATGACACTAATTGTTTCCAACGACCTCCTTCGGATCCGCACAACGTGCAAAGGAGGAAAGTGAAAACAAAATAATGCCCCCTTAGGGTAAAATAAGTAAAATAGACACAACAAACAACAAATATTACTTTCCCCTACTTATACTAAGTACATAGATAAAGTAGCAAGGAAAGACTTTTAAGAATCAGAATAAAAAGGAAGGTCCTGCAAGGAAATGTTAATTGTTTATCCCTTCCCTTTGTGATTTTGCAGCAAAAATACGCAAGATACCAGGAAGCAATCTAACTTCACTCATCAACAAACAGGATTAGCGGGTTAGAGCAAAAAATAGCAAAAGAAAGAGACAAAAACGAAGCTAAAATGTCCCTTTTTACCTTCTCAAATGTGTTGTTAAGGGCAGATTCGCCCCTCGGCAGTGAACAGTCAAAAAACAGCCTAAAGGGTAGATTCACCCCTCTGCAGAAAACAGTTGGAAACAGAGGGCAAGGTCGCCCCTCTGCAGAAAACATTCGGAAATAGCAAAGGGTAGGGTCGCCCCTCTGCAGAAAACAGTCAGAAACAGAGGGAAAGGTCAGCCCTCTACAGAAAACAGTCAGAAATAGCAAAGGGCAGGGTCGCCCCTCTATAGAAAATAGTTAGAAACAGAGGGCAAGGTCGCCCCTCTATAGAAAATAGTCAGAAATAGCAAAGGGTAGGGTTGCCCCTCTACAGAAAATAGTCAGAAACAGAGGGCAAGGTCGCCCCTCTGCAGAAAACAGTCAGAAACAGAGGGCAAGGTCACCCCTCTGCAGAAAACAGTCGGAAACAGAGGGCAAGGTCACCTCTCTATAGAAAACAGTCAGAAACAGCAAAGGGCAGGGTTGGGTGATGTGACAAGTCCAAGGTTCTAGAAGCCCTTGGCACATGTGAAGTGACAAGTCAAAGCTTCTCGAATCTTGCATGGGGGATGGAGAAGACCTTGGAAAGATAAAAGTGAATTAAAAATTCACATGGGGAAGAGGGGAACCTTGGTTAAATAAATGTGAATTAAAAATTCACATGGGGAAGGGAGTTCATACCAAAAATGGTAAGTGGGAAGGTTGACCAGAAAAGGTAAGCTAAATATGGTTAATGATTCTGATTAAGGTTGTGCAAACATAGGATTAAGGTAATTAATGAGAGATTAGAGGCAAGTGGGAGATTATGGAGGATGTGACACTTAATCAAGATTAAGTGGTGCACATCCTAATCATAGATTAATTAATTTAATCCGGATTAGAAGAGGGTTATGGAGAATGTGACAAGGAGAGAGAAAAAAGGAATTAAAAATTGATTTTAATCCAAATGGGTTAAATGACTAAATTAAATAATTTGTCATGTTTATTTAATTTAGAGAAGAGAAGACAAGGGGGTAAGGTAAAGTATTTAATTTATTTAATTAGATACTTTAGGAACCTTAGGCAGAAAATAAAATAGTGATTAAATAAATTATTTAATCACTGTTAATGGAATAGATGAATATAATAGATGATTTTGACCATGTAGAAGTGGTCAAATTTAGATGTCTACAGAAATAAATGTAGATAAATAGAAAACACTGTAAAATAAACCACAACACAAGGAAAGTGCTCAAAATCAGCTTTCTAACAATATCTCGTTTGCTCGATTTCAATACCATATGCCCAAGTTATGCCAAAAAGAAAAAAAACTGCTCTTTTAGGCAAATTAGGGCTAGGAGGGGGCAAAGAGGTCATATGGCCGCTGACGTCATGCTGACGTCATCAAATTACGTGCTTAAATTTGACGACCATTTGGCTGTCACTACAAAAATTTGGCCCCCTACAGAAAAAATCCTGGGACCTGGTTACCCATGTGACCGACGATGGGCACTGGGAGTCTGACCGAGGGCTGGGTGCATAGCACCCGGTCCCCCATGTGACCATAGACTGCACTAGAGGGCCCGCGGGGGTTGGCAAACCGATGGTGGTGCATAGTGGAGCCATCGATGGCGGTGGCGTCCCGGTGGCCAGCTGGTGGCCACCCGGTGGCCAACGGGTGGTGGGCTGATTTGTGCAAGCGACGCAAATTATTTTCAAAAAATACAAAATTCAAATTTTATTTTGATTTTTTTTGAAAAATGAATCTTGGAATGCATGTTGGGGAGGCTGTACGACCTTCTTAGCAATTTTTTTTGCCTCAGTAACCAACTTCTCAGAAATCGACCAAACAACAGGCATTCCTAGGGTTTTGGGCCACTACGAACGCAATGGTGACCTCCATTTGAGCCCAAAGTGGCCCAAAAAATTGGCTACTCCTAGATCTTGCAAAAAAGATGCCTGTGGAAACCCTTGCACTTGAAATTCACTAAAAGGCCATATCTTCAAACCACAAATAGGCAGTTGCAGGTCTAGAGCTCTGATACCATGTTAGAAACCAAGATCACATGCATGCAATCACCTGTCACATGCAAAATACATGCAGAACCAAAGAAGATGTTCTATAAACCTCAAAGTAAAAATGCATTATTGAGAATCAATTATTACAAAGAGATCAATCCTTATGAAGGAGACCAAGAAATCCTAAATGAAACCCTAGTGTGCACACTTAATAATTAATCAATTAATAATGTGCCTAAGTTTAGCTTAAGCAACTAAAGGAATAAGTGACTTAATTAATTAACCAGTATGATATAATTAATTAAGTATAATAACTTATTATTCTAACAAAAAACCTCATATTATTCAACTTCCAGGTCTCCTCTCGCTCATTTAGACCCCTTTTCATAAAACCCTCACTTTCCTTGCAATCAATTAGGGTTTATTGGAACTCTTATTCCCTAACCTCTCACAAGCTTATAATCACTTAAATCAGGCTTATTTATGCCTGTACATGCTCATTCCATCCTCAAATAGTGTTTCCCCAAATATCTACATACACTTCCTTCACAAAATCACTCTTTTTCACTAGTTTTCACCCTCCTTCACCTAGGGTTTCTCACTTATTCACTTCTCTGACCACTTACAACCTCTCAGATCTTCTAAACACCCTCCAATTCACATACTCTCACATTTTTCAAGGGATTCTATCCACTTCTAAACCACTGTCCTGTTTTCACTCACTCTAGCCTTGTTTAAAAGGCACCAAAATTGGTTTTTCACTAGGGTAGCAAGGAGAACTCACACAAAATCTTCACCAAACCAATTCCTTACCTTATACACCTATTCCTACTTCAGAACAGTCTATTCTACCAAGAAAAAATTGCTTTAGAAAGGTGGAATAGGCTTTTTAGTTCATTTGGGCAATCAAACCCTTAGCCCCTGTTTTCTGACCACCTAGAGAAATTAGGCCACCAAAAGCTTGAAACTCAATATCAAATGCTCAAATTAGTTTTAAATTGATTCCAACACCTAACTCCTTCAATTCACACACATTAAAAATTGACTACCACCTACATAGAACTGTACATTGGCAGATGATGGAGGAAAACACATAAAATAACAATATAATAGTGATATTTTATTAGGTTTCTCCTTCAAAATGCTTCAACAATAGCTAACAATGATGAATCACATATTTTAAACACTTTCCCAATAATTTCAACTTCCTAAGCACCTAAGATTTTCTCTAAAACTACCTTGATTCTTCATATTCCTCCACTTGGCACCTTCTGCATTTTTACAACATTGATTGATAACTTTTGTTAAGATTCTACAACTTTACAATTTATGCCTAAAATGACTATCAAAGACCACTAAAAGCTCAAAAATGGCTATTTAAGCCTTATTAAATCATGAAAATACCTATACAACCTCAAAATCCTAAATTTTCCTCATGGAGGCATGTTCTTGTAAAGGTGCACCTGCACCACTTTTTCAAACAACTCACCACTTTTTCTATGCTACCACATTTTCCATACATATCTACCAAAGAATTTTATCAAACAGTTCATTTCCTCACTGCTATGGCTAAAAGCTTAAAAAGGGTGCTTTCCAAAAAACTATGGATGCTTAGAAAAAATCTATCAAAGCATAATAGTAAGCAATAGCATAGACGAGGCAGTTAGTAGGTTGAAAAAATGTCTCAAAGAAATGTGGTCTCATGGTGATGGAATGCCATTCCATCACCATGAGACCAAATTTCTTTGAGGCATTTCTTCAAACAACTCACCACCTTTTCTATGATACCACATTTTCCATACATGTGTACCAAATCATTTTATCAAACTACTCACTTCCTTGTTGCTATGGCTAAAAGCCTAAAATAGGTGCTTTCCAACAAACTATGGATGCTTGGAAAAATTCCTATCAAAGAATAATAGTAGGCAATAATACCATAGAGAAGGCAATGAAATGTCTGAAAAAGTGCCTAAAAGAAATGCGGTCTTATGGTGATGGAATGCCATGAAGTGCATTTGTTTATAATGGCATTCCATCACCACGAGACCCCATTTCTTTGAGGCATTTTTTCAAACAGTTCATTGCCTTCTCTATGCCATCATAGTTATTGTACATGTCTATGAAATAATTTTATCAAATGGTTCACCGCCTTGCTGCTATGGGTAAAAGCCTAAAAACACATGCTTTGAAAAAAGATATGGATAGGGAAAATAGTAAGCATGATAGTTAGGAATATATAGTTTAATAAGTACTCAAAATTTTGTTTATTATCTCATACATTATAATTCATGACGTGGATCACTATTGTAGTTTTTATGATTGAATAATTTGTTGTTTTATTTTTCAGGTGTTGCAAGCGGAAACACCTTTGAATGTGACAAGGAAAATGGAGATTGATGTTTCATCTGATATAGAATCATCGATGGCTGTGACAGGGGAGGCATGAGGAAAATTACTAGATTTCAATTTACATTTGTTGTTATAGATGTTAGTTAGTGAAAAAGAAAACCATTATTGATTCGTGATTTAATTTCTATTTGGATGGTTTATATAGGGTTTCAACATGCCTCAGCCTAGGCGTGCAAATATTTCCCTCACGGAGAGTGATCATCAGATGGCAGTAAGTGATTATTTTGTTAAATATATCATTTTTTATAATGTAATTTCTATATATTAATGTTTTTACTTCTTATTGTAACAGATAAAACTTCACCAAGAACTAAACACTTGGAGGAGCAACAGGAGCACTCCTCGAGTGCAACATAAATGAGTGATAGATGTATCACCATCCAATCGACAAGAAAAGGGAAAGAGTTTATTTCGAGAGCATGGAGAGCAATGAATTTTGATTCCAAATCTCTTTGTTGTATGCCTACATGGCAGTTTTGTACATATTTTGTATTGGATTTATTTGACATTGTATGCCTATATGGCATTCTCGCAAGACTATATGGCTATTTTGTACCTATATTTCATACTTATATCGACATATATTGATGTATTCCTACATGGCTATCTGGTTAATACAAATTTTTTTTATCGATGGTGTCCATATTTGCATTCTAAATTCATGGTTCAATAGATATGAGTTACATGTATTCAAGTGTATAGTTTACAACTTATGTGTATAATTTGTGACTTACGTGTGTTCCAATGTATACTTTGTGACTTATGTGTTTTCATGTGTATACCTTTTATCCATGCATATACTTTGTATTAATTTGTGTATACTATGTATTCATGTGTATACTTCAAGGCTTACATGTTTTTGAGTACTTGTGCTTCCCTTATTCACATGTGCATGCTTGAATTATTCACGTGTATACTTATTAACTGGTTAGCCCTAGCATTGATCATTGCTTTCCTTCATGGTTTGTCTTGAATATTAATTGATTAATGCTAAACAACTTTATGTAAAAGCAAAAAACACATTTTCAATTGGTATTGCATGAAATGATTCATAAAAAATATTTCAAAAAGTATCCTTTATATTACAAAAAGATATGTGTTTATACACTTCAATTGTGCAATCACCCTTTGGTTCTTTCAAAGAAAAATCTGCCTATGTCACTATTACACTGCACAGGTAAACCATATTTTTTATTGTGGAGCTATATTAAGCTACCACTCTTAAGACCAATGTAACAATGATACAAAATAATGTTTGAGACTGCAAGAAGACATCAAAATGGCTAGTGTACTAAACAAATTCTTATGATTTATGAAGAATAATGATAACTCTACTTAGTTGGATTCTTTTTTCAAAATCATACAAATTGAACCCTGGCATCAATAGACTCTGTATATCAAGCTACCACAATTCAAGTTTCAATGATGAATATTTATCATGCATGTTTTAAATGACATTCAAGTTTATGGTGGTTTTGATGGTTATATGATGTTATGTGATATTCTAATCCTAATTCATTCTTCTAGGCTGCATATATATACATACATATATATATATATATATATATATATATATATATATATATATATATATATATATATATATTTACATGTTTTTTGTACTAACTAATCCAAAATGAACCGAACCCCCATTCAAAAAAAATTGGTCAAACTGCTGAACTAAACCCTTGAACCCAAACCTCTCTTTTTCATTGAAAACCCCTCTTTTCCCAACTAGGGCATCATGCCATAACACACTTTTGACCTCCCCTATGCTTTCAGACATTTTGAACACATCAAACTCCACAACCTCACTCTATTTCCAACCTATTCTAACTTATTCTCAAGAAATTTCTTCTTTTCACCTCTTCTAGCCTTGCTTTTAAGGCCTAAATTCCATTCAATAGGGGCAGTGTTAGTAATCTCTTCAAATGCCTTTACCAATGCTATTTTCTTATTCTTACCCCTTATCCTACTTACATCATGCCCATTCCACCGAGACACAACTTGAACAATTGGTGGAATGGCCTATTTCAACATATTACACTCAAACCCTTGTATGAGCAAGTTCAGACCTGTTTCAGATATCTATTTCTAAGTTACTTGGAACTTAATAGAATTCCACAAGAATGGATTCTAATCAAAGATAAAACCATACAACAAATTCAGATCATCTTAGAGAAAACTCTTGTTGTACGAACTCGTACACAGGCTGGAAATGAAGAAAATGCACATAAATTAACAAAGAAACACAGATATTTGATTGATATTCTCCTTCAAAATCTTCAAAAACCACTAAATTCAAGTTTCCAATGATCATACACTTTTTGGGTGGGAAACTAAAAATTCTCAACCATCGTGTGTATTTCTCTTTTCGATTGTTTTCCATGCCATCATAAGGGATCAAGCCGGTTGAACGTAGCTTAGACCAATTTTGTGTGTTTGGGTGCAAAAGAGGACCATGCCTAGTGTAAAAGTACCTATCGAGATGTGTTGGAGTGATTTTTTTGGTCACACGAATTACAAAATGAAATTTGCACCACTTTGCAACTTTACACTACTTGCATTTGACACTTTTTCCATCAAGTGAAAATTTGACACCACGGGAAAATGACTCTGA
Source organism: Sequoiadendron giganteum (assembly GCA_007115665.2). NCBI lineage: Eukaryota > Viridiplantae > Streptophyta > Pinopsida > Cupressales > Cupressaceae > Sequoiadendron > Sequoiadendron giganteum. The sequence goes on from CM021104.1 coordinate 493,654,953, forward strand.
GATAACAAAAACTGAGAGAGGTTATTGTAGAGGAGCCCAACACAATCTCATAGGCTTAGATGGAGAGTTCATAAGTGTCATGATTTCTAAGTAATAGCCCATCAAAGATTGCTTCCCTTTTACACTTCGGACCCTTAAGGGATTGATCCGGTTGAACGTAGCTCAAAATGATTCCACATGTTTGGGTGCAAAAGAGGACCATTTCTAGCATAAACATACCTATTCAAATGTTTTAGAATAGTCCATTTGGTTACAGAAGCTACAAAAATAAATTTGCACCACTTTGAAACTTTCAACTACTTGTATTTGACAACTTTTTCCCCAAGCGAAAATTCACCACCATGGGAAAATGCCTCCGAGATAGAAAAAATCGAGAGAGGTTATTGTAAAGGGGACCAACACGATCCCATAGGATCATACGATAATTTTCTAAGTGTCATGGTATCCAAGTAACAACATGTTGAAGTTTGCAGCCATTTTGCACTTCAAACCAGTAAGAGATCGATCTGGTTGAACATAGCTTAGAGGAATTCCGCATGTTTGGGTACAAAAGAGGACCATGCTCAGCGTAAAAATAAATATTCAAACGTGTTGAAACAGTCTATTTGGTCACATGAACTGCAAAATGAAAGTTGCACCACTTTGCAACTTTCAACTACTTGCATTTGACAACTTTTTCCCCAAGTAAGAATTCACCACCACGGGAAAATGCCTCTGAAATAACAAAAACTGAGAGAGGTTATTGTAGAGGGGCCCAACACAATCCAATAGTATTAGATGAGAAGTTTTTGAACATAATGGTATCCGAGTAACAACATGTTGAAGTTTACTACCATTTTGCACTTTGGACCCTTAAGGGATCGATCCAGTTGAACGTAGCTCAAAGCGATTCCATTTGTTTGGGTACAAAAGAGGACCATGCCTAATGTAAAAATACCTATTCAGACAGTTGGAATAGTTTGTTTGGTCACACAAGCTACAAAATGAAATTTTCACCACTTTGCAACTTTCAACTACTTGCATTTGACAAGTTTTTCCCCAAGTGAAAATTCTAATAAAGTCCTTGAAGAGGCAATGAAATAAATTTCAAAATAAATTAGAGTAACAATAAGGGGAAAATGAGCTAAGGGCCTAGAAAGGGATGAATAAATAAAGGAGAAATCAATATCCTTAATTAGCCCAAACATCACAAAGAAACAAAAGAAAGCCTTGGCACAAGCACAAACACAAGAGCTTCAAACCAAACAATGGGTTGCCAGACTCATGGTGGATGATTTGGAGAGTACAGAGGCCACCTAGAAGGAAATAGAAGACATCGCTTAGAAGTTGTATGAAGAAATTAAAAGGAAAAAATAACAATTTGAGGGGCCAATTGTGGAGGACACCACTATCAGAGAAACATGGAACAACACAGGAGAAGATATGGAAAGACAAGAAGAAAAGGTGGAGAACTTTGGAGGAGGAGACAAGAAAAAAGATGATTCTAGAGAGGTAGCTACTCAATCATATACTATCTCTACAACCAAGAACTTTTTGAAACAACAACAAAAATGAATCCAAATGGCACCCTCCTCACAATTATTACAAGTGCCATTGGTGGGGTCCCAAGTTAACTTGTTTGACATGTCACCCCTACAAAACATAAAACTAGGGGATATCTTCCATGTAGCTACTCAAGAAACTCTTGAATGAACATGTCCAATAGATCAAACAATTGGAAGATGGGATTCCTACTTTATAGAATGATATTACCCACCTTCCACAAGAGAGTTCACTTCTACTACCATAGCAACTGAAGTAATTGACAGATAGTCTGCAAGCTGATTTTGCTTCCACAAAGGGAAACATAATTAAAAGGCCCAAGATGAATTGATTAATAATAATACCAAGTAGTTCACCAAACAATGTGTTACCACACAATCTCATCATGTACAAAAAATCAAATAGACTAAGAATAGTATCTAGGAGGTTGAAGTGATCTACCAATTTTATTTGCAATGGTTGAACACCAGAAAGAACATCCACAACCATATCATTCAATTGAAGGACCAGATAGCACAAGTGGCATATGATTGATTGCAGGATATGAGTAAAGCTACAAGAGATCAACTAGAAAATATTTGCATTCAACTTTAAAAAACCCACACCCAAAGTGATCTAAATTAAAAGAAAAAATACAACAATTGAGGGAATCAGTTAGTAATGATTTGAGATTCCTCTAAATCATTTTGAAGGAAGCCAACTAAATAATTTCCACACTCCTACAAGCACATACACACCACACTTCCATATTGGCAAAACTGAAGATAGAATACCACCTCCTTCCCAATTGAGCGCCATGTCTTGAGGACAAGTCATTTTTTTAAAAGGAGGAGGATGTTAGCAGGTCAAGGGTTCAATAGTAGAGCATACTACAAGCTATCAAAAGAAGTTCTTGGTACTAGGAAAAGACATTAGCTATGATTAGGAGTCATGTCCCTTCAAGGGAATGCATGCATATATGTCATATATGAATAGATAAAGTAGGATAAGTGATAAACAATGATATATTTATGAGGGAAGACAAGAATAAATATTGGAGCAGAGACTAAGACTTTCCTTTTGTACCTGTTATAGCATAATATAAAGGAGTTATAAGGATTATATGTGTGTAATGGATGTATGATAATTTAATTTTGATGTTACAATGCTATGTGATATGTATGCCTTCTAGATTCTTACTGCACATGCTTGTTTCTCTTACTGTATCCTCTAGGGTATAAATAAACTACACAAGGAGTACTAGGGTATAGATCTCTAGACTGTGCTTGCTCCATTTCTCTTGCGAACAAACCTCTTAGATTGACTTGAAATCTTAAATCCACATTGATTATTTAAAGATAAAACAATTGGTTAAGGTTGAATTGCAACTTTGGGAAAGGATGACTTGTAATTTTTTTGGCCCATTCCAAAAATCTTGGAAAGTTCTAAGATTATTGAAATGTGTTAGTTTTATAGAAACACTTTTTTGAGAATGGTAAATTATTCCAGAATCAAGATGAATACAATAGTTTTTTTCAAGTGCAAATCTAACTTTCAGATACCAATCCCTAGTTCTTGGATATTTCCAACATCCTAAGAGAACACCATCTTTCCTAAGACCTTGGGATGTGTGGATAAAAATAATTAAATAGATAATTTAAGTTGTCTTAAAGTGACTTTATATTGTAAAGATAACTTTTATTTATTTATTTATTTTAAAGAAGGGTGGCTTATGCCATAAAGTGTTTTTAAAAGAGGGCCAAAAAGTGTTAGCACTAGACATGGGGTACAAGTGACTTAAAGGTTATTATTTAAAAGTGACATTGAAAGGGAGAATTAAAAATGATATTCAATTTTTTTTTTAAAAATGTCACTTTATTTTATTAAGTTTTTTTTTTGGAAAAAGTAACAAAAAACAATAAACAAAAAAATCGAAAAAGTAGGGAAATATATATTTTTTGGAAAAGCAGTGAAAAAACAAAACAAAAAATCAAAAATATCTTTAAAAAGGTTTTAAAAGGAGGTTGCATCTTGAGAAGAAGGGTTAGACTAAATATTGCATTTACTATTTTCTTTTGAGTGAGAACATGAGTTCTTATATTTTTGGAGGATGGAAACCCTCTTAGAATATCAATTTTGGGGATGAAAACACTCCTAGTTGGAAAGAGTGATTTCATCTAGAAGTCACCTATGTTATGAAAATATTATGTTTTTTGGAAAAAATCTCTCAACATCAATCATATCAATTTCATACAAAGATCACCTCAGTGTTGAAAGTGAAGATATTCAATTTTGTGATGCAAAGTTAAGTTATATTCTAGTTGTGTTTAAATGGAGATTTTAATGTATTTTGGCATTTTTTTGGTATGCAAGGATTTATGATGCAAATTTAATAATTTTGAGAGATTGTGAAGTGATTAAAAGAGGTTTATTCTTGAAACCAAGCAAAAACAATATTTGGTGTGTTTGGAGTAGTTTTCAATTTATGCATATTCAATAGTGGCACTAGCCATATGTTTTGTAGGATTTCAAAGTGTTATCACTACTGGTCAAAATTTCCATTTAGTGTTTATTAGTCACAAAAGGGAGTTTATAGCATTGCATTTAAGTTTGAGATGAATTTATAAAACCTACATTAGTTGTGTTTTGGGGTGTGTTTTTCCTTTATTTTGGGGTTGTTGCATTGTGATGAAATAAAATCCCCTTCCAAATCTAAAAACTTATAACACAACTCAAAATAGCACAACATATGAAAGAAAGAAAACACTATTTTATTGCAAAAAATATGAATTGGGATTACAATATACAAAATCTCATAAGCTCCCTTACAACATGGGCTTCTATGCAAATATAAATTTGCAACAATGGAGTCTTCAATCCTATGCTCAATTTAGCAACATCTGGTTATGTAAACCAGCAACTCCTCCAAAGCTAATTTCACCAAATAAGCAATATCAATATATATAAATTGTGTGAGAAGAAACCACTATTGGTTTCTCAAAACATCCTCTACTAAACCACCAAGAAAAACCCATCAATTTCTGCCTATCAATGCTCTATCATTTTTTTAGTATTTCTTCAAATGGTTTATGAGTTTGGTGCACCTTGTTTCCAAATTTTCGGATCATTTTGAAATTCTTATTTTTGTTACCATATGAGAAAGCTATGATCGTTTTATTGAGACTAGGTCTCACAATTACAACCCAGACATGCAACAACATACAAAGCTTGTTGCTAACATGCAAATACATGCAAGGAATGTAAATGATCATGCAAGAACATGTAAGAAAAGTGATCCCCTCTTGGAAATGAATTCCCAAGAATCATATTCCTTTTGGAGATTCTTTAGAAACATTTATCAAAGCATAATTCCTTCAAAGATTACCTCTTCAAATCACCACAAGTGAAAATTATAATGTTGTAAATTAAAATATTTATTCTCCTAACCCCTAAGCCCTTATTGAAAATAAACCAAATTTAAATAACAATATTTTTGGTGACACAGGATTTCCATTTCACCTTGGATGCTCCTGCATCAGACACCCATGGTAATTTGAAATGTTTCATGAGTTGAATTCATAAACATTTGTAGATCATGTACTTGTTCTTCATCCATCCTTCTTCCTTATCCACTTGTTTCTTCTTCTTCACCCTACTTTGAGACTTCCTATCTATTCCTTCCTTTATATTTCTTCTATTTCTTACTACTGTAACAAAACTTTAAGCATCCACATATTCACTCATTTCATTCACATAATTCATAAGAAAACTAGAATCACTAATTAACTCACAAGATGCAAGTTTTACCTCATCTTTTACTATTTCAACTTCAATGTCTTCTTCTTCAATGTTCTCCATTGCACTCAAATCTTTTGTTTTTGCTGCAACCTCTTTAATATTTACTACACTTTTCTCTTCTTCCTCACTCTCTTTCTCTATGCCTTCCCCAAAACATACTTTTGTGATATTTTCTCCTTCTTGTTCACTTGCATACACAACTATGACAAACTTTTTGCCTTTCTTCTTTGATATTTTGTCAAACACTTACAACACACTCTCAATCTTCAACTTCTCAAGTATAGCATGCCTCATATTCAATGATCGATCTACACACCACACACACTCCACCCCCAAGTCTTGGTGCAAATTGTCTCACATTTGGCACTCTACCTGCACACTTAGGAACTCCTGCTCTGATACCACTAATGAAATAAACTCTCCTTCCAAATTTGAAAACTCATAACACAACTCAAATTAGCACAACATATGCAAGAAAAAAAACACTATATTTTATTGCAGCAAATATGAATTAGGATTATAATATGTGGAAGCTCGTAAGCTCCCTTACAACATGGGATTCTATGCAAATATAAATTTGCAACAATTGAGTCTTCAATCCTATGATCAATTCAGCAAAATTTGGTTATGTAAACCAAAAACTCCTCTAAATAAAATTTCAAAAAATAAGCATCATCAATATATAGAAATTGTGTGAGAAGAAACCACTATTGATTTCTCAAAACAACCTCTACTAAACCACCAAAAAAAACTCGTCACTTTCTGCCTATCAATTCTCTGTCATTTGTTAGTATTTCTTCAAATGGTTTTTGGGTTTGGTGTGCCTTGTTTCCAACTTTTCAAATCATTTTGGATTTCTTAATTTTGTTACCGTATGAGAAGATTATGGTCATTTTACTAAGACTAAGTCTCACAATTACGACCCAGACATGCAACATGTAAATCTTGTGGACAACATGAAAATACATGCAAGGCATACAAATGATCATGCAAGAACATGTAAGAAAAGCGACCCCCTCTTGAAAATGAATTCCCAAGAATAATATTCCTTTTGGAGATGCTTTAGAAACTGTAAGAACTTATGAAAAACAACAATAGGATCTAGAGATCAAAGATAGCACGAGAGAGAGAGAGAGAGAGAGAGAGAGAGAGAGAGAGAGAGAGAGAGAGAGAGAGAGAGAGAGTATAATGATAGTATTCTCAATATGCATGAAGATAGTTGTCAAAACATGTATGTACAAGGCTTGCTTATAAAGGCAAGCTAGGAAACAATGAAGGGCCATGAATAAGACAAGTGGCACATTCATGTGTAGGGTAGGTGGAGAGAAATAATAGATAATTCAATGAAAGGTGGATCACCCACCTAAAGTGGAATTATCATGCCACGATAAGTGGAGATAAAAAGGTGATAACTAGATCACACCACAAAAGTGGAACTTCTCCAACACACACTTCCCTAGGTGTCCAACTCATATCTCTCTATGCATGCACAAACCTAGATGCATGATGCAAATAACTAGGTGTCACAAGTGTAAACTACAATTATATGCATTCCCTAAGTAAGCTTAAGTAAAGTGTAATAAGTAAAATACGTATTTACACAAACACCCCCCCTTAAGTGCAACTGGGGGAATGAAGACTCAAGCAAACCATGCAAGATGGGTCCCAACAACTAGGCCATGTTAGGTACCTATGTACAATTGCAGTGCAATCTTTCACAAGTGAGGAAAGGGAGAAAACCTCATGGGAAAAACTCCCCCTCAAAAGAGAGAAGAAAAAAAATGAATGTAAAAATGAAGAAGGACAAAACCCCAAGATGAGGAAAAATTCCCCCCATGAAGAGAATGGAGAAGTCAAGTGACTCCCCCTGTCACATCCCTCACCCCCAAGAGAGCTTGCAACTGATGGTACTTACTCTCAGTGAAGGGTTTGGTGAATATGTCGGCTACGTGCTTTGCTATTAGACAATAGCACAAGTCAATGACTTGATCTTGAATTAGCTCCCTGATGAAGTGCATATGAATCTCAATGTGCTTGGTCCTCTGATGCTGGATGGGATTCTTGGAGATTGCAATAGCACTCTGATTATCACATCGAATGACAGTCGGACATGGAATGGAAAAACCAAACTCAGAAAGAATGCGTTGAAGCCAAATGGCCTCAGTGGAGACATTAACAACCCCCCTATACTCAGCCTTTGTCGATGAAAGAGCAATGGCATGTTGCTTCTTGCTCTGCCATGAAACAAGTCCTAACCCAAGATGGAAGTTGTAGCCAGAGGTGGACTTGCGATCATCAAAATCACTAGCCCAATCTAAGTTGGTATATCCTACTAATTCAAGCTGTACACCTACTGCATAATGAATCCCATGCTAATGAGTACCCTGGATGTAGTGCAAGATGCATTTGGAAGGTTTCCAATGAAGCTCATGTGGTTCTTGCATAAAGCAGGAGACCATATGAACCGCATAAGAGATTTCAGGGCATGTATGTGTCAAATAGATGAGACTTCCAACAAGTTGACGATACAAAGTGGCATCAACAAGTGGAGTGGAGCACTTAGCCTCAAGCTTGACTCTGAAAGAAAGGGAGTTAGAGTAGGCTTATAATCAGTCATACAGAATTGTGAAAGAAGATCAACAGAATACTTGGAATGTGACAGTGTAATCCCAAATGAAGACTGAAGAATCTCAATGCCAAGAAAGTAGTGAAGAAGGCCCAAGTCGGTCATGGAAAATCTATCCTGCTAAGCAGTTTTGACACTACCAATGATGGATGAGGTGCTCCCTATAATGATCGTCATCAACATAGAGAACAAGTATCAAATGTGCATCATCCTACCTCAAGATGTAGACATTCTGATCCGTATGACTCCTGGTGAATCCTGTGGAGAGAAGGAAGGAATCCATCTTGGCATACCAAGCCTAAGGGGCCTATTGAAGGCCATAGAGGGACTTCCTCAACCTATAAACCAATGAAGTATCCTAGATGAAACCCTGTGGCTGCTTCATATAGATCTCCTCATCAAGATCCCCATGTAGAAAAGCACTCTTGACATCCATCTGATGTATTGCCCAACCATGTGAAGTGGCAATGGCAAGTGTCAAGTGAATGGAAGTCATTTTTTCAATAGGGGCAAAGGTCTCAGTGTAGTCAATTATTGCAACCATTGAGAAACCCTTTGTAATAAGTCGTGCCTTATACTTATCAACACTCTCATCCACTACATATTTGGTCTAATAGATCCAATTGCATTGAACCATCTTTCTCCCCTTAGGGAGATGGACTAATTCCTAAGTGTTGTTCCTCATCAAAGAACTATACTCTTCCTCCATAGTTGCATCCCATTCAGGAACCCCAAAGGCTTCCTTAAAGGATTGTGGATCTAAAGCTGATGCAATGAGAGCATGTGGAAGAGGCTCATACTCATGTTGTGACCTATTCCTTCAAGTATCCAAAGGGTCCCCAACAAGTGGACTTGCTTCCTTAAGAGTCTGATGAGCCCAACAAGGTCTAGTAGGGGTAGAAGGATGAGGCTCCTCAATTGGAATTGAGCCCTGCGAAGGTTGAACCTTGCGAGTTAGTGAGGAAGGAGATCCATCATCAACTGAATCACTGTCAGTGTTGTCAACTTTGGAGGAAGGAGGAGGATTAGAAGATTCAAGGCTAGGTGAGCTTTCCTCAACATGTACACTCCTCTCATAGAAAATCTCATGAGTCTCAGGATCCACCAGTCTATATGCATTAACACCATCTGCATATCCCACAAAGATACAAGGCCTATTATGTGTCTCCAATGCCCTACATTTATGTGGAGGAATACGAGCCCATGTTGGACTCCCAAACACTCTGAAGTGTTTCATGACGGGTTTCCTAGCAAACCTAGCTTCAAAAGGAGTGATACCCTTCAAAGCTTTACGAGGAACCTGATTCTGGATGTAGGTGGCACAACTAATTGCTTCTTCCCAAAAGGCTAGACCAAGAGACCTAGCATGTATCATGCAACTTGCCATTTCCTTGAGGGTTCCATTTTTCCTTTCTGCCACACCATTTTGTTGGGGTGTGTAGGCAACAAAATGTTGTAAGTCAATTCCCTCAAGTGTGCAAAATTCATCAAGTCTATTGTTCACATACTCTCCGTCATTGTCTATACAAAGGATCTTGACTTGCTTCCTGGATTGCTTCTTAGCATGTGATTTGAAGTTGAGAAACGTGTCAAATACTTCACTTTTGTGACAAAGGAAGTAGACCCAAGTGTATCATGAAAAATCATCAATGAAAGTGAGGACATAACAAGCTTTGCCAAAGGATGGCACTATAAATGGGCCCGCTACATCATTGTGAACAAGTTGAAGAAGATCCAAGGCTCTCCAAGATTTCCCTCTATCAAACTTCTCTTTAGGATGTTTTCCCATAGAATATCTTGAACATACACCCTCAAAAAAATTGAGTTGAGGAAGCCCTTTGACCATGTCCTTGGTGTGAAGTTGTTGTAGATAGCGGTAGTTGAGATGACCAAACAACTCATGTCATTTCTTACTTTGTGAGTTTGAATGAGTGATCAATGTTGTAGAAGGAGCATGAGGTACCCAATGGGAGAATGAGTAAAGCCTTGCATTATGATTAGCTCGATCCATTTCAACTAAAGAATCATTTGCAAGTTCCTTTACCACAATTGTGTCGGGAGTGAATATAACTTTATTACCATCTCCATGATGTGTTATTTGGTAGATGGAGAGAAGATTGGTGCTCAAGTTTGGAACATAGAGCACATCCTCAAATGTCCCATCACCCATCTCAATTGCACCTTTCCCCTCAACTTCTACTTGTGTATTATCACCAATGAAGATGTGAGGAATTGAAGAGGACTCCAAGGAGGAAAATTGTCCCTTTGAAGAACACATATGTTGAGCAGCCCCTAAATCAAGAATCCACTGCTATGATGAACCTGTTGTTGCCATGAAAGCTTGCCCTTTTCCCTTAGACTGAGATGAAGTAGAAGTGGAAGAAGATGAGTCCTTCTTTTTATAGGCATTAGGCAAATTGATGTTGTTTTTCTTGATGATGTTGGTCAACTCGTCAATTTGCTTGGCATAACAACGATGCTCCTCATGTCCAATCTTTTTACAATATGCACAAGTTGGTTTCTCCTTCGTGCTTGAATTGTTCTTCTTAGAAGAAGATGATGATGAGCCTTGTTGTGGAGGATTGGATTGTTTGTTCTCTCCTTGTGGATTTGGTGAAGATTGCTTTTGGCCTTTCCCTTTCCATTTCTTTTTATTTCCATGATTGAACACCAATGCTTTTGAAGTTGAAGACTTGAGAATGCCCATTTTCATCAACTTATTTTTCTCAAGAATCAAAAGATCTGTGAGAGCCTCAAAAGATGGTAATGTGAAGTTGCTAATTGTCAATCGTTGAGTCTGAAAACTTGAAACAAAGGTTGCATACTTGGTTGGAAGCTTGTCCAACAAGTTGAAGGCCAATTGATCATCTTCTTTCTCAATACCACAATATTTTAGTTGTGCTCTTAGCTCATTTTCTTTAGTGACATAATCTTGAATAGTGTCAAAATTATTAGGATCAAGGCTTAGGAGATCATTTTCAAGTTTGTATGCCTTAACGTTATCAACCTTGCCATACAAAGTAGCAAGCTTATCCCAAGATTCCTTGGCTATAGTACATTTATCGACATGGAAAATGAGATCATCTGAAATGAACTTTATAAGTGTACCCAATGCCATATAATTTTTAGTGAGCCAATCCATATATGCAGTTAGATCTATCTTAGGATTTGCAGGTGCAGTTATGGCTCCATTAATGTAGTAAATTAAACCTTTTTCCATTAGTTTACTCCATGCACATACTTTCCATGTAGTATAATTATGTGTAGTTAAGAGTGGAACTTTAGATGAACCCATGATGGAATGCAAGAGCACAAGAGAGAAAATAGGCACAATCACACAAAAGACACCCCCCAAAAGATTATTTTGGCACTTTATAATTTAGTGCGTGTACAATAGGCCACTTGCAACTTGGCTAAGTGGACTTATGATTTATGATTTTATAACTTGCCACAAATAGGCTGAGAACATACTAGAGCAATGAAGCAAAGACCCAAATTCAGATCTATGCAATACAAGTGCCAAATAGGCCAAAAAAGACCATATGTTGAAAGTACAAAATTCACTCTAGATTGCTTCAAACTGATTGCAGATTCAAGAAGTAAACGAAAAATCATGCACTTTAGAAAAAAAAATGACACATGAAAAGGAGTTTGTATGTGCCTGTACGCAGTCCCAGAAGTTGCAGAAATGAGGATTGGACAGGTATAGTGATGAAAAACTAAAAATTTTGGAAAATCTGTCAACCAAAATCAGAAACCAACCACATGGCTGCGAAGTACACAAAAAAATAGCCCAAATAAAAAAAAATATTGCTCGAAAAAAGGAGTCAAAATGAGCAAGATATCAACATTTGAAGTTGAACTGCAAATTCAAAAAGTCAAATGGGAGGGGGCTGGAAAATTTCTTAAGAGTGTTGACGCAGTGTTGACGTTTTGCTAACGTCATCAAAACACTATGTTAAATTTGGTGGTCGTTTGGTCATCATGATTGTTGTCATCTCTTGCCAAAATATTCCACCAAAATATGCTTTATATGATCAAAATATTCTTTTCGCCAGATTTCAGTTGCCGAAATATTCTTTTCCGACCCGAAATATTCTATGTTGATCGGTTCTTAAAGGTTCACCGGGTTTTTGATTTCCAGTTGCCGCCAGTGATTTTCCTAGTCACCGGGTTGTTGATTTCTGACCGTCGCCGATAAATGGGTGCTGGAAAATGGAGTTGTTCGTTGGCATTTTTAATGTCGATCACCGGTGTATGGGAGGGGGGGCCGCGGGGGCCTGCACCATGTAGCATCTCAAACGTATAGTACCTGCGGGTACTGTCAGGTCTGCAGACCTGTACAACCAGCAGGCTGTATAAAAATCATTTTTTTGATTTTTTTTTTTTCTAATAAAAAATTTTTTTCAATAATTTTTTTATTTATTTTTAAAATCCAAAAAATGATATAAATTTTTTTTAACAAAGAATTTAATAAAAAATGTTTTTTCAAAAAACTAATATACTGTAATTATTTTTCATGGGGTTCTAATTTTTCAAAAAAAAATTGACAAACAAATTTTTTTTTGCATAAATATTAAATTGGAATTTTCTAAGAAAATATTTTTTCTAGAACTATAGAAAAAAGTTCAGAAAATTGAAAAAACTACCCAAATAGGTGATTTTTTTGATCTAGAGCTCCCGGTGTCGGATTTCGACGAAATGAAAGGCTACCCTAACTGGAAACGACCTTCTGAATCCGAATTTGAGGTCAGATCTGATTTAGGACACACCAAAATGGTGTTGCTCCTCAGATTTTCCTCTTGACCACCTTCACACGAATGAAGATCTCCCAACAATGGCTATGCAAAGAACCTTCAAATGCTCTGATACCATGTAAGAACTTATGAAAAACAACAATAAGATCTAGAGATCAAAGATAGCACAAAAGGGAGAGAAAGAATGAGATAATATGATGATAGTATTCTCAATATGCATGAAGATAGTTGTCAAAACATGTATTTACAAGGCTTGCTTATAAAGGCAAGCTAGGACACAATGAAGGGTCATGAATGAGACAAGTGGCACAATCATGTGTAGGGTAGGTGGAGAGAAATAATAGATATTTCCATGAAAGGTGGATCACCCACCTAAAGTGGAATTATCATGCCACGATAAGTGGAGATAAAAAGGTGATAACTAGATCATACCACAAAAGAGTGGAATTTCTCCAACACACACTTCCCTAGTTGTCCAACTCATATCTCTCTATGCATGCACAAACCTAGATGCATGATGCAGATAGCTAGGTGTCACAAGTGCAAACTACAATGATATGCATTCCCTAAGTTAAGTAAAGTTTAATAAGTAAAATACTTATTTACACCAACACAAACATTTATGAAAGCATAATTCCTTTAAAAATTACCTCTTCAAATCACCACAAGGGAAAATTATAATGCTGTAAATTAAAATATTTAGTCTCCTAACCCCTAAGCCCTTATTGAAAATAACAAAAATTTAAATAACAATATTTTTGGTGACACAGGATTCTTTGGATGCTCTTGCATCAGACACCCATGGTGATTTGAAACATTTCATGAGTTGAATTCATAAAAATTTATAGATCATGTGCTTATTCTTCATCCATCCTTCTTCCCTATCCACCTGTTTCTTCTTCTTCACCCTACTTTGAAACTTCCTATCTATTCCTTCCTTTATATTTCTTCTCTTTCTTACTACTATAACAAAACTTTCAGTGTCCTCATATTCACTCATTTCATTCACATAATTCATAAGAAAACCAAAATCACTAATTAACTCATAGGATGCAATTTTTACCTCATCTTTTACTATTTCAACTTTATTGTCCTCTTCTTCAATGTTCTCCATTGCACTCAAATCTTTTGTTGTTGTTGCAACCTCTTTAATATTTATTGCAATTTTCTCTTCCTCCTCACTCTCTTTCTCTATGCCTTCCCCAAAACATACTTTTGCAATATTTTCTCCTTTTTATTCACCTACATACACAAATATGATAAATTTTTTGCCTTTCTTTTTTGACATCTTTTCAAACACTTGCAACACACTTTCAATCTTCAATTTCTCAAGTATAGCCTGCCTCACATTCGGCGATCGATTTACGCACCACACACACTCCACCCCCAGGTCTTGGTGCAAACCATCTCACGTTTGGCACTCTACCTGCACACTCAAGAACTTCTGTTCTAATACCACTGATGAAATAAACTCCCCTTCCAAATCTTAAAATTCATAACACAACTCAAATTAGCACAACATATGCAAGAAAGAAAACACTATATTTTACTGCAGCAAATATGAATTAGGATTACAATATTTGGAAGCTCATAAGCTCCCTTACAACATGGGATTCTATGCAAATATAAATTTTTAACAATGGAGTCTTCAATCCTATGCTCAATTCAACAATATCTGGTTTTGTAAACCAACAACTCCTCCAAATCCAATTTCAACAAATAAGCAACATCAATATATAGAAATTGTGTGAGAAGAAACCACTATTGGTTTCTCAAAACAACCTCTACTAAACCACCAATAAAAACCCGTCACTTTTTTCCTATCAATTATCTATCATTTGTCAATATTTCTTCAAATGGTTTATGAGTTTGGTGTGCCTTGTTCCCAAATTTTTGAATCATTTTGAAATTATTAATTTCGTTAGTGTATGAGAAAGTTATGGTCATTTTACTGAGACTAGGTCTCACAATTATGACCCAGACATGCAACAACATGCAAAGCTTGTGGCGAGCATGCAAATACATGCAAGGCATACAAATGATCATGAGAATACATGCAAGGCATACAAATGATCATGCAAAAACATGTAATAAAAGTGCTCCCCTCTTGGAAATGAATACCCAAAATCGAGACCTTTTCCTCCAATACAACACTAAGCAACATGTTGATAACCCCGATCTCTGACACTCCACTAAGCTGCGACCAAACTCCAATGTTACCACTCTGATATCAGTGATATGTCAATATAACACTAAACACATCCTCTATAGTCAACTTTTGATGCATGATCCAAGGTCGGGTCATCGCACAAACGACTCAACTAGAGTCACTTTTCATTTTCACCAAACTTGTCCCAAAACTTGAATTGAACCGATATGTCGATAACTAAAAAGGGTAAAGGCATAAAGTGACTTTATTAAATATTTAATATATTCATGCCAAAACCCTTATAGACTAGAGAGTGAAATAATTCAATATCTGGAGTATATGACAACATAAACCCATGTGTCATATATGGATGGAAGGCTCTCTAGAAACCCATTTCAATTTTGCACTCAGATTTCAACTGTGAGTCCATTCTTTATCACAATTATGGCATGTAATTGAAAATCCAAAGAGAAACAACCGCAACCTATAATACTGAAACTGACAATCCAACTGAGATAGCATTAACACAACTGAGACAACACTAAACTAATTTTGACATCAATAAACTTCGTGCGATAAACAAGACCACTCTATTAATATTCTTTATTAACTCCAATCATCAACCACGAAAACATGGTTGGTAAGAGTATTCACTTTCTATGATGTTGGCGATTGATGGGTAGGCTTTAAAGTTGGAGTCTTTAAAGATTTCAAGATCTTTTCCTTCACATCCCAAATTAGCTAATGAATCAGCCAATTTGTTACCTTCATGAAGTGTATGAGAGATGACTATTGAGTCGAAGCATGAAAATAAAGACCAAAATCATTGAAGAACATAGCTTAGCTCCCAATTATGAATACACTACTGCTTGCAAGCATTGACAATCAACAACGAATCACTCTCAATTTGGAGATTACTTATACCAATGGTTTGGGCTAACTTTAAACCATTTAGAAGAGCTTGGGCTTCAGTCATATTGTTTGTGCCTCTGGATAATTGAATTGATTTAGCTACAAGTAAGATGCCCTTACAATCATGAATACACATACCTACCCTTGACACCCTAGGATTTCCATGCGAAGCACCATCAAAGTTGAGTTTGCAAAAACTGTCCTAGAGACATATCCATTTAACATTTCTTCTATAACCTGTTTACCTAGGAGGATGTAACATATTTCCTTTGAATGGGAGTGAAATGAATTTCCAGTTATTTAAAGCCTGATTATCCCAGCTTGTGAATAGGGAGGCATTGGATTTATGATTAAAAACAAAAGAATCCACACATTTTGAGACAAATTTCTCAATTTTAACTACAATATGCTCACCTGAAGACTTAGAGTCTCAATTATAATATTATAAATTAAAATATTTATTCTCCTAACCCCTAAGCCCTTATTGAAAATAAAAAAAATTGAAATAGCAATATTTTTGGAGACACATGATTTCCATTTCACCTTGGATGCTCTTGCATCACATCATCATAGAAAGGATTTTGCAATGTATTATCATATTGCATCAGACCTATTTGATAGTATGGCAACAATTATAGAGTGATATCAAACCTACATCAACCTCTTACATCAACTATTAGAGGTATTCATTATGTTAGGTACTTGAATATATTGTTTATCAATATTATTTGGTCTCATTCTAGATGTTACAATAGTCTAATTTTATAATCAAAACTTTGTATCAGTCTATAACAATAGTTTAATTCTTCAAAAGTTAATTTATAGTGCATTTTATATATATCTTATTAACTTCAAATGGTAGTACCATTGGAGTCCATCATTTGAGTGCATTTTCATTTTATAAGTTGGATAGTTCACTGCCAACAATTATAGCACTTTCATTTAGCTTATTTTGGCATGAAAAAGTTGCTATTATCAATTATTTTGGTTTGATTCAAAATTAGAAATAATTCCAATGGTGTGCATTGCATACACAATATTTTGAGGAGGTGTTGATAGGTTGGCTTTACCCCCTACATGCCATTTTATGTAGGTCGTTGAAGAAGTGTTAATAAGATTGACTTTGCCACCTACATATTCTAGTCATCTTGCCACCATATTATTGTAATTACATTCATATAGATTTGTCTTATAAGTTGTTAGATATCTCATCTACTCTCTCTTCCAACATATTTGTCTTGATTGATTCATGTTAAAATCAAAATTATTTTCTCTAAAAATGAAAAAAATGGAGCCAACTTAAAAGTTTGAAAGTTTTATTTCAAAGATATTTTCTTGATTGATTTCACTTTCAAATTCTAGCTAGCACTCAACTGATTAGTGAATTTTAGTGCAAAAATTCTAGTAAACAATTAGGAGAGCCTATAATAAGAGAAAAAATAAATAGTGTAGCATCACAAATTGCCACTCTTGAAAATTTCACATTTTTTTTTTCCCTCCTATTGCTTGGATCTAGTTGTACACCTAATTTCGCAAATTATGCATTCCATAGCCCATTTGATCATTTATCAAGAAATCACATGTACAAAACCAAGGTAGGCATTTAATATTTTTCGAGCTTGATACCTTGGATCCTGAAAAATAGGGGTGGGACAATAGCACCTTGGGTGGCCTTGTCCCCTATTTTGTCTCCAGTTTTTAATATGTTGAAGTTGGCACTTTATTATTTGAATTTCAAATGTTAAATGTCAACTATCATGATTTAATTTGTGGATAATTAGATTAATTGCATATAAATGCCTAGTCGTCTCATCATTTGAAAACTAATTGGAAATATTTGATGATCGAGCACTTTTGGAAGCAATCATTATCAAATCAAGAGCAACCAAGAACAAAAGTATTGCAACATTTCATTGTCAAAGCATCATGTCAAGTTTTATACGATTTTATTTATGTTTATGCATACATTTTCTTTATAAGGACTAAAACTTGTAGGTCTTCAAAGAAGGTCAATCCAAATTGCAATCAAGCCTTGAGGAGATGTGCATGAATTTAGTCCTTCGAAGAAATCAAACTTGAGGGGTGAGTTGCATCCAATTGTTGATTCATTATTCATTTATCATTTAGCCTGTATCCCTCAAAAGGATAAGCTCTCTTCCATCAAATTTTGCATTATGAAGGTGGAAAAACCAACACAAGGTTTGATCGATGTAAGCCCCTATATGGCACAACCCCTTCCTCTCTCTTTGAATGTGCAAGTTATAGATCTAAAGAATATTGGAGGAATATTGAAGACCAATTTATCATTGTTGCATTCAAACCTTACAACTTGACAGGATACAAAAACTCAGTTATCTTAGCAACTGACAAAGATCTGATAGTGAGGTGTAGAAGAAAGAAGTCTCTAATTGGACACCTGGGGGCTATGAAGATATATTGCAAATTTAGCTATCCATCCATAGGTGCCCTATGCAAAATTGTCTAGTCAACTCAAGCAGGAATTCAAATCATAGGTGCACACAAGTCTACTCAGTTTTTTTTTTATCATTAAATTTGTCAGCCACTTCCCATATTTGTTTTTTTCACATTAGGATAGTGCATTTTCATTGTTAGCTATTCATATCATTGCATTTCAGTCAAAATCTATTTCAAAATATCTCCCTTAAAAATAATTTGGGACTCAACGGTTGGTTGACTCACCTTCTAGGTTGTAAGTTAATCTCAGGCCCTTGATAACCCCAAATTCTAAATTATATATGTTGCAAAAGGTGCCTAATCTTAGGTGAAGTCCCACGGTTTCACTTTTCCGCCTTATCAAATAGTTCTCTTCCAATAACAACTATGATAAATAAGATAACTACAACGCTAAGCAAAAAAGGTAATCATGGAATAAGTCAGTATAATAAATATATCACTATTAATTTATATCTAAACTAAATTAAAGGTGTGAGTTATCTAAATAGGTCAAAAATCCAAAATAATAACTACTGAAAAGCATTGTATAATTCAAGATTAATACTAGCTAGAACTAAATTTATTAGTTAGTTTTAGTGAAATGTTCTACTAGAGAAGTAGGATATATTATAATTAGAGGAAAAATAAAGAGTTTTCTTTTACAAGAAAAAGTAAAGAAGTAGGATATATTATAATTAGAGGAAAATAAAGAGTTTTCTTTTACAAGAAAAAGTAAGATAAGTATGATGAATACAACATTAAGTCCAAAAGATACTAATGGAATATGTCAATATAAGAAAGATATCACTATCAATTTCTATCTAAACCAAATTAAAGGTGGGAATTGTCTACACAAATTAAAAATCAAAGTAATAACTACTAGAAAACATTGTACAATTCAAGATTAATAGAAGCTCATGATCATTCCCCAACTACCCAAAGATTTCACAAGTATATTGAAATTGATAGAATTGCATTCTATAATATTCTTCTGGGTGATCCCACAATAGTGGTTTACAATTTTTGGCCAAACTAGACACTAAAATTATTATTTTTAACTAAATCTTTACATTCGGGCACCTATAGTGGCTAAACCGTGAGGAATTTGAAGATGATGCAAACTAGAGTCTTGTCAAATTTTGTCTATAGATTCTAAAAATATTTTTTTCAAAAATTTTGGAATCGGATTGCACTTCTTTTTCCATCTCCTATGAAAACTAGTTTTTTTTCATAAAACAACATTTTTAAAAAGTGGCGCACACTGTATAAAGCATAAATTTTTTTCCATGAAGGATAAAATTATAATTCTTTAGAATTTAGATTTGTAACTTTGATATCTAGTGCTTCCACTTGGTTAGATAGGATTTTATTGAATATTCTTTCTTTAATCAAGTTTTGAAATCAAACCAACTACAATTCAGACATAGTGCGACCGTATAACGCATAATGTTTTTTGTATATATCAATATTCAAAATTATTTTTTGTTGGATCAAGGACTTAAATATCTGGTGCACTCATATTTTTCAATTTTTTTTTTTATAATCTGCTATTTTTCCACATGTGCAAAACAAAGACCTTCATTTTCGATGAAAAACCTATGTTTAATAAAACTAAAAAAATAAATACATAATAAAACCAAAATATATTAAAATTATATTTGTTGGATAGGTCATTTTAAGGACTACCATAATCATTTCAAATAAATTTTAAATTAATTCATTTGATCCCCCAAAAGGTAAATTAAAAATGATTTTTTATCAAAATTTTGATGGGTGTAAAGGAGACTCATTTATAGGTGTGGTTTAAAACTAGTGAGGTTCTATCCAAGGGGGTTTGATCTAAGGTGGTTTGATCAAACCCTCTTCAATTGAAATCCTTAAAATAAAACTTTTTAAGGCTTAAATCATTATATTTTCTAAAAATATGTGATTTTAGCAAAAAATAATTCCTCTCAGAAATTGTAAACCACTATTGTGGCAACACCCTTCTACAAGAAGAGTCTAGTAGGTTTCTAGATATTGCTTCTACTACCCTCCCTAGAAATAACTTGTTTATTGATTCATTGAATTTGAAGATATAGTGTCTCATAAAGATTTTAAATAATTGCCTCATACAGTGATCCAAAGGTTTCATAAGTATATTAAGATTACCATCTAAGATTGCATTTTGTATAACCATCTTCTTGTCACAAGTATATTAATATTACCATCTAGATTTGCATTGTACATAACCTTCTTCTACAAGACCTTAGTATTGCATCTACTAATAACCATCTTCTACAAATCCTTGTTGATTGATTCATTGAAACTAAAGCTATCATGTTCCATAAGGTTTTTTAAAAAAAGTGACTACAATTTTATTTCAAAAATAATTTTCTTATTAATTGGTTTCAATTTTAATGTATTTTAGCTAGCTTGGAAAAATTCTAATAAATAATGCAATAAAACCTATTATAGTATAATGAAAATAATATAGATAATTGAAAATTTATTTGACTATTAAAAGAGGTTAAACAATCTATATGGCCATTAAACTATTGTAATCTTTGAATCAAATTTGGTCACACGACACATGACAAGAGGTGTTAAACTTTAGCTCAAGATTGAAGTTAAAAAATACAAGAGATGTTATACCCTAGATACAAGCTTAAAAAAAATCAACATAGTCAGGATAAAAATTTAAAAAAGCTATAAGATGTTATATCTTAAGTAGGCTTGAAAATCGATCAACATCATTTTTTATAAAAAATTCCAATGAACTTGGAAAAAATGTTTAATGATTAAATTCATGTCAAATTAGAGTTGTCCAAGTCTCATTTGGTAAAAGAATAATCTTGGCTGAAAAAACAAAGCATTTTGAAAAAATTACATCTTTACTATTTTGTCATCTACTAACATATCCTTTGAACTACATTTGACACCTTACAATGTAGACAATATGGATAGTATCAACAAATTGTGATAGAGTAAATATTGATAATATTGAGTTCTATTAATAATATCCAACTAGGTTTGGAATTTTAATTACTTTTGTATAGAATCTATTTTTGTCATCTCTAACATGTTTAAGAAATTTTGATTTTCCTCTCATAAATACCACAATATGAATGAGATATGTACATAGCAACATAATTTTTATTTGACAATGAGACATGATTAAAAAAGAATCAAGAACATAGGAAAAGAGAAAGAAAAGAAACATAATTAGTGAATAGGAAATTGTAAAATCCACCCCTTGAGCACAACATTTTTTAATTTTTTTTATATAAACAATGCACAACTACTAGCTTAACCAACCAAACATATTCCATGTAAATTAAAAGTGTTAAATTCAATAGCTCTGCATTCACCAATGTGGTGGTAAACATCATCACCACTACTCATATGCTTACTGTCAAACCTATGGTAAGGTCCCAAGAACAAGATCTTTCCTAGACCTCCAACTTAAGCCTCAAGGGTTCATGATGACCCTGCCTATGTATCCCCTCATGGAAATCAAAGGCATCATAGTTCACCCCACAATGACAGAGGGAGTTCAATCTCTCCTCTTGCATGAGATAAATATTATCTCACCCTTATCCCATAACTAATAATTTAGTACATGTAGCTATTAATATAGTCAATTATAATATATTATATAATGATAATAACTTGCCATCAAGTGTTGGGTCCATACCAAACATTATCGAACGTTAGTGTACAAACATTCACAAAGGAAATATCATACTATAACAACAAAGATCATACACAATGACTATCATGAACATATCTCCATATACACAAGTTTATTAGCTCATACATAGTACAAATACAATAGTGACTGGATATGAATGCACATATCACAAATGCAATAGTGATTGGATCATATCCAGATCACAAGTATAACAATGACTAGATCATACCCAAATCATAAGTACAATGAGATTGGCTCATTTGCATATCACAATTATATTAGTGACTGGCTCCAACATATATAGCAAAAACATAGTGACAAGCTCCATCATACATCACATAAACATAGTGACGAGCTTCATCATACATCACGTAACATAATATTAATGGCTAAATAACACATCACAATGGCTAACACATGTCCAAAATGCATCTCAGATAGAAATAATATCGACGCATTACGCACTAAACCATGGGTCCTATCCTTTCCATCGATCATCTACACCATTAGACAAATGGGAAGAAGATTTGGTTAGCTCTAGATTACCGTTACCTACACTAATGGGTTCCTACCCGTGCAACTGCTACGACCGTATCATAACCAAGGTAGCCCGCTACCTTCACCTCTGTGGACCAAGTGAATGTTGATTAAACCCTCACAATAGCCCAAACATCATTCATTGGCACAGTCCAATGACTTCCTATCATTGCTCAAATATCCTGGATGTTCACTCTTGGTTGGGTCACACATAACATGAAACACAATCTCAATCAACAAATACACAGGCCTATACATAGACACATATATATGGAGTTGAATTACACATACACATAAGAGATACATGGAACCAACACGAGATGGAATTTACCCATCATATATGTATACACAAATACCCAATATAAAGTAGTCAATCCTCACTTATTATATAAAATCATATTATCCATTAATTACATAATATTAAATTCCCTTAACTCGCTTATACCCATATGGTACCCATTCAGCCTCAAACTAAAGCCTACTAAAGGGAGAAGGTCAAACCAACCAGGAACAACCCCAACCCTTGGAGTTGTACCCCCTAGACCCTCCCGCATATTATGTATTAATTACATAATATTATACTCCCTTAACTCTCATACCCATATGGTACCCATTCAACCTCGAACTAAAGCCTACTAAAGGGACAAACCAACCAGGAACAACCCCAAACCTTGGAGTTGTCCCCCCTAAACCCTCCCCCTATGAACTTGAAGTCACAAGGGCATCCTTCGCCCAAGGACCGCCTACGTTCTTGCTTCCAAATAGGTGAAAGTCACACATAGTTCTCCTCACAAGCCTCTCAAGGATACCTACACACAGGTTCCCACATCCCAAGGTTTCACTACCCCTTAAGTATATTGAGGACTTGGATCAAATTTTGCCCAATGTATTTATAATCTTGTTTGAACATCCCAATTCTCTTATATTTTCATCTCATTGACCTAGCCCAAATAGGCTTATTACTTAATACCAAATCACCTTGGTTCACACAAACCCATAGGAATGCATTTCCATTTTAAATTTGTGTATTAGATTCACTGTTGAGGTTCTTGTACTCAAGGGGTCAACATGTACCTTATAGTCATCATAAGGCTTATTTCCCCCAATACCCAAATACCATACTAGAAAATTATATAGCATGTCTTATTTTTGCATCAAGTTAGGAGAATGAAATCACATTTAAGGAACATATGACCCATATTTCCATTACATAGAACTTCCTAAAGGGTCCATAATCACATGCATCTTGATATATTTTCAATATTCATAAGTATCTAAAGGCTCTTGGTTTACTAAATTAGAGGACACATGGATACCAATCCCAAGAAAGATTCAAGTCATAGCTATTTAGCATGGATATTATTTCTATATTAATAATGGCATCATATTCCTACATCATATTTCACTTAAGGCCAAGCCTATTAGAAACTCTTCACGATATGACAATCTAATTTCAAGATTGAGGTTTTAAGGTCCAAGACACTTTTCTTAACCGTGGACTAATAACAAGATGATTACACAAACATCTTATGCCACTATTGGTTATAATATTTTTAGTTGATTACGACTCAATAAATTGATTAAGTACCCTATATTATAACTTATGGACATTAGCCAAGAATTTATTAAAGTAATGCTGCCAGAGAATGGTCATGGTTGCATATTCAATAGGTCCAAAATCCCTATTTAAATTATTTTGTTTACAATTTATGAGTATTTAAACTTTAGAGAGAACATATAGGAGACTACTTTTGTGGGGATGAAAATCATACTTAGGAAAGTTGGAAACACTATATTCATTGGACGGATATATGAAAATATAAACCCCATAATAAATTTTACTACTAATATTCTTAATCTACCGATTTTCTTTACACTATGGTGCAACCTCGTATTCTTATAATAATTAAGTTCATAATTTGAATGATTTATTCATACTTTCCATTTACACTAAATATAACTTTGATGGTCAATAATAAGGTATCATGAGATGTTGCCTACGTGGTTACATAGGGATTATCTCTTATCTCAATCTCAACAATATTGTCAAACTAGCATATATATATTATTTATTAACAATATATATAAAGTACGCTGAGAGATATCCTTCTCGAGGCATTTATTTTATAATGAATTAGTCAAATAAAATTACAATAGATGCCTTGAGAAGGATATCTCTCGGTGTATTTTATATATATTATTAATAAATAATATATATGCTAGTAGCATTTGTAGTGGGACATGGATGACAAAATTATTTTGGTTAGGGTTAGGGTTATCATAGGGTTAGGATAGGGTTAGGGTTAGGATTGGACATAGATTTAGGATGAAGGGTATGGTTAAAGTCAAGATTAGGGTTAGAGATAGAATTAGGGTTAAGGTTGGGGTTAGCATTAGTATTGGGATTAATATTATGCTTAGAATTTAGGGTTATAATTAGTGTTAACATTATGAATAAGGTTAACATTATGAATAGGATTAGGGTTATGGTTAGGGTCAGGTTTAGGAATAAGGTTACGGTTAGGGTTAGGGTTGGAGATTGTGTTTGGGATTAAAATACATACATACATACACTTTGAAAGGAGAATGATGTTTGTTGTTACATCACACCATGGACAGATAACTTTATATACACATACATAAAAACATATATGTATACATATATATATATATATGTATGTATGTATGTGCATACATACATACATGCATACATACATACATATATTATACATACATATATATATGTATGTATGTATGTATGTATGTATGTGCATGCATACATACATACATACATACATACATGCAATGTGGGAGAAAAAAATAGCACCATGACCCAACAAAATCAAACATCACATGGTGAGAAGGAGTGTAAGAGGAATGATTTATTTCATAAACAAGCAGTAATAATTTTTCAATCATCGAAGAAACCCTTCATGTTTCATGAAAGATGCAGAAGAAAATGATTAACCAGTACCATTGTTTGCATTTTCAAAGGATAGTTAAAGGAAACAAACATATATATCAATCTGTTCAATGAACAAGAGACAATAGACACATAATTTTTAAATGAATGTATAAAACATTGCACGGATTCATTTACAATTTGAAACACATAGCTTAATGTGTGTTTTATAGGTATATATATAAATAACATTGTACACATTCTTTTACAAATTCAATAAGATGCAAAAGAAAATGATTAACCAGTACCATTGTTTGCATTCCCAAAGGATAGGCAAAGGATACACACATATATATCGATTTGCTGAATGAACAAGAGACACAGAATGTAAAATGATAAATATATGTATGCTGGCCTGCTGTATGTGCAATGGAAAGTATAAAAATATAAAAAAATGCTAGTTTGTTGTATTGGACAGCCCAAGGAAACGTATTCAAATGCTAGTCTGTTGTATTGGACAACCAAAGGAAATGTAGTAAATGATATAAAAGAATTGTTGCAAAACTTAGGAGAATTCGTTTTGCAGATCTTGTAAAGACAACAAAAAAGACCTTCATTTACTTATAAAGTAAAGTAAAAAGACAATGCATAAATATAAATGTTAAATGCACAACTCATGAAAATAACTATAAGTAGAATGTACAAAGCACATTGCACAATAAATGAAAGAAGCTGTGCTATATTCAATAACAATAGGATATTAATTTTAATAGAAGTAGATCGATTACACACTTGGGTTTTCAGAAATGTGCACAAGAAATTAATCAAGGGTTTCATAATAGTAATTCCTCACTTGTAGGAATACAAAAGTGCATATTCAGATAGATGTGGAATATTCCAGGCAAGGGTTTCATGAGATAAATTCATTAAGCACACGAATTTGGAAAAAACCAAGCAAGGGTTTTCACAAATTTGTGAAGTGTGTTTAAATCAACTTTGACATTCACTTGGATTTTATGTACTTATCATTTGCATCTTTGGCTTAATTAACTATATAGAATTCAATTTGCATGAATTTTATTTGGATTTTACCATTTATTTAGATTTGATATTGTTATTATTTGTGTGTGTGTATGTTATATTTGAACTTTTACATTCATTCTACATGAAGAGTGTGTAAGATTTCAAATCCAGTTTGTGTGTTTGTTTGAACTTTAGGATCTTTAATCTTTAATGTTGATTATGTGTATAAAATATGTGTTTGAACTAAATTTGGGATTCATATAGATTTTATCCACCTATTATTTGTGTGTGTATGTTTGAAATTTCACATGTTTGAACTTCAGTGATTTTTTAAACTAGCTTTAACACTCACTTTGTATGAAGTGCATATTAATTTTATCATTTACTTAAATATAATAATCATTGTGTGTGTGTGTTTGTGTTTGAACTTTCACAATCACTCTACATAAAGAGTGTGTAAGATTTTAGATTTACTTTATGTGTTTATTTGAACTTTGACATATTTTACCTTAATTGTTTACTTTGTATGTGTATGCACTGCACGTGCTTGATCTAAATTTGAAATGTCTAAACTTTAGAGTACTTTATATGTATTAATTTCCTTTAAAATTTGGTGTTCACTTTGTATTTGTGTGTGTGTTTGTGCATGTGCAAATGAAATGTATGTTGGTATTCACTATTGTGTGCATGAAGTGTGTGTTTGAAGCAACTTTTGAATTCACTTTAACACTCACCTTGTGTATGTGTGTATTTTCTAACTAGCTTTAGCACTCCCTTTTTATGAAGTTTATTTAAATTTTACCATTCATTTAGATTTGACCCTCTTACTATTTGTGTATGTGTGTTATGTTTCAACTTTTAGATTCACATTGTGTGAAGAGTCTATAAGCTTTAACATTCATTTTGTTTGTTTCTTTGAACTTTAGAATCTTTTATATTTTAGCATTTACTTTGTATATGTGTAAAGTTAGTGTTTGAACTATGATATTTTGCATTCACTTGGATTTGATCTAGTTATTATTTGTGTGTGCTATAAGATTTAATATTTATTTTGTTTGTTTCTTTGAGCTTTGGCATCTTTTATACTTTAGCATTTACTTTGTATGTGTAAAGTTAGTATTTGGACTATGATATTTTGCATCCACTTGGATTTGATCTAGTTATTATTTGTGTGTATGTGTGTATTTATTAACTAACTTTAGCATTAACTTTGCATGTATTTAAATTTTACCATTTACTTAGATTTGGTCCTCTTATTTATTTTGGTGTGTGTATGTTTCAAATTTCACATTCACTTTCTATGAAGAGTGTGTAATTTTTAGCATTCACTTTATGTGTTTGTTTGTCATTTTTTATCTTTAGCATTAAATTTGTATGTGTAAATAGTGTCCTATAGAACTAGATTTATGTGAAATGTGCTTGAAATATAAGAATGTTTTAATTAAATATCACTCACTTTATGTGTGTGTGAAAATTGTCTTTGTGTGAAGTGTGTTTAAACTTTATAAGCACATGTCAATTTTCCCTTTACATGAGTGTTTGAATTTTGTCATGCTTGAAATTTTAAGAATTTACATCATGTGTATTATTAAATTAATTGTATGTTAAATGTGCTTCAAATTTGGCATGTTTGATCTTTAGAAGTGTGTCAAAATTCCCTTTGCATGTGTGTTTTAATTTGGAATGCTTGAACTTTTAGGAGTTTATGTCATATTGTAATGGCATAAGTTTGCACCCCATGTAAATTCCCATTAATTTACCCTTATTTTAGCCTTACAAGTTTGATAATGCAAAAAATTGTTGCATTTTCTTTGCTTTTTCGACGTGTCCTTGTCATTCTATGTCAGTGATGGAATTTCTATCAAGGATGCCCACGTATCACACAGATGTTTGTGCATCGCGTTTCCATCTCGAGAAAATTCTCGAGTCATGAAATATTAGACTTGTTAAAATTTTATGGCCATGGTCAGTCATTTCAACAATTTGGGCATCTTATTGGCCATCTACAAGCTAGGGTTTATCTTATCATTTGTTTAGGACTCACCAAAGGGTTAAAACCCTCTTTAAACCCTAATAGTTCAATGCCTTAGCCATTTTTTCTATTTTCTCATTGACTTGTGCTAGCCGATTATCGGTTCTTTAAGTTGTAACTTAAGCCATTAAAATCATATGTATACCAATCCCTAAGTCCTAATCTTTTTAGTTGCCTCCCCTTTTAAAATATTTATTAAATTTTCTTCTTGGGTCCTAAAATATTTTGCCTAAAGTCTAAAGTCTAAAACCTAGGTCAGAGTTAAATTTATGTCTTAAAGTATTTTGTCGACCTAACAAATGGTCCCATCCTAAGTCATAACTTGAAGCCCGTGCTCTAAAAATGTCTTAAGTTAAGCACTTCTTGGTCTCACTGTGCCATTTGTTTGGTCTTCATTGGTCCCCGCTAGCTCGCACTGATTAAAATATTCACTAAAAAAGGTACACAGTGCTACGAGAGGGCACCACATGTCTGACCAATACAATGATCTCTACAAAAGAATCTTATACAATGTTGGTGGCTAGCCCATGATCTAAAAGATATAAGAGTGCCATGTGGCACCATCTTGACTATTCCTCACCATTCTACGGGGGTTCAACTATGAATACCTTGGCTAACCATAGTGGTGTGGGAAGATGCCAAGTGGGAAGTTCTTAGCCATCTGAGATCAAGGATTAAAGTATGTCAAATAGATTCACTAAGTATGTCAAATTTGAAATAGCATTCTAGGGTTATCATAAGCTTGAATTCATTGGTTGTGTTCATAGTATTTGTAATTTTCCCTAGTTTCATCTGTAATTACATCCAAACCCTTGAATTTCTAATTAAACCCTAGACATCGCTTAGGGAGCCCTAATCTCACCAAATTACAGTTAAAATGTCTCCTCCCAAGGAAAAATCCCTTGGTTCCACCCCAAAAAGAGCCATCCACAACCTTCTTGCCTAATTTCCCTGTTCAACAAATGATAGTGTCAACAATAAAATAAAATTACAGGGCTCAGGAGTTGATAAGGGTTTGGTTGACATGTATTATTGGGTTGGGGATGTAGAGATGAATTATTTTGGTTGGGAGCTTTTCAAGTATTGGTACAAGAAAGAGGAATGCCCTAGCCACAAGCTGCAATTGTTAGAATCTAGATTTAGGAAAATTGGTCATCCCAAATGTTTATATTTATATTGACATGCTCAAAGCAATAGTGACCAATTATGATGAGAACATCAGAATTGTAAGAACACACTAGGGTGTTGAGATGATAGATTTCGACAGATAGTCAATCATTGATGTTTTTAAATTGAACCCTAATGCCAATAAGCCCATCAACCTTAAAAATTTAAAAAAAGATAACATGAGAAAAACAAAAGCACCTATAGGGTTATGCTGCTATCAAGGTTCTAGGTGAATGATAAAAATAGGAAAATGGTCAAAATCTCCCCTATAGACCAAGAACCTTTCTAAGTTGATGGTTTTGAGGGGTACTTTGTGAAAAATTATTATACACTCTGTCAGGTTCTAGGATTTGTTACTTTGCAAAATATGCTAGTGGTTTTTATGTTCATGGCAACCAATATACAAAATCTAATGATCAATGCAAAATATGACTTTTCCACATACTTGTCAGATGTCATCCACAAGGGATTGATAGCTATAAAGAATGGAGAGAAGGGAGTTATGTTTTGGTGGTACTCACTTTTGTGCCACATTTTCCTAGCTTGGGGATGGAAGGATTTGGGTCCAGGTTTACAAATAACAATGAAGGATGAAAAGGGTGTTGACCTACCTTTCCTAGTATGGACACATTTATTGGATAGAAATTGCTCACGGTCAAGTTTTGTGGAATTCATAAACTTATTTGCGGCAAAGGTAAAATTCTATTTAAGAGGAGAAGTGTAAAGGATTTCTAAGGAGTCACATGATTTTCTGAGGCCAATGGAAAGAAGACCCGAGCTAGGAATCAAACATAACTGGGGTGATGTTATTGTGCATACAAGCTTCACCATTCTAAGGATGTATGGGACCAATGTGGCCCTGCATATTTTTCCAAGATTTGTACCATTGAGAGTTGGTTTTCTTGAGGTGATGTGGCAGCTAGAGTGGACTAAGGAGCTTCATTTGGAAAATCAAAAGAAAGGTTATATCTTCCCTTTATTTGGTGTGTTTTTTAGATTTTTTAATGACCAAAGAGGGATAGAGACAAATCCTTGATTTTCTCAATCCTCTCAAGATTAAACCTTGCATGATTGGAATTTTTTACCCAAAATAATTCATTGGTGCTTTGAGAACAAGAATTAATAAATCAAAATATTGGCATGGAATTGATTATGCAGAAGATGTCATCAAAAATAGATTTGACTCGAAGGAGATTGAGGACGGGAGTAAAGTGGATTACCTTTGAGAAACTTGAGAAGACTAATTAGAAAAGGGGTCCCAATTTCAAGAGATTTTATGCTAACATTGATGATCCACTTTTAAGAATTGAGGCTATATTGCAAAAAATTGATCAAGTTGTGGGGCAGCTTAAAGAGCAAGAACAGGATAAGGGGAAATCCCCCATGATAGAAGAAAGACCCACTTACCAACCCCCCCAAAAAATCATGTCTTCACTAGAAGATCCAAGGGGATTGTTATGGAGCAGACAAAGGCCACTCCTACACAATCAAAGGAGTCAAGAGCATCAACCCTTGTGCCTCAGGTATCTCAATCTCCACCCCAAAATATAATTGATATTGCTTCACCTCCAAGGGAGTCCTCTCCAAAGAGGAGGAAGACTGAAAAAGTTTGACTTATTGATTACCCATTGGACTCTGAAGATGAAGAGGTGGTTGTAACCATAGATGACATCATGCAACACATGCCATCTCCTCAGAGGGATGATGATCTACCAGCTCCGAAAAATAGGGTCACCAAAGCAATGTTGACAAGAGTTGATAATGCATGTAATACCCCTCCATTTTGCCTTCTAGTGGGACAGTGTTTCCTTGTGTTGTGTTGTTTCTTTGATGTGTTTTGGGATATTTAGATGCCTTGTTATGTTTTCTTTCTGTTAGTAGCTTGTCTATGGTACTCGGCTTCTATTTGATCGATATCTATAAAGCGACATTAATATTATCTTTTGATTTAATGGTATTTTAATATGATGTTATCTTTATGTCATGTTTTGAATTAACATAAATGGATACTTGAATTAATAATATTTATGCTTTGGATTATATTAATGTGTTAGAATTGCCAATTAGTTACACTGTATTGGTGAAGGGGACGGTATCGCATCACTCGCTTGCAAGCGCCCTGCGATTCCAAGATTTCCTCTTCACGGTGTGTTTTAATTATGACATGTTTATGGATGTGGATATACTCTTTGTTCACAGGTTGACAGGTACATGACATCAACTCCACCTGGTTTCACAGGTTTGAGGATGTCCAATGCCCAATGGTATTCGATTGGGAGATAGTAGCTAGGTTTTCTGTGCCAAGTCGTCACCCTAGTCTTAGTGTGTCGTTTAGTGTTGTCGGGTTGTGTTGCTTTGAATATTGTTCACTCTCTTCGTTTATTTAATTGCAAGTTAGAAAAAGGTAATTAAATGGCTTTATGTATTTAAGAGGTTGATTTAATTAATCTGGTAATGATGTTAGAAATGTTATTTATTTTATTAATTAATTTAATTTAATTAATAAAATGATTTAATCTTGGATTAAATTAATTTTATTGATTAATTAAATTGATGATGTTTAAATCAGATTAGTATTTCATTGTGAAATTATGGATTTAATGTTTGAAAATTGGAAAGATTAAAATTGGAAATTTAGAAAAGAATTTAAATTGCATTTTTTATAAAAGTTTGAATTCGAAAATTGAAAAAAAAAAGATATTTTGAGATATTTTCTATTTTCTGTTTTCAAAAATTGATGAGGGTTGTTGTATGGATATTTTTTGGAATTTTCATTATTATTGAATTTCTCTTCACAATTTTGGATCATGAAAATTTTGGAAAAGTTTGAAATAGAGGGAAGGTAGAATTTGTTGCATTTTTGTGGGTTTTGGATTGAAGCTATGAAGATCTGTGGAGTTGAAGTTGGAAGCTGAACACCGTCTGGATCTCTTCACAAGCTCAAGAAAAATCAGGTTCATTCAATTAATAGTTTCATTTTGAAAAGTTATATAGTTTGAATATGCTGTTGGAAATCATTTAAATTTTATTTGTGGATTGCAAATAGAAAACCCATGTTGAAATCTGAGTTGTTTGCAAAAAAAATCCCTTCTTGGAAATATATTTCTTCAAGAAAATCAATGGTGTGTTGGACTGAAAATGGTCTTTTTACATATGAGTTTCTCAATTAATTAAGCATTTTTCGTTAATAAATATATATATATATATTATGTATTTTATTTTGAAGGGGGGTGTTGTTAAAATTTTTTGGATAATACCCAGTTGAAAATTTGAAGGGATTATTTAAAAAAAGAAAAAAAATAAAAATAAAAAAATAAACTTTATTTTGTTTTGGGGAGGCGATGGGGGCTCACCTTCCCACCGCACCCCCATGGGAGGCGCATGGGGAGAGAGCCACACCCAGCGTAGCCCCCCACCTGTCGCGGACTGCGCAACGACCACCCTAATGGTGGTCGGTTGTGCTTTGCACAGCCGCGCCACCATTAGTGGTGGCCGACAGCACACAGCTCCACCTCCGCCCTGCTAAATGCCACCCACAACAAAAAGGAAATCCGTGGCTAGAAAACTGCGGCCGACACCCAGCCATAACCCTAACCCTCAATGCGGCACACGACTTGAGGAAGGAAATGCGATCGACTCTTTTAAGTTGTTTTTTTTTTTAAAGAAAAAAGAAAAATAAAAATAGATTATTATGTAAAATATATTTTTATATTTAAATATTATATTTTCATAATATTTAAATATTAAAATATCTAAAATTAAAATAAAATAAAAATAAAAAATACATATAATAATGTTAATATTATATTTTGTAATATTTAAATAATATTTTATATTATAATTTATAATATTAAAACATTATTATATGTATTATAATAAAATATATGCTTATTGTTGCTGGCATAAATTTAATATGTATGGGAAAATATTAATTTTCAAATGGCTTGATTTAATTATAATTGTGAAAATTTTAGACCAATATGCTATAGTCAAAATTAATGGATTTATTTTATCATATTTTAGTAAAACAAATATTAGATTTGGAGGTATTATGTTTTAATAAGCAATATTAATTGATTTTAAGATGATTCAATTTGCAAGGAGAAATAATGATTTTAAAACGTCATGTTTTGAATTAAAGTGGAGGAAATATTTATTGCTTTAAAACGTGATTTTCTGAATGGTGGAAATAAATGGTTATTTTATATTTATTAGAATCAATTAGAGTATGTGATATTGGATTCAAATTTCGTCCTTGTCCAATGGAGTCGTTATTCTATTCTGTTGCAATAAGGTAATAAAGTACTAAATGTTTATTTAATTTTAATTACAAGCAATTAAGGATTGAATATTTGATTCGAGTTTATGCTTACGTCTGAAAGAGGCATTATTAAATTAGTTTTATTATGGCAATAATCTATGGAATTTTATTGAAAGAATTGGATTTAGGAAATCCGAAGCAAGTTTAATTCTTGATTGATTGCCTCTTTAAATATGTTTTCTTCTGTTATCGCCTTGGGGAAATTTGTTTAGTAGGGGTTTTCCATTATGTGGGTTGTCATGTGATGGTTGTCAACCTGTTATGAATTCCTTGGGTAGTGCATGGTGCCTAGTCAGCATTTACCCGGTTTCCACGAATGAGGATGTTTTGTGTCTCCTTGGATTAGGAGTGGATTATGGGATCTGCGTCTCCTTGTAAGGAGTGACCTTGTTATGTGATTTGTTGCCTCCAGTGTTGGAGTGAGTTTCATTTTATGTTGCCTCTTGTGAAAGGCGTGGTCATGATATCTTGTTTGTTGCACTTTGTATCCTCGGTGATTGGATGGTATGTGTGTTGTCAAGTAG
Source organism: Sequoiadendron giganteum (assembly GCA_007115665.2). Taxonomy (NCBI): domain Eukaryota; kingdom Viridiplantae; phylum Streptophyta; class Pinopsida; order Cupressales; family Cupressaceae; genus Sequoiadendron; species Sequoiadendron giganteum. Next base: position 493,689,349 of record CM021104.1, read on the forward strand.
AAGAGTGGCTTCCGTTAGGGGCCAGAGCCCAGAAGAGGTAAGATTGGGTAACCTTCGAAAGTTGTTTAATCAAGTGATAACTAAAACAATACTTAGAAGATTAGGACTAACTTCTCACTAATCAAGATAAGTTGGCCTCACTCATAAACACAAGGGCTCGTTTAGACTTGGGATGAGTGGGAAGGCCTGGATGGCAAGGTCATCTATCCTGTCTGTACGTAAGGTATTTGATCCCGCATTAGTAAGTATGAGGGTCGGGGATCAGTTTGAGGCCACCATCTTGATGATCCGCAGTGGGTAACTCATGACGAGCTGTGTGATGACACTCTGTCTAGGACAACAGTTGGTATTTGATTTTGTGGGTATGGTTTCCTTAACATACCTTGTGTGACCATAGTTGGTATTCAATTATTATGTGTATGGTTCTCTTAACATACTTGATCTGCTTTATATCTGGAAGCAATGTGACCATGTAGAGTTGTACTTGTGTTGTACATGTGATTGGTTGTTTTAGTTTGGTTCAGTTTTGTGTTAGTCTGTGTCTAGAGGTAGATGGTCTTGGCTAGGATTCCTTGTTACTATCTCCTAGCACGGGGGGTGGGCCTTTGGGTTCCACTTGGTTGGGTGGCATGCACCTAAATCCGTTGGGTTCTTTCTTCATGTTCCGGTAGACGAGATTTCCAGTTGGAGAGCTCGTTGGTTTCAGTTTCAGTTCTTGCTTTATTCTTTCAGTCGTTCTTGTAATTTATTACCCCTCTATTGATATCGAGGTGGAAGTTGTATTTATAAACTTATTTATTGGATTTTCCTCATTCAAGGAATGAGTGATGTAATCTTAATGTTTAATTATGGATTAATGAAATTGAAAGTTACCTCTTATGCTAGATGTAATTTACCTTAATTGGAATGTGAGTGTTTAATTATTATCTAAATAAATGATTTGGTTTATATTCATGTTTCTGTTGAGGTTCCATATAACCTCTGTCTCGTAACCTTAGAGGTTGTTGGCAATGGGTAGTGAACTTGCTTATTAATTGTTCTTAAACCAAAAAAAATTAGCCTGTTTAAGTAGTTGTTTGCAACTTCCTCTAGGTTTGCATGGTGGGGAGTTACAATGCAGATGATGTTAGGGATGAGGCTTGCAATAATTTCATGGATGGTGACACTTTTTTCAAAAGAAATGTTTTTAAATATTTTTTATGGAAAACCAAGAGCAATGATTATCAAAGGACGTTAAATGAGGAAATGGCTAAAATCCTTAAGCAACCAAGGGAGAAAATATTAGAAAGATTGGTGCTCCAAATGAAATCTGAGCAAAAGGAAATTACCCCCGATGAGGGTAGAAAACTTGTAAGGGAGAGTGGTATTCTCCTATTATCTAAGTAGGATATATAACATCTGCTAGATAGCCCTTGATATTGTTAGAAAACATGATGCTCGAGTATTTGCTACTAAGGATGATGCATTATGTGTACTGTCTAGGTTACCTTTTAGCCCTAAGTGGGATAGTCTAGCTATTTAGGCACTTGCACCAAACACAAATAATCCCATAATTGCGGAGCCTGACAGTGATTTAAGAGGGGGCCTAATAAAAAAAGAGAGTTTCAAACACTTCAATAGTTGAAGCAACCACATTTCCTGTAAATGTTGCCAAATTTAGCAACGAAAAAGTAGAATCTTTATAGGAGAAATATGATCAGAAAACCAAGAAGTATAATGGTTTTCTTATTGAATATAATAAGGATAGGAAAGAGATTCTATAGTTGAAAATAATGGTTGAGATGTTGTAGAATCAACAACCTCAAATGCAACAAGTGCAACCAACAACTTCATCCCCTTCTTCACCACCAATTTATGTTTCTTGAAGTTTCATATAAACTTCTTGTTCTCTTGCTGAAAATTATGTAAATGCTTTAAAGGATTTGCCAAATCTCGAGGTTTTCATAATCCTCAAGCAAATATATAGAGAACATATCAATTAATTTACAATGTTTAGGATAAATTCAACTCAAGAGATCTTAATAACATTGTAAGGGACCACCCTCGTAGGTTTTGCAGAGCCCAAAGTGTAGAAAGATTTTTTCTAAAACTTTCATCTATTTGTTGGCCAATCCCTCCAAATAAATATTAGGAATGGAAATCCTATAGATTTTTTGTGAGATCTATTTGGGAATCAAAAACAACCAACAAGAGCCATTATGATTTTCTATCAACTGGGAAAGTAATGTCCCTCTTCAAATCTTGAATCCTGGGAACAACCTTTTTGCTAGTAACAGGGTGCTACCGGATTCTATATAGTTATTTAGAGAAGTGTATTGTTATTATAATCTCTCTTGGATGAGTAATATACTTGCCTCTCTCTCGTTCTATGGTGGATTTTTTTCCCTTAGGGTTTTTTCCATGTAAATTTGGTGTCATGTGTTATGGTTTTCTTTTCTTGTTTTGACTCTACAATCACATTCATATTAAGGGTTAATATTTGGATTCAAATTTGCAATTACAGTTGATTAAAGTTCATATTGCAAGCTTTCTTTACAACATTTGGTATCAAATCTAATGATTCTATTCAGAAAGGGACGCTTTTCTCTTGAGTGTTGAAGGTTTTTTTTTGTAATGGGAACATTTGCTTAGTGGGTTTTTTTGTAGATTTGTGAAAGATTGTAAACCATGGCTTCTACCTCCAATTTAGATATTGAGAATTTCAATGGTGTGGGTTATGAGATGTGGAAGTTGAAGATGGAGGAACTCCTTGATGAGAGAGATCAGTGGTTGGCAGTTTCGAATGAAAAGAAACCAAAAAAATATGTTTGATGAAGATTGGAAAAAATAAGATAAGAAGGCATGAGGAACCATTCACTTGTGTCTTGCGGATTTCATCCTCTTGAATTTTTCTGAAGAATCTAACCCATATAATTTATGGAAGAGGATAGGTGATATTTACCAAACCAAAATTTTAACTAATAAGTTTTATCTCAAAATAGGTTTTTGTTCCTTGAAAATGAAAGATGGTGATTCTATTGTGAAACATTTAAATGCTTTTAATATGATTATAATTCACCTTGCATCTGTAGATGTTAAGGTATAAGAGGAAGATAAATGTATTTTGATCTTTTTTCTTTATCCGAATCTTAAGAAAATCTAATTGTTGTCATAAGTGGTGGTGGTACAAAACTGAAGATGGATAGCCTCATTGCTATACTTATTTCAAAAGAGATGAGGAGAAATTCCATGAATGCAGGCTCCCAAGATGCCTTGCATATGCAAGGAAGGTCCAATTAAAATGAGGGCCTAAAGGGGACAAGAAGAGAGACAAGTCTAAAGTGCATTCTAAAACCCTTGGGAAGAGCAGAGTTAAAGTGTTGGAATTGTGGTAAGAGAGGGCATGCACGAAGGTGTGCAGAAACACGAAAAAGAGTTTGAATACTTACATGAAAAGTCAGAAGATGGTGATTTTGATGCTTTGTTTATTTATGCTAACACTAATTGTACTGATGCTTGGCTTATTGATTCAAGTTTCTCCTACCATATGACTCCTCACAAGGAGTGGTTTACTTCATATTCAACTTATGATGGGGGAGAAGTTTTCCTTGGTGACAACAACATAAAGAAGATTGTTGGTAAGGGAAAGGTAAAGTTATTTTTCAGTGATGGAATGGTTAAAACACTTGATCATGTTAAAAATTATAGGACTTGCAAGGAATTTACTTACAATATCCAAGTTGAATGATTTTGGAATGCATGTGACATTTGACAAGTCTAGTTTCTGGTTGGTAAGAGGGAGCTTGGCGATAGCTAAAGGATCTCAGATTGGGACTTAGTTTAGTATTAATGCTTATACTTTTCATAACTTTGCTAATGTAACTGGCACTAAAAATGCATGTATGGTGTGGCACCATAGATTGGGTCACATAGGTGAAAAAGGTCTTAAAACCATTTTGAATAAAAATTTGGTTGACAATATTTCTGATTATATTGTTGGTAAAAATGATTTTGTGAGCATTATGTGTCTAGTAAATAGAATAGATCATCATTTCTTAATGGGACTAATAAAGCTAAGAGATTATTAGAGATCATTCACTCAGATGTGTTTGGGCTAGTGGGTGTTGATTCTTTTGGAAAATATCATTATTATGTTACTTCCATTGATGATTTTTCCCCCACTTTAGCGAGCATAAGTGTCAGCGAATGCATAGTAAAGTAGAGTGAAAGTTGAGAAATGTATACCTGATTTGTCGAGAAAGAAGACCACAATCTGACACACCTGGAAGCATGGGAAGAGGAGATGGCTCCACAGGTACTCGGTCTTAGGGAGAGTTGAACAGAATGTGTCGCAGGCCCTTAGACCTATGGAAGGTGAACAAAAATCTCTAAAGGTGCTCGATCCTACAAAGGAGGTTCCCCAGGTGCTCGGTCCTAAGGGAGGCTAGGTGTGAAAGGATTTGCAGATTTTGGTAGACCCTTACAGGTAATCAATCCTACAAGGAAAGCTCAAGGTCCTCGATCCTCCAAGCTTGATTGTAAAAGCAGCTTCGCAGGTCCTACAAAGCAATATGTTAATCCAGAGACAAAACATGTTAGATATTAAAAAGCCATGTAGGAAAACAGATATTCATGTAGATAGTCAACAATTGAAGGAGAAGCTTTCAAAGGGGTCCTTTGGGAACCCTTCAAAAGAAAAGGGGTGTCCACTCGAGGGACACTCTGTTTGATCGGCGATGATAATTTTTGCAAACGATTCTAGCATCAAGGAATCCTTTCGAAAGATCTCTTTCATCAAGTAATTTGAAAGGAACAATACTTCCTCGCAAGGGAAAGTTTTTAGACTTCTTCATCAGAAAAATTAATCCCTTCTCAAAGGAAAATTTTCAGCTCTTACTTTTACGAATCCATGATGAAAGAAAAATTCTGCTAGGGGTCCCTATTGAAGAATGCATTTTTTGAAAAATAGAGGATTTTCAATGAGGGATTTGTTGGCCACCGAATACACCTTTTTAAAATTGAGCTAGTATGATAGCCCCACCTTAGGATGGTGCATGTTGAACACAAAGGAATGTGACATCCTAAGGAGAGAGAAGCAAGTGATGTTGTGGCCCATGATATATGATGAGATGTAACCCTAGAAATGGTGCCGCACATGCAAGGGACAACACATAGTCACCACAACATCACAAAGAAAGCAAAGAAGAGAAAAAGATAAAAAGACAATGTAAGAAAAAAAAAAGACAACAAGAGACATGGGGATCTAATATCAAGGTCAGAGTTGCAGATAGATATAAATAGATAGATATGGTATAATAATATATATGAATTTTCATCAATCCCCTACTATATCAGACCATGTGAAGAAAGGTACATGTAGACAAAAAAAATGGGTCATGGAAGGGAGGCCAAAATGCCCCCAACACTTTTCATCGTCCCCAATTGTTGAAAATCAAGGCACACCAAACAAAGAATGATGTAACAAATAGAAGAATTTCATGACACAATACAATCTTGTAACCAATCACCTACAAGGGTGACAATGGTCCTCCAGGAACACATAAAAAAAGCATGGGGGAAACACAACACATAGACAAATCTAATCTACAGGTAAAAAAGAGGTGCCCTCCTAGTCCTCATCAACCAAAAGATCATCATTCTCCCAATCTAGATCATTATAAGGGGAAGGCAGATGATCCTGCAAGGGCAGGATAGAAAGGGGATCACCCTCCAATTCTCCTATGAAAAGAGCTAAGGAAGAGGGCCCCTCGAGGTCTTCTTTGCTCAACTCCTATGGGTAAACATCATTGATTTTGCAATAGTCACCGAAAAATTTGGGACATCGTCTATTGAGTTGAACATGCATTTGATGAGAGTACCATGTGTCAACTGAGCAGGCAAAGAAGGAGGCACCTAAGATCCACTACCAGCCTAACTGAAAGACTCGAGGGCTGTGACAAACTTGAGGGACACTGGAGTAGCCTTCGTCAATAAGACAATGCAAGCCAACATAGAACCAACTTTTGAAGAAGGCGATCCATTATTTTCACCCCCGTTAGAACTACAACTTGCGCTTCATCGAAGGATGTGAGATCCCCATAGATGAAGTGAAAGGTGAGGAAGAAGCAGAGAAAACCGCAACAGACACCACTGAGGTATTCAGCATATCCACGAGCTTGGGAAAAGGTGGGATGTCCAAAAGGGACATTAGGAAAGGAGGCTCAACTGAATGAGCAATGAACACTTGCACCCTTTTAGGGTGAGGGTCATCCACACTTGCAAGGGGAGCTGAAAGTAAGATCGACGCTTTGGGAACTGAAGCAGAAGGGGCGAAAGAGGACACAACAAAAGACACTAAAATGGGATTTCTTGGCTCCCCTTCCTCCTTCTGCAAAGCAACCTGCTCAGTGGCCAGAGCCTTCCTCCAGTGCTTATGCTCACGTGCAAGGCCATTTCATCAGCTCAAAGAGCTAGAGGCTACAACTTGAGGAGGAGTAGGAGGCTCCTATTTTGTCATGGGAGTGTCCATCATAGTCATTTCCAACGGAGTGAGTGACACCTAGATGGGAATAGGAGGAAGAGATGGAGGAACAAATATTGTAATCAATGGAGAAGAAGGCTCAAGAGTCTCAGTAGTGGACCTCTTCCCATTCGCTACCTTAGGGATAGGAGTAGTAGGAGGCCGTAGAGGCCAAGATGCAGAGGCTACTCCATAAGGACCCTTCCCCTTACCATATAAGACGGACCGAGGCACTGTGGTTAAGACAAGAAGGTCAAATACCTGACGCTTGGCCTTTCGCCAAGCGAGTACCATCAAACTCCCTATGATATGCATAGGCACTGAAGCTGAGGGAATCACAACATGACAAGAGGTGGGAATAGTGGAACTACAGAGGAAGAAGAAGAAGAAGGCTTTTGAGCACAAGCAGGCTTCATCTTCCCTTTTTGAGAGGAAGAAGAAACCTGTTGTTGCGCTACAAGGTAAGTCATTTTCAGCTGCACCTTACCCCTGGCCTTATACTTAATGTAATTTCGATAAAGTAGGTCCATTCTTGGAGGAAGTTGATTGACTGAGGACAACCAAAAATGATCTAACAAATATCCCCCACGTGATACCAACAACTGATATCTAGAGTCATGCATGACATTCACAACACCTTCATGGGAGAATTTTAGACATTTATGAATGACGAAAGGGACTTCATTCAAAAAAAATATCCATGGAATGCCTAGCTTCACTCTAAAAAAATAAAATTTTGGAATGGCATCAAAGGCGACATTCACATCCCTACGTCCCATTAGGATGGAAAGAGTTATAGAACCATAAGGAGCAAGAGAGAGACCATCATGGGTACGTATGGTGGTCTTCGTCTTTTCATATTTCTTCCTTTGTAAATAATTTAGCAAAATATTCTCCTTCCTAATAAAATTCACGCAACTCATGGGATCCACAAGGACTCCTATCACAATGTTTCCATTGACACAAGTAGGAATATATAGAGGAGAAGCTTTATTATTCATGGGTAAATACTGCGATGTAAAATTTATATTTGGTGAACTATTTGCAAGTTGAGGGGGAGGATTATGAGTAAACGAAACCACATTTATGTACGCTCAAGCCTCAGGAGAGGCACCAAAAGGATCAATAATCAAATTTGTAGAGTGAAACAAAAATGGATCTATATAAATCTGCAATTCATTGTTCGCCTTAGCCACTGACTTATTTGTATTCTATTTTTTTACCATCAAGGTGAATGTTACCATCATCGATGCGATCCTGTACATCATGAATCATGATGTAGGCACACATAATGTTCAGTACCATGATTGTGGAAACAATGGTATTAACACAATGCATTCCCATCATACCAGTCAGGGTAGCACTCTCTAAGAGGCTGAGGATCTTCCAACGTTATAACTTTATCCTTTAATAGTTTCTTCAAAATAGAAGAGTAAGATTCAGACAACTTCATAATATGTTTGTTGCACTTGAGGCCCTTGTCATTAGATGTGGCAATTACATTCACAATGGATTTCCCTTTTCCTAAATTGATACAATAGACCTTTGTGAATGTCTTGTTCTTGATTTTCCCGCAACATCGTGCATAGATGCATGAAAGAAGGATACTTCATTAGAGAAAATTTCTCCTGGAAAGGTCTTTGTGGTTTCCTATGAACACCTTCTGTACATCTAAGTTAGGTAATGGGTAAGAGATTTGTGAAAAGAGTGCTTGATATCAAGCAATAAAATTAGTAATCTTCTCATTCTCTCCTTGCTTGCATCAGACAAGATCTGAAAAGGTCATCTTCGGCTTGATGTTAGCCATAAACTATCGAAGAAACGGATTAACAAGTTGATTGAATAAAAATATGGAGTTGTCTAGCAAGGAACAACACTAGTCTAGTGTTGTGTCCTCGAGAGATTGAGGAAATAATCTGGCCATCAAGGCATCATGGTGAAAGAATTTTTTACACATCACATTGAAGGATAACACGTGTGTTCGGGGGTCTCCTTTACCACCATATTTCTCAAATTTAGGAATTTCCATCCCTTGAGGGGTGGGAGTGTTCAAAATTTTCATCGACAAAGGACTGTATCAGAAGAAAGGTTGAAAGATGGGTTGGGTGGAGGCTTGGGATAGAATAGCCAATTGGTTTTGCATTTGACCCATATTTTGTAGCAGGGCATTCAAAATAGGGTTGGATGAAGAAGTAGGGCTAGTGGAGCCACCATGAGAAACACCACCAAGACCACTACCAAAGTCACCATCGGTGCCACCACCGTAGCTACCACCGAACCTACCACAATAGCCACCACTGGAGCTACCACCAGAGCTACCATCGTGACCACCATCGAAGCCACCATACATACTAGAACCTTCAACCCCCATTTGTTGTAAATCCCACTGCCAAAGAAAGAGCTGCCCCAGGAGGAAGAACGTTGAATCCTAGAGGTATTCTACTCGCTTTGATAGTAGGAGGTAGAGAAGTAGCAAAGATGTTGATGAAAGGCCCCATTTCAGTCATGTATACCAATGCCATAGGCATCAAGACACCAATCTGTCTTTCATAAGCGTCGAGCTCATGACCTCGGGTAATACTTGACATAGGGTTGCAAGAAGGGATGTATGCTTTCATTAAATCAGTAAGGGCATAGAGAAACTTTATTCCTGTCTAATCCTTGTCTAGCCTATATCTAATCACATTAACAACTCTAGCGGTCCTAGCCATGTTTTGTTCTCCCCCTAAATAATTTGTGAGATCTAATATCCTCCTATCTAGAGAAATGATATGCTCTGTAGGAATAGTGAGCATCGTCATCATTCAAAAGTGGGGTAATAGGAGAGATAGGAGGAGTAGGGGTACAAGTGGTTTCATCGAAGAAACTCGTCTCTACCGTCGATACCATCTCTTGGGAAACGAGAGCCATACTAACCCTTGAGAAGTTCATCTCTAAGTGTTGCAAACTCCCTCTAATTATGTGCCTGAAAGTTGTAGACTAAGTTGTAAAGCTCATAAACTGTCACAATATGCCAACCCACAAACTATGTAGACATGAAAGAAAGAACTTCAACACAAAGAAATAGATACTACAAGGTTCACATCAGGTTCACCAAAATGTAGAGGAGGCAGATTGACTACTCAGGACCCCAGGTCACGGGAGGGTCTAGAACAATTAGTTGTCCTGATTTACCTCACACTAAGGAATAGTTTAAGATAGGTTTGATGTTTAAGGGGGTGAAAAGGAAGGACAACTTATTTACCTCTTTCCTTCTACTAGCCCGAGAGGTTTAGGAAGTCATGTGAGTGGGTTCCTAGAGTCCAAATTGCAATTTAAGAAAATCACTACCAAAGGACTCTAGCATGGCCTACAGACGACAACGCGGTGTGCTAGCATCTCAGTTGGGTGCGAGTGTCCGTATGGACAACAAGTGTAAGGTATAGTCTAAGAACTAAAGAAACCTACTACCGACCTAACAAATATAGTTTAATATAATAATAGAAAGCAAAAAGCAACTAAACTACTAAAATAACAAGCAGAATACTTTAACTTGAAAGGTAGATTGATTATGAATTAAATGATGAGCAAGGGTAATAGAAATCCAACTTACAATCAGTCTAGCTGCCCACAAGCTCCACACGAACGAAGTGCTTACACACAGTGATGGGAAAATGTTGGGGCTGTGTATAGAGTATCGCCACAATTAGTCCCTCGCTTTGGTGTTTCTACCTCCACGGACAACCAGTATAGCAATGGTAGAGAAATATGATAAAGAAAAGTATTGAAATGAAGGTACTATGAACTATGCTAAACAACAATATGCTACCAAAACAACACAATGATGCTAAGTGAAAAGGAAATGAAGTGATATCACCTTCAACCACATGCACTTAAGGTAGATGGGAGAATGAGTGAGCTCGCAAGCTTGCAAATGTCGACATTTCCGCAATAACGAAGAGGTTGAGTACACAAAACACCAACTTTCTACTTCAATGGAGGTGAGAATGTTTTGAATGAAGTGTGTAGAAGTGAGAATGACCAAGTAGAATGCCCAAAAGATCAAGAAGTTGTCAAGAGAGAGTGAATGAAGGAGATAGTCATTTGAAGGTGAAATTAGAGGCAAATGAGTCAATCAAGGTCGGTCAAGGGCACATGAATATTACACTTCATTGCTAATGGAGAGTTGTAACACCTTTGCAGATTCCAAAGGAAAGAATCTTGTCAAGATGGTAGTGCGTCACACAGATGTCCACACATCGCACTAGAGTCCCTAATAGAATATCCTCCACCGACACTAAAAACAACAACCAAGTGGATATGAAGAAAATGAGGTATGTGGAATAGCATCATCAGATTTAATTTGTCTAAGGTAGGAGGTGTGTAAATGGGGAATTTGCGAGGGGTGCAAATTCACACCATTACAACAACATCATGCAACTGGTAAAATAGAATCCACAAGTTTAAGCTGCATTCTCTTTGCCTTTCTCCCTTTTCTAATGCCACCTTGTCAACATAGTTTATGTGCTATATATCCTATTACTACCCACAAATCTCTATCAATTAGTAAATCCTCCCTCCCTCTTAAGCTTTGAGGTCTCAAAGTTGGTTTCATTGAACTTCTCCACCTCCATTCTAGATTTGTATATCATATGTGTTTCTTAAAACCAAAATTAGATTATAAAGCTTCCACTAAAACAAGGATTAGTTACACAAAGTAATCCTTCCACAAATACATCAAATTGGTCAAGATTTGATACGAAATGAAAAGAAAATATGAAAATTTTCTAATTATACCAAATGAAAGGAAAATATAACAAACTCCTAGTTAATTCAATTAAAGGGACAATGCAAGTAAACATGTCTGTAAATTTTTAGCAAGTTAACCTTAGTAGATAAAGAACAAGAAAGGAAGAATAAAAAAACTATGATATAGAATTTATCCTCAAAAACCCTAGAAGGGGAAAAAATAACCTCCAAAGCACAACCCTAATGTGTTATTGGGCAACAATAGTAAAATATTTGTGGTTCACAAGAAATTTATACTCTTTAACCTAGAGGAATTCTAGTAGCACAACCTTGCATAAAAATGAGCATATAATCTCCATACCAAGCCCTTCATATCTAGACTAAGGATACCTAGGAAACCAAGAATGATGTTTTAAAACCATGGGCACAAAAATATGAGACAAATTCAAGTCAAGGTGGTCCACATTCAACCTATGTGCCCCTCTCCAAAAGTAACTCCACCCAACATAGAAAGTAATTGCATGGTTGACTAGTTGACCCCTATGACCATGGGGGTCTGATGTAACTTTAAAAAGCTCCATGTGGGCACAATAATTGTCTCTTATAGAAAGCAATAAATATTCAATCATAGATGCTAGTCATAGTCAACCTAATAACCCCATATTCAAGGAATTCTTACAATCATCATAAAACTAATGACAAATTATGAAGATTACCAACAATGAAATCTCAAGATTTGATTTTATCAAAATATCATTTTCCATACACACATTATTTTATAATATTACAAATTATATTAAATAATTTAACTAACCCTAAGACTTCAATGTGTATGTAAATTAAATTGGAGAATTTCACTTGTGGTAATGGAATAGCTTTCTAATAACATTGCTTCCTATCACCATAATGTTCCTTAAAGATCCTGTAAATGGTCATTGATCATAGATATAATAATAATAAGATAAATTTTGAACATCAAAGTCATTAAAACCAAGAAGAATAGCATGAAGCCAACTTTTAAAGAATTGTAGCTGAGATAAACTTTTGTTGTGGAAGCATGAATGCCACTTCAAAATATAGTCTTGATTATGTGCTACAAATACTAATTTTTGGTGACTAAATTATTTCTAGAACAATTTTAATTATTAGGCAAAAATTAAAAGGATGTCCTAAGGAAGTGAAAGGAATTTCTGAAAGTGTAATAGTGCAAATAAAAAGAACAAGACCATCATTTAAAAGGAAGTTGAATACAAGGAGATAACCATTAACTTCTTGGCCCTTATCTTTAAACAATTAAATTTATGTCTTTTGAAAAAGGATAACAAGCAAGCATCTATTCTAGTTGGTGATCGCAATACCTAAGAAGTCCCAAATTTATTAGTTAATGATCATCAATCTTAATAGTCTTTGAATGAACCATCCTCTAAATGCTTGAATTCAACAATGTTTGTTGTTTTAAAATCAACATGTCTATATAGGATAAAATAGATATGTGGACATGAATTTTTAATTGATATAAGCATTAACAACCTCTCTAATGTTCACAATACACCGACATTTATAAATTTTTTATCACATTGAAAAATGATTTTTGGTGGAATCATAGAAAATGTACATATCAATTCGTAGATGGGACAACAATTTCCCACATTGCTTAATTCTACAGGTGAAAATTCAGAAACCATTCTATTGATTATTGAAGGCGTGGTAGAGAGGACACAACAAAAAGGGCATCAACAGGTAACTTTTGTGAATAACATGGTGGTTATTTGACTGTGGTGGTTCACCCAGAAAATTTACATTGCAGTCATAGGACGTGTTATAAAAGTTAACATCGCAAATGGTCTTTTCAAACATGGTAGATATCGAAACAATGGTGGTTTGTTGAACATGGTGTGAGGCTGAATGAATAAAGGATTAATAGCATCCACAAGGATTAAGAACAGGGTGGTTCAAATTATTTGAGAAATTTTGTAATTTTTTCAATGTTGAAAATTTTACTATGGATCTTGATTAAAAAGTTTGTGATTTTGTCAGTTCTGGACTCTTCTCCAAGGATTAAGTTCCTCACTTTCAAGTAAAAATTTTAAGAGTACTTGTGGGCCCCCAACTTCGTATTTTAAGTTGTTCACTTTTAAAACTTAAGTTGTCTACTTTCAAGTTATCTCTACTCTCAAGTTAAAATGTTAAAAATTACTTGTGGAACCCCAACTCCACATCAGATGCAGCTAAAAAAGTATGTACAGAACAAGAACCCTAACACATGGTAGAGAAAGAGATGTGCAAGGGTAGGACAAATGAGTTGGAGAAAAGATCTGGACCATCTATAACTACACCATCTACAATTGTTTCCCTCACCATATAAATAATAATAGTTTGTAGTATATTATAAATATTAATATTTAATAAAAATTAAACATTATAGTGAATATATATTAAAAGTAGTAAAAATGTTAAGTACTTGTGGGCCCCCAGCTTCGCATTTTAAGTTGTTCACTTTTAGAACTTAAGTTATCTCTACTCTCAAGTTAAAATGTTAAAAAGTACTTGTGGAACCCCAACTCCACACCAAATGCAGCTAAAAAAGTATGTACAAAACAAGAACCCTAACACATGTCAGAGATAGAGATGTGCAAGGGTAGGATAGGTGAGTTGGAGAAAAGATCCAATGAACCATCTATAACTACACCATCAACAATTATTTCCCTCACCATATAAATAATAATAGTATGTGGTATATTATAAATATTAAGTGATTAATATTTAATAAAAATTAAACATTATAGTGAATATATATTAAAAGTAGTAAAATTGCAAGAAAAAATTGTTACAAATGACAATTTACAATATTAAGTGATCCATATGTTGAGAATTTTTGAAAATGACCAGATCTAAAGTCAAATTGAAGTCTTATAATCGACTGTACAAACATAACTACATTTGGCTTTTAACACTAAAAAAAACCTGAAATGAACTCTATAAGGGAGTGAAACTGTTGATCTCTCACCAACCATGGCTGAGTGTTGAGTGCTTACCATAGTTTAGGAATTTTGAGCTGCAATTTCTAAAATGGCTGCCTAATACAAAAGAAAAACGGTATTAGATATTAGACTAGGCATAGGATATTTTGATTTGGTACCTCTTGAATTTTGTATTATACCAGGGAGAAGCCTAGTTGTGACCTCAACTCATAATGTAATGGCCTAGCTCTAAGCCTACTGCTAGTAGAGAGCAAGATTGAACAAAAAATAGTACCTTCTTTATATCTCAAAGAATAAATGCTACAAACCTTTAAACTATAGGTAGTTGCTTGATTGAAAAAAAAAATATATCATGCATTGGAAACTATCTTGAGATCTGATTTGATTTTAAATTTTTAAGCTCTATAATAATGGAAGCGATTATTTATGAAATCAAGATATTTGTAAAGGGTTATTATTTATTAGGATAAGAAAGTTGCTTCAAACCCTTAGTGGCAAGTCCTTGTTGACAAGTGTAGTCAGATCTCGAATATAAGTAAACAAGAATTTAGAATGGATCAACATAATATAGGGGAGATGACCCAGTAGTTGTGCACCCTAACTTCGCGCTTCTCAAAATCCTACATGGAAATTTCAAATCACTCCATTTTTTTTATAGCAGCTTACATGGCAAGTCCCCTACTTATAACTTTCGTTTCAGGGCCACATCATCAAATATGATGCTACATCAACATGATTTTTGTCAAGGTGTCCAAAAAGGCCCAAAAAGAAAGTGCTACCAATACTTGTACATTCACATCATGAGTAGTTGAGCGCTGATGTGGCATCACATGATTGATTGCTTTTTAGATCAAAGGGATACATTTTGTTTAAGCTAGGGTACTTATGTCACAACTATTAGACATTATATAAACAATTACTACCACAACTATTGAGCATTATATTAACTACTACTATCACAACTATTGAAACATGCTCAACTACTGGATCCTCTCCCCTAATTGTATAGGTTTAAAAGTGGTGAAAACTATAGTATTCATATCACTCAAGCAAATACACACCCATATAATTGGTGTTATACAAAAAAAAATTGCTCATAATTTCAAGTATTACACCTCTCCAACAAGGTTCCTCTTAGCTGCCATGTCAGAATTTAATTTCATTCTACCTTCCTTCAAAATAACCCATTTTACCATAATACGGAGGCATTAGGAATGTGGTCCCGTGCGAGGAGACATTTCTCCATTTTTTCATAGACCCCATGGACATTTTAGACTAGAAAATGGGTAATTCAAAATCTTTGACTACAAACTCAAACTGGCCATATTTTTGGGGGAAAAGCTTGAGCAGACTTTTTAAGTTGTCATTCTCCAAGTAGCAGGCTCTACATTCCAAGAAACTGTGGTGGATAAGTTAGAATGCAAATTTCAAAAAATGTGTAGCAATAGTTTGTGTCTTTTGATAAAGGATAACAGGCAAGCAACTACTCTAATTGGTGACTGCAATCCCTAATAAGTCACAAATTTATTAGTTAATGATCATCAATCTTAATAGTCTTTGAATGAACCATCCTCTAAATGCTTGAATTCAGCAATGTTTGTTGTTTTAAAATCAATATGTCCATATATGATCAATTAGATATATGGAAAGAATTTTTGAATTGATATAAGCAATAACAACCTCTCTAATGTTCATAGTACAGCGACATTTATGAATTCTAGATCGCATTGAAAAAGGAATTTTGGTGGAATCGTAGAAAATGTACATATTTGTTCATAGATGGGACGACAATTGCCCACATTGCTAAATTCTACGGGTGAAAACCACAAACCATTGTATTGGTTATCGGAGAAGGCATGAAAGAGAGGAAACGACATAAGGACATCAACAGGTAATTTCTGTGAATAACATGGCGGTTATATGATTGTAGCGGTCTACCCATAAAATTTACATTGTAGTCATAGGACATGTTATAAAAGTTAACATCGCAGATGGTCTTTTCAAACATGGCAGATATTGAGACAATGGTGGGATGTTGAACATGGTGTGAGGTTGAATGAATAAAGGATTAATAGCATTCACAAGGATTAAGAACAGGGTGGTTCAAATTATTTGAGAAATTTTGTAATTTTTTCAATGTGGAAAATTTTACTATGGATCTTGATTAAAAATTTTATGATTTTGTCTGTTTGGTCTCCTCTTCAAGGATTAAGTTGTTCACTTTCAAGTACCCCCAACTGAGCATTTTAAGTTGTCCACTTTTAAATTATCTCTACTCTCAAGTTAAAATGTTAAGAGTCCAACTCGACATCTTAAGTGTCCACTTTCAAATTATATCTACTCTCTAAGTTAAAATGTTAAAGAGTACTTGTGGGACCCTAACTCCACAACAAATGCAGCTAAAAAAGTGTGTGCAGGATAAGAACCCTAAAACTTGGCAGGGAAAGAGATGTGCAAGGGTAGGATAGATGAGTTGGAGAAAAGAGATCCAAAGAACCATCTATAACTACACCATCTACAATTGTTTCCCTCACCATCTAAATAATAATAGTCTATATTATAAACCATCTAAATAATAATAGTCTGTACTATATTATAAACATTAAGTGATCAATATTTATAGTGAATATATGTTAAAAGTAGTAAAATTGCAAGAAAAAATTATTACAAATGACAATTTGCAATATAGTGAAGTTTCCATGATAAAAAAATGTTTTGGTTAACATTAAAATATGTTGAAAATCTTTGAGAATAACCAGATCTATTCAAGTCTATAGTCCACTGTACAGATAAAACTAACATTGACAAAAACATGAAATGAACTCTATTAGGGAATGACAATGTTGATCTCTACCCAACTCACCAACCATAGGTTAGGAAGTCAGCTGCAATTTCAAGAATGGTTGTGTAATGCAAAAGAAAAACGTAATAGATATTAGACTAGGCATAAGAAATTTTGATTTAGTACCTCCTGACTTTGATATTAGACCAGGGAGAAGCCTAGTTGTGACCTCAACTCATAATGTAATGGCCTAGCTCTGAACCAATTGCTAGTAGAGAGTAAGATTGAACAGAAAATAGTACCCTGTTTATATCTCTAAGAATAAATGCTACAAACCTTTACACTATAGGGCAGGTGCTTGGTTAAAAGAAAAGATATATCGTGCATTGGAAACTATCCTGAGATCTGGTTCCGAAGGCTTTACGATGTGGTTCCGTGGAGGAGACACTTCTCCATTTTTTCATAGACCCCATGGACATTCAAAACCAAAAAATGGGTAATTCAGAATCTTTTACTACAAACTCAAAATGTCCATATTTTTGGGGGAAAAGCTTGAGCAGACTGGAGGGACTGGAAGTTCCAGCAAATGCTCAGAATTTTTAAGGTGTTATTCTTCAAGTAGCAGGCTCTACTAAGTAATACATTCTAGGAAACTGTGGTGGATAAGTTTGAATGCAAATTCCAAAAAATGTGTAGCAGAAAGCTCTATATTTCATGTTTATTGAACACTGTTACCGTAATGGCTCAAAATTTTCTAAGCAGCATTCGCAAAGAAACTTTACAATAACACCTATCTGCTGGACCATTCACCATTTCCTTTGTTCTTCTTATCCCCATTAAAATGGTTCTTTTCTTTTAGTTAGTAATTACAAAAACGAGTACTTTATCAATTAAAGGGTTAGTCTACCTGATAAAGGGTTAGTCTACCTGTACCGGACTTAGAAACATGTATTTAGTCAAAACTTTTTTTTAATATAATCTCTTTATGATGCACCTTTGTGGATGCTCTTATTACTACATGCAGGTTTACCTAGAGTATTTGACTCAAAAACTATATCCTACGAGTATCTCAAATCTTTAACTAGTTGGAAATTATCGATAGATCTCCTCTTTTTAAAAATCAGGTTTGTCTAGTGGCTGACAACAAATATTATTCTAGAAACAGAAATATACATCAGCAAAATCTTCAAGGTTATAATGTAGTGTATGAGGCTGCTCAAAACCTACAAATAAGATAGTATTATCACAGGTATCAGTTGTATGCTATAGATAATTAGAGTTCAACCAATCTAAGTTATGAAATTTTCAGTATGGTTAAATTTCATTTAGAGCTTGATGAGTCCGTGATTGCAACTATAAACATTCCCTTATGTAGGATATTGTGAATGGAAGAATCTCCTGTTATTAGATTAGGCCAAACATTGAAAAACATTCAACAGGAATGGATAAATCTTCTTCAAGCACCCACAAGAATTGAGCAAATTGAAGAAAGCGTGTTCCAAATTGATCTATGATTTATTTTTTACTCTAGGATTTCATCAGTAACATTCAATACGGCAACTTAAAAGAAAAATAAATTTAGAAAAAATTATTGGAAAAATGGATAAGGACACACCCCAATTTCTAATTAGAACAAAGACCTGATCACTGTCTGAATAATCTATTAGTAGACAATTTTGTCTGAATAAATTTACATGCTACTTTTCCAACTTTGATTGTGGTCTTGGTAAACTACCAACCCAAATTCCAAAGTGATTGGCATTCAATATGATGACATTTGCATGAAAAAACATTTCACTTTGACCTCATTGCAGTTGTCATGGAATTTACCAGATAAAATAATTGACTTGAAAATTTCAGATTGGAACATCATTTGTCAAAAATCAGTTCCACTCCATGCCATCAGACATCAGAAGAATGACATATTCTATGGCCTTACATGACCAAGAATACTTCGTTATAAAACAGAATAAAACCTATAAACTTTCTGTCTATGGCATAGCTAGTATATGTTGCTATGTTACAGCTTCAGGAGCTGAATTACTATATGGGGTATGCAAACAAACCAATCTTGTGCTAGTAAGGCATGTGAATGCAAATGCCATACCCATTACCATCCCATATGATGCATGCTTTGAACTTAACTTATAGAAGCGAAGGAGAAGATTGCCTCCGAATGGAGGAAGTAGGGCACCACATGCAAAAACCATCCATGTGTCAAGCCCTGTGTAATCAATTCATGCCAAAATAGGTCCAATTGCAGCAACTGGACCAGAAAATCCAGCAAAGGCTTCAGCAAAAAGAGCACCACACCAGCTATCAGTTGCACCATATATACAGCTGGCTACAGTGGCACCTCTTGGAATTCCATTCAGAGAGACAGGTAGCATCATATGTCTTCCCATGCCATAAGGTTTAGGTGCAGCAACACCCAAAGCAATTCCTGCAAATGCATGTAGAGCCACAGCTCCAGAAGCTAAAAATGCCTTCAAGGCAAGGGGACTTATGACTATTGTCAGCTGAACGATGTCACTTCCACCAACTCTTCTTTGAGAAGAACTTGAATTTTCCATGACACTTATCACATAAAAGAAAAGAGCACCTCCACCCAGCAAGATTACATCATATAATATGCTCATTTTTCCCCCCATACATAGTTGCAATGGTCTCCATGTAGCTAAAACAGTAGCTATGTCTGACGCTATTCCGGTAAGGAAAGAATGTTGCATCTTGACCGCAGTTGCAAAAATTACAAGAACGAGACCTCCAAGGAAAGGTCCAAGGCCAAAAAGAATTGAAACCAAGAACCCTGAAATATTTTCCCAATCGCAGGACATTTGCATGTCAAAAATTACATTCAGTAAAACTAAACAAAAGGTACATACATTTACAAAAGGAATATCAATAATGTAATAACCAGTATCTAACTCTGCCCCTGTTCAACAGACTCAAGGACTGCACTCAGTGTCTCCATAAATGCTACTGATAGCATAGCAGCTGATGCAACTTGTGATGGAGATGCTTCCTAACACCAAACAAACATGGATCTATTAAAAAATGTCTCAATATTAATAAATAAACAAGATAGATCAACAAATATTTATACGAACATGTACAACAGACTTCTTTGAAGCTATCAGGCACAACTTCTGCTATCACCATCCATATCACATATCCTGCAGCAAAACCTGTGCAATATGGAAAGAACTTGTTGAAAGATTCTGCACAGATATATGCTGGAACAACCACCAAAGGCTGCAACCACAAGTCATGAAAGAAAAATTGATTTAAATACTTTCAAAGAGATTAATATAATAAATATGGCTTATGCAACGATAAGCCACCTTGGCAAAGCTTAAGGGACAACTATTTTTCATATCAAAGACAAAGTTTATAATTGATTAAAGCCACTGATATATTGACAAAAAACCTCTTCAGAATTTCTACTACTCACATATGTATTGTTTTACCGATATTTTTATCATGTTTGTAGTAAACAATCAAGTTTTAGCATTAGGAATATAATTTGTTTGAAAATGGAACTAATCAATAATTTGCTCTTAGAAACCTATCTTTGTTTGAAGACCTTTGATATGTAAATCCATTAATCCCTGTAGGTCAACTTTGTACCATCTTCTGTATAAAGTAATTTTTGTTCTCTTTCAGAAACAACATTGTAAATCTACAAAATGATGTAGATTGAAAACTTGAAATCCAATTGTATGTTTTCCTGAAACAAATCAAGCACCATTCTAACAATTAGAAAATTGTGTTATAGTTCCATGGTGAAAGGAAAGTGCTAGTTCACACATACCAAAATACACCAAAATACAGAAGAAACAAAATTATCCACCCAAATGTGCCTACAATGGATGTGACTGATCAGTGATGTGTGTCCACTTCTTGACGAGTCCAAAATCTGAGATCTGTATCACATAACAAGAGAAAACCATCATCAACCAAGCAAAACTGAAGGCATTGGCTTGCTAAGTTACCAATAAGAAGCAGCCCTTAAAAGTTTAAGGGTAACTCTTGAAATCGGAAACAGTTAATGAAATCCAATTCCTCCTTGAGAAGAGCTATAAGATATTAATATGGAAGTGGATAAAGGTCTGAGGCTCAAGATTCCAACGGGAAAAAAGCAAATGGCTGGCATTGGAAAAAAGCGAATAGCTGGAGTTTTATTTCAACACATGAATAGGTTACAAACATAAAATGCTGCACGAAGAGAATATCAGGTGCAACCGTTTTCTTTTTCCTGGCCAGCCGTTTGCTTTTTTCTTGCTAGCCGTTTGCTTTTTCAAATGGCAGCCATTTGATTTTATCTGCTGCTAGCCGTTTGCTTTATTCTCATGCTAGCCGTTTGCTTTTTTCTCCATATAATGCATTGAAAATAATTTCCTCCTCTGTCTTTCCCTATATATACACATTTGCACAAAGACATTAAAAACATTTTTATAGTGAGCTTTGATGCAGTAGATGAGGAAGAGAAGTATATATTTTTTCTTCTGCTGAGAGATTAGGAAAAGTGCTTGGTGAGGTAGATGAGTAAAAGTGCTCGAGAATGCATGATCTGCTGAGAAGACATGGTCTCTGTACCGCTTTTGATCACTGTAGCGAATTAGCCACATTGAGAAACAGGGGAAGGTAATTTTTATGCCATTCACTATTTCAATAAGCAGGTGTTTGTACGCTAATTGTTTGCTTATTTTTATAACATACAAATTAGAGAAGAATTCTTATTAACTTGTATATCTAAAATTTTGCACTATTCTACCCTATTATGATTTGTAGATGTAGATACCATCCCATATTGTTTACGTTACAAGATGATGTGTTTGAGGTGGATGGTAGTGGAATAGCTGTTTCCGTTGTAACCTTCGGTTGGGAATTACACCTACTCAGACATTTCTCTCCACCATAACAGATTTTTCCATGCATTTTATCTTCAGTTTAGCTCTCTAGCCATTTCTCAGCAGCAGCGATTTTTGAGCAGCAGCGGTTTGTCAGCAACAACGATTTCTCAGCAGCAGTCGTTTGCCAACAACAGGAGATTTATGTATGACGTTTCTCTAACTCATCATGTCTTCTATGCAATGGTTATGTTTTCAGCATCATTCCCCTACAATTGCAGATTACGGTTGTTTTTTAGAAAATAGTTTTACTTTTCTTGATAACCGTTTTAATGGGTTTGCAGGCTCGGTGGAGCGTTTTGGGTGGGAAGATTGTTTAATTTAATGTAATGTAGTGCCCGTCAATAGAGTCTATTGTATTGTGGCATGATTTATTTGCTAGAAAAGAAACTGTCCCAACTTTTTGTAGGAACTGAATAATGAAAATAGTATTTGCAGGAGGCTCAAATGAGAGTGGTAGTCAGAGTAGTGGTGAGAAATTTTCTGAAATGGGTTCGGTAATATGTTCAAATGGGTGGTGGTAGTTATAATGAGAGGATGCCATCTACCAGAGGGAAGAGGTTCAAATGGGTGGCGATGGGGTTGTGAGGTCTCACCCATGCTCTTTACAAGAGCTGCTCCAGTGAGTGGCAGTCAGAGTAGTAGTGAGGAGGATTTTTCTGAAATGGTTGTAAAGGGAAGCATGACAAAAGATTAGTCTCTCCAATTTAATTTCTGCAATATATACCATTGCATGAGGAAAGCTCCCCTTATTTCTATTATTACTAGATATGTAAATATTCATCCTTTTTTCATCCTTGAATGATTCAGGTGTCTATAATTATTTTGTTTTGAATCTGCATCATAGTTCTTTGTAGATAGCTATAAAATACTTGGGCTGCATTCCAGAGGCATTCAATTTATACATTTGATTCATTGTGATTTACTTCAATGCAGCAATTTTTGTAACCTCCAGGTTATCTGTTGGACTCAAGTATGCTTATACCACTTTTATTTCTGGATAGACATTTATAACAGTAAATAGGATGCTCTGTCCATTTGTTTGGTATGGAGAATGGTTCTACTAGCAAACAATTTTGAATGACCTCCTTGGAGACACGAGCAAAGGCCTTATTCAATTAGTTCCAAGAAGATGAAAGACATAAATTGTGTCATTCTCTCTGTGACAGTAAAATGACCCACCCGGGGACTTAACTGAAACAGAGTTAATGGGCAAAGCTAATCCATATGTAGTACATTAGAATTATCTTTCTTTTTTAACATATGTAGTGTTATGGTTGTTTAGATCAGCACAGTTTGTGAGTTTATGTAGTGTCATAGTCATACCTGCTTTTTATTTACAATTAGAGATTCAATAAAAACATGTATGAAAAGGTTTGAGATTTTCACATGCACATTCATAAAAATATAAAGGTAAAGAATCATTATATTGTGAGTGATTTTAGTGATAGAGGGAAAGAATTATTATATGTGTGAGCGAATTCAATGATATAGGTTGTAAAGCTTTTTAATATAGGTTAATTAGGGATACAACCAACATATGATGAAATACAGGCAACAAATGATGATTAAATAAATTTGTTAAAAATGAAATATAATGGTTTTTTGTTTATTTATTATTCACTAATTTCATTTTTATCTATGGATATGCCATCTTAATTAGAGATAGAAATGTAATTAACAAAATATGAGTGAAAAGTTAGAGAAACTTGTGGAGATACATGTTATTTCTTATTCATTAATTTTATTTTTTATTTTCCTATTTTTTTATTTCTTTTAATCATATCTTATGGTCAAATAATAATTATTTGAGAGGCAAATCAAAATTCCTTACATATGCTAGAGATGAGGAAAATAAATGCTATTCAAGGGTAATTAAAATTCCAAACTCACTTAGATATAATTAATACTACAACTTAATATTACCAATATTTATAGATTTGTTGATATTGTCCATATTGTTTATATTGTAAGGTGTCAAATATAGTTCAAAGGACATGTTAGCACATGACAACATAGTAAATATGCAAATATTTCAAAATGTGTTTCTTTTCAACAAAAATTGTGCTTTTACCACATGAGACTTGAAAAAACACTAATTTGACATGAATTTAATCATTAAACCTTTTTACTAATTCAATTGGATTCATAAAAAAAATGATTGATATTCAAGCCTATAGCTAGGGTATAAAATCTCTTGTATTTGTTTAACTTCAATCTTGAGCTAGAATTTAACATGTTATTTCTTATTCATTAATTTTATTTTTTATTTTCCTATTTTGTTATTTTTTTTAATCATATCTTATGGTCAAATAATAATTATTTGAGAGGCAAATCAAAATTCCTTACATATGCTAGAGATGAGGAAAATAAATGCTATTCAAGGGTAATTAAAATTCCAAACTCACTTGGATATAATTAATACTATAGCTTAATATTACCAATATTTATAGATTTGTTGATATTGTCCATATTATTTATATTGTAAGGTGTCAAATATAGTTCAAAGGACATGTTAGCACATGACAACATAGTAAATATGCAAACATTTCAAAATGTGTTTCTTGTAATGCCCCGCCAAGTAACCTTAAAGGAAGTTGCAATTAACATCTTAAGCGAACCAATTTTTTTTCATAAAGTGCATTTAACATACACATTCACTTACTAATTAACAACAACCTCTAAGGCTACAAGGTTAGGATTACTTAAACCCACACATACATATTACATACAACCATATAACCATCATACATCATAAGAATACCACATAACCTAATAAGATAAACATCCAAGATATAATCTCATAAACATTATCTTAAACCAATAGTTACATCACTCATTTCCAGAATGAAGCAATAGTACTCAAGGTTACAATTACAAACTTCCACCTCATAAACATAAGAGGGATAAAGTAATTTATACAAGTTAAAATATTACAATGCAAGTAATTACCACAAGAACCGCGAGCTGTCCATCTGGATGTCTCGCCACTAAGTACTGAAGATAGATAGGGACCCAACGGTTTTGGTGCATGTTCCACTTTACCAATGTGGTACCCGAAGGCCCACCCCCATGCTAGAAGATAGTAACAAAGTAACATGGACAAAGATCTACAATCCACTAACCAAAGGTAGACTCATACTAACTCAAGCTGACATAACTAAATAAATGCCATCAATAAGTACAAATCCAGTTCAACTCAAGTACAACACAAGTACAAATCAAACATCATTGACATAAGTCACATTGCTTCCAAACATAAAGTAGATCAAGTATGTTCACAGAACCATACACATAAAACAATTAACAATAGTTGTCCTACATAGAGTGTCATCGCAAGGTTTGTCATGAGATCTCCTCCGGGCATTCTTCATAGGCTCCGGAAATCCTGGTGGCCTCAACCGAATCCCGACACTCATACTCACTCATGCAGAATCAACTACCTCTCGTAAGGACAAGATAGTTGATCTTGTCATTCCAGGCCTTCTCACTCATCCCAAGTCTAAACAAGCCCTTGTGTCTATGAGTGAGGATTAAATTATCTTGATTAGTGTGAACTGCATCCTAATTATCTAAGTACATTAATTTAATTATCACTTGATTAACTCACTTCTGAAGGTTACCCGGTTTACCACTTTGGGCTCCGGCCCCTATCAAAAGCCACTCTTCTAATGGACAACGCATTCACAACCAATCACCAAGGGAAACACAAGTGCATACAAACTAGGCATCATAACCACTCCAACACAAGGAGGATACAAATAATAGAAACTCACTCCAAACATGTTGGAGGCAACAACACATAGTCCACTCCTTTCACAGGAAGTACAAAACATCCCCGTTCATGGAAACTGGGTAAAATTGAAAAGACGCCATGCACTACTCAAGGGAAAATAACTAGATGGCATAAAGATTCAACAACCCTTATCCTCTAAGTTCTTCTGGAAGACTTATAATTTAGGACTAACACTAATTCCCAAAACCAACAATGCAACTTGATGACATAGCAACAAAAGCATTCAAGTCATCAATCAAATCTAATATTTGGATTTCTTAAATCCATACTCATTCAATAGGTAGTGTTGACAAAGTCAAAGACACGATAACTAGATCATTTAAAATAATCATAACCCCTATTTCCCTTTTCATTATTGGAAATCTAAAATAATTAAACTTACTTCCCTTTACTGAATACAGAGAATAAAATCCTTTAAGATAATCATGAGGAAGATACTACTTTTAGATATACTAAATCCATATCTCTTTCATAATCCAATCACAATGATTCAATTAATCTAAATAGTAATTAATAAATAACATAATTGATTGCCTCATCAATAAAACAACTTCTTAATTTACTTTTAAATCAACACAAATCCATGCAAGCAACTCTTTCCACTTCTTAACCAAAACTTACATTTCATTCAATTTCCTATTTAGAACATGCAATCACTTTAATATAATAAAATATCGTTTATCTATCTATTTTCCCATATACACTAATCAATCCATTTTTAAATCTTTATTCAATAATATATTGCATGCATCTCATTAAAATAAAATACGATAATGAATTTTACACTTAATATATATATGCTCCATATTATATAGACACCAAATATATATATTAATAAATTTAATTACATATATTCTTTAATATTCCATTCACAATGACTAGATTACTCTATGGAACTAAATAAAACATAATAACTATTTGCCTTTTTCAATATAGTTAGTTCATAAATTTACTTCTAATGCAACCTAACACTATTGCAAACAATCTTTTCAATTTTCTATCCAGAGTCTATGTCTCTTCAACTATCCATTTAAAAACATGCAATTTCATCAATGTATAAAAATATATTTTGGCTTATCTATTTGACCACGCATTCATATTGTTTCTAATTAAATCTTATTAATTAAAACAAACATTTAAATATAAATATTTCTATAATTCTTCAATATATTTAAATATCTTTTTCCTTATCAATTTTGACCATACATTCAAAACTTATCATTTAAATTCTTCATACAAAACTAAATTACACACACTTAAATAAAACAAGGTAATACTGATTGAAAATACTTATAGATATATATATATATACATTTCAATACATTTTTTTCAATCATATTAACAAAATAAATGTTTTCTTTTAAATCAAGTAATTACTTCTATTTAAAAAAAATCTTTCTCTATACATTTTCCATACATACTAATCATTTATTTTAGAACACTAATAATACCCAATTTGCAAGCAATAGAATAAAATAAGATAAAATATTATTTATTCTCTCAAATGGATATATACCTTCAATATATATATACTAAATATAAATTAATATATTTAAATATATTTAATCATTAACATATCTTCTATTTTTTACAGAATATTAAATTGTTTAATTCAAAATAAAATATTCCTTATCATCAATTTTTTAAAATATATATATTCAATTAAATCAAATTAATAATTGGACCTTTTACACATGAATTTAAATTTCACAATTAAATTTTAAATTATGCATTCTTTAAATCAAATATTTAACTCCTTAAATTAAACTTTAACATGTCATTTTAAAATAAACAATAATTTCCCCATATGTTTATAATTTCAATTCCACTAATCTAATATACAAATTTTATTTAAAATAATATAAATAAATATAATACTTTAATATTATAAATTATAATATAAAATATTATTAAATAATATTTTAATATTATAATAACAATACATAAAATATTAATATTTATAAATATCAATTTATTATTATTTTATTTTCAGAACAACCATGGAAAAATAACTTAACAGTAGTCTCATGTTTCAAGAATAACTCAAAAACTACGATCTGGGTATTTGTGACTTTTTGACAGGGATAAGAAAATTTCAAATTGCAAAAACCCTTTAAATTTCCTGACAACCCAGTTTGTGTAAGTGAAGTTATAGGCGACGCAACTAGACCATTTTACCATGAAAAATATAACTATACTGCGGATTTTAAAATCCGTTTTTTAATAATAAACAGAAGGTTTCATTTTCTAAAAACATTCTAAATGCATTGTTCAATCTTTATGTTTGATTTCAATAACAAAAAAATCGATTTCCCTAAATAATTTAAATTCAACTGAGGTTTTCACAATTTTCACTCAAGAATTTTCACAAGCAAGGGCTGTAAATTTATTTAATTCTTTTCTTCTACTATCAAATTTGTTTTCTAAAATAGATTTAACAAACAAATCTTTAATCATTACTATTTTAAAGAAAAACAATCAAGAACAATAAAATACAAAGAGGAAAACTTGGTACAAGAAGCTACAGGAAAAGATGAATTTCTGATGCAAGCATCTTCCAAAGATTTCCTGAATTTTCTTCAATCCTCCAATGAATCTAATCCAAAATCCAACAAATGCAAACAATCTTTCCTTCAATCAATTCTACAATCAAACTTTCTTCAAACTCTTGTGCAAATTTTTCCAAAATTTCTTCCCTGTTGTAAAAATGTATTTTTTTTCCTAAAAACTCTTTCTGCTCCCTAAAATTAAAACATGTATTCTTTATAAATCAAAAATACCTAATACAACCCTAATTCACATTACATGCAAATTAAATATTTCAATTTCAATTTCAATTTCAATTTTTACAACCCTAATTCACATTACATGCAAATTAGATATTTCAATTTCAATTTCAATTTCACTTTTCGAAAACCCACTTTCAATTTAAAATGCAATTTCAAATAATAAATTAATTTCCAAAATTGCAACCAATTTCCCAAATAAACATTTAATTACAATTTCTAATTTAATTCCCACACGTTGAAATTAAATTTCAAAATTAATTTTAATTCTTTTATTTCCTTTCATTCTCTTGCATCACGTTTAATTAATTAATTTAATTATTTAATAACTAAACTCAACCCCCTTGGATTAAATTTAATTAATTAAATAATTTAAATATAATTAATTAATTTAAATATAAACTTTTATCCACTTTGCATTATTTAAATTAAATAACCATCAACATGATTTAAATGCAATTATTCTAAATATCTATTTCCAAATCAATAATCCTTCAGAATTAAATAACATTTAAACAAGACAGACAATGACTTGACACACACGACTGACGACACACTAAGGCTAGGGTGTAAACTTGACACATGTTACCTAGCTATCATCTCCCGTTCAACTTAACCGTTGGATCGACACGCTCAAACCTGTGAAACCAGGTGGAGTCGATGTCATGTACCTGCAATCCTGCAACCAAGTAAACAACATTATACAATATATTCAGCATATAATACACACCGTGAAGAAGAAATTACGGATTCGTAGGGCGTTCGCAAGCGAGTGATGCGAACCCGTCTTCTTCACCAATACACTCATCGAAACTGACACTTTCATCATAATCCAATAATCTCATAATAACATCTCATGCTAAATCTACAACATCATTAATCCATTAAAGCATGAAAAACACTAATTAGGTCAACACATCACACAATAATAGTTGTCGCTCAATAGTAGTGATCAAAACATCATAACAAAATGTATCCAGAATCAAAGTAACTACAACCAAACATAGCATAAAGCAAACCGAACAAGAAGCAAAACATAGGGGTATTACATTTCTTTTCAACAAAAAATATGCTTTTACCACATGAGACTTGGAAAAACACTAATTTGACATGAATTTAATCATTAAACCTTTTTACTAATTAAATTGGATTCATAAAAAAAAATGATTGATATTCAAGCCTATAGCTAGGGTATAAAATCTCTTGTATTTGTTGAACTTCAATCTTGAGCTAGAATTTAACACCTCTTGTTGCCATGTGCAATGTTTCTATATTTGATTCAAAGATAACAATAGTTTAATGGCCATATAGCTTATTCTAAAGTATAGAGTTATAAAAAAATTTAACCTCTTTTCATAGTCAAACAAATATCCTCTTTATCTTTATTCTTTTGATCATACTATTATTTAAGGAATCGCTCTTTTTTTTAACCTTGTTATAGGCTCTATTGCATTCTTTATTAGAATGGTTGCAAGTTAGTTAAAATATATTGAAATTTAAAAATTCAATGAATAAGATAAATATTTTTGAAATGAACCTCTAGTCAGCGTTCTTTCTTTTTAAACTTTATGAAACACAATATATTTAGTTTCAATGAATTAATCAACAAGGATTTATAGAAGATGGTTATTAGTATATGCAAGACTAGGCTCTTCTTGTAGAAGATGGTTATGTACAATGCAATGCTACATGGTAATATTAATATACTTGTGACAAGAAGATGGTTATGTACAATGCAATCTTAGATGGTAATCTTAATATACTTGTGAAACCTTTGGACCATCGCATGAGGAAAAATAATTATCTTTATGAAACACGATAGCTTAAATTTTAACAAATCATTCAACAAGGATTTATTGGAGAGGGTAGTACAAAAGCAGTATCTAAAAACCCACTAGAATCTTCTTGTAGAAAATGAGCATAAAATGCAATCATATCAATTTCAATATAGTTGTAAAACCATTGGGTAGTTCGGGCATGATCATGATCTTCTATTAATCTTGAATTTTACAATATTTTTTAGTGGTTATTACTTGAATTTTTAACCTATTTAGATAAGTCTCACCTTTAATCTAGTTTATACAAAAATTGATAGTGATATCTTTCTTATACTAACTTATTCCTTAGTGTTGTATTCATCTTACTTATCTTACCTTTTTTTTGAAAAAAATAACTCTTTATTTTTTACTCTTATTATAGCTTTTCCTACTTTATTAGAATGTTGTGGTAAGACTAACTAATTAGTTGAGTGCTAACTAGTATTGATCTTGAGTTGCAGAATGTTTTGTATTGTGAGTTTGTGTTAATTTGTGTGTTCTAATTGTTTTTGTGAAGTATATTTTTAGTTTGATATTCACAAAGTTTAATTGAAGGGAGTTTTAAACTTTTACTCCACTTCTATGAATTGAATTTTAAATTTCTATTAAATACACTTAATGTTTGAACTTCGTATTTTGGCATTCACAAACTTAGTATGAAGAGAGTTTTAAAATTTTGTATTCACTCCACTTATGTTTGATTGTATGAAGCATGTTTTTACTAAGCATACACTTATTGTTTTTGATAAAAGGGTAAAACGGGTTTTACAGGGACCCGAAACCACAAAGTTTACAAAATAGAGAAGAGAACACCAAAGTTCCACCCAAAAAAATAACTGCCAGAGAAAAAACCAATAGCAATCAAGCAAAAAGGACTAGGAGGGTCAGAAAAGAAGGGACAACAAAGAAAGAACACATAAAGCTCCAACCATTACTTCAGAGACCTAAGGACAGTCGCTGTCTCCGCCTCCATATCCTGCATATCTTTAACCCCCTTTTTAAAGGTTTGAACCATTTTTGGGGTTAAGGGGGCCTTGCACTTCAAATTGGCATGGGTTATTGTTTGTGTGGTATGTTTTAAGATTTTGTAAGAAGTATAATTTTTTTAATCTTTAATTCAATTCATTTAATTGTTTTGATAATTGATATTTACAAACTTTGCATGAGCAGAGTTTTGAATTTTGTTAGGTACATATTTTTATGAACTAGGCATTTATGAATTATTGCGTGAATTGTGCTTTTAAACTTTGATGGTACATTGGTATATCTTTTTATCTATTTATTATTTATGTTAAGTGTGTGTGAGAACTTTGGTATTCACAAACTTTGTATAAATTGTGCTTTTGAATTTTGTATTGAATGTGTGTGTGTGTGTGTGCAAATTTTGGCAGTATTCACAAATTTTGTATAAATTGTGCTTTTAAATTTTGCATTGAATGTGTGTGTGTACAAATTATGGCATTTACTTTGTATGCACTTATTATTTTTGTGAAGTATATCCTTGAACTTTGTCATTCACTTTATTGTTTGTGTGAAATGAGTGTGTTCAGCTTCGACATTCATTTTAGTGTTGAACTAACTTTGACATTCACATAATGTGTGTGAGAGTGAATATTAACTAATTTTACAATTCATTTTGTGTGAAGATTGTTTGAAGTTTAGTATTTACATCTATTTGAAGTGTGTATTTGAATGAATTTTATGTCAAGTGTGTTTGAACATTATTGTAATTTGTGTGTGTCAATTTTATGTTTGTTGTGTTTGCACTTTAGCATTTATTCCATGTATTTGAGGTGTGTGGCAGCCGACATTATGTAAAATGTGCTTCAAAATTGGCATTTACTTTGTGTGCACTTATTGGTTTTTTGAAGTGTATGTTTGAGCTTTAGTGTTTACATATATGTGAAGTATGTTTAAACCAACTTTGACATTCACTTGGAATTTATGCACTTAATATTTGCATCTTTGATTTTTCAATTAACTATTAAATTTAATTTGCATGAAATTTATTTAAATTTTACCATTTATTTAGATTTGATACTATTATTATTTGTGTGTGCGTGTGTTATATTTGAACTTTCACATTCATTCTACATAAAGAGTGTGTAAGATTTAAAATTCAGTTTGTGTGTTTGTTTGAACTTTAAGATCTTTAATCTTTAGTGTTTATTATGTGTATAAAATATGTGTTTGAACTGACTTTGGGATTTATTTAGATTTGATCCACCTATTATTTGTGTGTGTATGTTTGAACTTTAGTGATTTTTTAAACTAGCTTTAATATTAACTTTATATGAAGTGCATATCAATTTTATCATTTACTTAAATATAATACTCTCATTATGTGTGTGTGTGTGTGTGTGTGTGTGTGTTGTGTTTGACATTGTATGATTGTGAGCCTTATCTGTTGGGAATAGGATTCCATTTAATTGCAATCCTAAACATATTTCATGTATCTCCCAGGTCCTTGGAAAGTGTTTCCTAACACTAGGATTAGAAAGAGATTAAATTCAAATGAAATGAACATGTAAATTAACATTTGTAATTATTCCTAAATAATAGGAACATGTGGGGACGTCCATTTTGGACGTCCATTTTGAGCTCCTACAATATAGGAGCACATGGGGTGGCCACATGGAAGGTGGAACCCACCTTGCTTCAGTTAACTGTTTGGAGAATTTCTAACACTTCAGTAATGCATGTCTTGTTCCTACAAAATAGGGATTGATATTTATAAGAGTGGAGTGGCACTATCAGTTTCGTATTAGTTCAGTTCAGTTCAATTATGGTTTAGTTATCTTCAGTTGCATGACAGATAATAGGTGGATACTTTTAGTTAAGTGGGGATGATCAACCAATGTTCAGTTAAGTGTTTAGTTTGGGGTGCCTAAATTGAGGAAGACTTTGGTTTGAATTAAGTTTACATGATGGAACTCTACTTTCCAAATCTAGGCATAGGTTTTTTAGAGGAGCTTTATGCTTTTTTAATTGTCAACTCTAAGGAGTTTGTACAATGCTCATTATTGTCTATATATTGCAGCAAGTGCATAAGAGTTTTATGTGAGTTTATTGCAGGCTGTGAAGAAGGATTGTTGAAGGCAAAAAAGTATATCAATCAAAGATTGATATAGTGTTATTGTAATCTTGTTCTAAGGTTAAATAATACAAGCACTATTGATTTTGGTGGACTTCTTTCCCAAAAGGGTTTCTCCACGTATATGTTGTGTCACTCCTATCTTTTGTCTCATTCTTCTACAATCTTCTGTCTATTTCTACAATTAATAAAATTGATCTAAACGGAATAATCATTAAAAAGAATTGATCTAAATAGATTAATCATACACAAAGATTTATGACAAAGAATACTTAATTAGATCTACAGTCACATGGTTTTAAAATATTTAAGCTACAATTTTACCTTCATTTTCAACATTTGGTATCACAGCTAATGGTTGGATAGGGTTTGGGATGTCATTCTCTTAAAATTTTGAAGGTTTTTTGGTTGTAGTGGGAGCTTTTACTATTGTACATTATTGTTGATTTGTAAAATAATTGTGTTACAATGATTTATACTTCTCGTTTAGATATTGAAAGATTCAAAGGATCTAGTTATGAGATGTGGAAAATAAAAATAGAAGATCTCCTTGAAGAGAGAGATCAATGGTTAGTTGTTTGTAATGAAAAAAAGAAATCTACAACGATGTCAGATGAGGATTGGGCTAAGCTTGATAAGAAGGCAAGAGGGACCATAAGATTATGTCTTGTTGGTGTTGTTCTCTTGAATGTTTCAAATGAAGCTACTGCATATAAATTGTGGAAGAGGATAGGTGATATTTATCAAACCAAAAGTCTTACAAATAAGTTGTATCTAAAAAGACAGTTGTATTCTTTAAAGATGAAAGATGGTGATTCTGTTGCACATCATTTAAATGATTTCAATTTGGTTCTAAGTTAATTACCATTTGTAGATGTAAATATAGAAGATGAAGCTAAATGCATTTTGTTACTTTGTTCTTTACCAGAGTCTTGGGAAAATATAATTGTTGCTATCAGTGATAGTGATGTAGATCCTAAGATAGACAATATAATTCCTACAATCCTATCAAAGAAGATGAGGAGGAAGTCTAAAATGGTATCCCAAGATGCCTTGCTTGTAAGAGGTAGGCCTAAGAAAAATGAACCTAAGGGAGACAAGAAAGGAAAGGGTAAGTCCAAAGGACAATCTAAAACCCCTAGTAAGAGTAAGGTAAAGTGTTGGAACTATGGGAAACCAAGAAATGTAAAGAAGGATTGTAAGAACAAGAAAAATAGTTTTGATACTTCTACAGAGAAATCCTTAGATGACAGTAATGATGCATTGATCATTTCATGTAAAAATATTAGTGATAACTCTTGGCTTATTGATTCAGGTTGCTCCTATCATATGACTCCTAACAAGGAGTGGTTCATTAAGTATACTGAATATGATGGATACAATGTCTTCTTTGGAGATAATAGCACAACAAAGATTGTGGGAAAAGAGAGGTAAAGTTGTGTTTTAGTGATGGTAGGGTTAATACCCTTAATGATGGTTTACATATTCCAGGACTTGCTAGAAATCTACTTTTTGTATCTATGTTCAATGATTCTAGAATGCATGTGATATTTGACAAAGATGGTTGTAGATTGGTGAAAGGGAATATGGTGGTTGCTAAAGGATCTCATATTGAGACTTTGTTTAAGCTTAATACCCCTAATTTGAATAAATCAGCCAATGTAAGTGAAGCTGAAAAATACATGTATGTTGTGGCACTATAGATTGGGTCACATTAGTGAAAAAGGTCTTAGGACCATTCTCAATAAGAATTTGGTTGACGGTATTCCTGATTATAATATTGGCAAAAATGATTTTTGTGAACATTGTGTGTTTGGAAAGCATTCTAGATCTTCATTTCCTAGTGGAACAAATAAAGCTAAAATATTATTAGAGATTATTCACTCAAATTTTATGGGTCCTATGGATACTGACTCTATTGGAAAATCTAGATATTATGTCACATTTATTGATGATGTCTCAAATACACTTGGATCTATTTTATGCATAAAAAATTTGATGTGTTCAATAAGTTTAAAGAATTTAAGGCTTTAGTTGAGAAATAATCAGATCATAAGGTAAAAGTGTTGAGATCAGATAATGGTGGTGAATATTGTTCTAAGGAATTTGATGATTATTGTAAGCATGCAGGAATTGTGAGACAGAAAACTGTATACATCTAAAAATGGTCACATTAAATCAAGCCTGATAATTAATTAAATATGAATTATTTAATTAATCTTATAAATTCATCTACATATAAATAAATTTAATTATTTATTTATATCGTTCACTTTCTAATTCTTCTAATTTAATTAAATAAATAAGTTTATTTAATTATTACCATTTTCCATCTTTCTCTTAATTAATTAAATAAATTTCATAATTTATTTATATTAATTATCATAAGTTTGAATTTTAAATTCAAATAAAAGAATATTCCTCTAAATTCATTCTTCACTCCACATTTAATTAAATATTTTTAATATTTAATTAAACACTTTCCTCAATTCATAAATAATTAAATATTCTAAATATTTAATTTCCTTTTTCATCTCACACATAATTAAATATTAAATTATTTAATTATGGAAACTTCTAAATTCATTGTCGCAAATAATTAAATAACTTTATTATTTAATTATGGATTTATCCTCAACTACCAACTAACTCCTCATAACTAAAATGCACAAATGACAACTTTCCTTCATTTTCTAATGGAAAAAGTTGTGCAGGAGGAAACATTTCCCATCTTTTTCTCTAGTTTCCATCTTTTTCTCAACTTTCAAATCTCTCACCATTCATCTTGACAGGATTTTTTTCAACCGTTGATCTTTCCCAACTAGGCTTTTGCCTCCAAAGACTTTATAAATACAACCTCTTTGTGCTTTGAAAAGGATCCGAGATCTAGTGAATATAGCGTGAGCATTATAGTTGCATTTTATCTAGCATTTAGCAATCTTGTTTTCTTGAGCATAGCATCTTATCTTTCATAGCATTTTATCTTCATATCTTAGCTTAATCATTTCATACCATCTAGCAATGGAAATGTATATTGCATAATCTCGTTCTCTAAGTTGTCATTCTACCAAGTTGCTGCTTACACCAACTAAGAGCCAACAACTTACATCGAATCATTTGAGATAGAGGACAATGGTGATGTAAGTGTTCCAAGGCTTGCTTGCACAACTAGCTAAGAAGACCCTTCCTCATCTTCTTCTAGGAACCTAATTTCCTCCAGGTCCTTGTTAGGCTTAGATGATTAACTAAGTCCTAATCCAACTCTTCTCCAAGAGTCTCACACCTTGTGCTTCACCTTGAAGGACTAACACCATGTAGTTTCTTCACTTTTTGTACCCTCACTTAGAAAGCTCCAAGTGCCAACTGTTCACCATTCATGAAATTCATTGCAGGGGTGTCAAAGACCTATTTACTAGGACCTCATTGATTTCTCACTCGAAACTTAGTCTAGTGGATTGATAGAAACTCAATCCCTCTAGCATGTTAGGATATGTCTATACCCTACTTGGAACTGTACTTGTTCCGTACTGTACTTCAATCCCCTGCATAAAATCTTTCATTCATCACTGTCAAACCTCTAACCAGGCTCTCCTAACTCGCCTAGAGCTTGACATTTAAAATAGTAACCTTGCTTCCCTAGTCTCCTACCACTATATACATTATGTACAATGGCTCCACTCTAAGATTCATCCCCCTTTTCAAAGTTTCAAGGGTTGAATCTCAAGTGAGAGCCATGAAAGCAAAAACAGTCTAAAAAGAACCAGCACATTGTCTAATTCAAACTTATTTTCCTACAATTTGAAGACTAACTCAAAACCACTAACACACTGAAAAGAAAAGTCTTAAAACATCCTACACTGTTCAAATCCAAAGCTAATCTCCGAGTGTCAAACCATGTAATCACACTATCACAATGAAATGCTCGAGTTCTTATCAAAATAGAGTTGCAAAGCTATCTTCTCATTACTCTAACTTGTTACCAAAGAAAACAAAAAAAATCTCCCCTTTTAGATTCAAGCCTTCCATTACATTAGATGCCATTCACCATGTTTTTAGGGTATGTTGGTCGATCTCCCACTCCTATCTTTTAGGGGATCCTATGTAACCGAGTTGCATGTAGCATTTTCCATAATGGCAAATGTTGTCATGACAACTTTGTAACAACATTTGGCAACTTTGTCATTATGCCATCGTCCTGATTCTTAGGACCTCTATCTCCTATATCTCGAGTAACCAACTCCATTAATGGCCTCATGGCATTTGTCTAACATCATTCATGTGTTTAGAACACATTTAAGACTCTAAACCAACCTTTAAGCTCCAAAAGACTAAGCAATTTAAAAGCTACTAACAATGACTAATTTTGGTGACCTTAGTCCTAATGACTAACTCACCTAGTCCAAACACAAGCAAGACCTTCTAAGGTCCAAAACAAACACACAACCACTCTGACTTGGCTAATGTCAGATACAAGCCAAAATATCTTAACTATGGAGGTTAGCGTAGGTGTGCTCCTACACCATCCTCCCCAAAATGAAAGAGTTCAATCCACCCTTGGATTGAGTAAAGTAGGATCAATTCCCATCTTCTTAAACTCTGATTCTTTGATCCACACTATATCAGCATCAGTTTGTCCATGCCTCTTGATCAGATGCTCTTTGTATTCCTTGGTTCTAGTCTTCTTGTAGACTCTAGTATCCAGTATACTGTCAGCTTGCTTGACTGTAGCAGAAGGTAGTTTGAGCTCTTCCACATCATGGATGACTTCATTGAGGCTTTGATCCAAGTCTGGTGGTGGTCCTTTGTAATGAACCAGATCTGCAATGTTGAAGATAGGGGACAATCCACTGTCTTCCGGTAGCTCCACTCTAAAAGCATTGTTCCCATACTTTTCCAAGATAGGACAGGGACCTATCCTCCTCATCTACAACTTGTGGGGGACTCCCTTCAGTAGTCTAGACTTATTTAGATGTATCATCACCAAGTATCCCACATTAAACTAAACTTCTCTTCTATGCTCATCCACCTTGGTCTTATGCTTCATAGTGTTCTCAGACAATGTCTTCCTGACCGTGTCATGAATCTCCTGCATTGCATAGGCAAAATCATCAGTATATCCACTTCCCTTAACTCCATCTTTTAAGTCTCTTAGCTCATAGACTCCTCTAGGATGTAGACCATAGACTATCTCAAAGGAACTCTTTCTTGTGGACCTGTTTATAGTGTCATTATATGCATACTTAGCCTGTCCAATCAATTGATCCCATTGTTGACCATATTCTTTCGTCAAGCACCTTAATAGATTTCCAAGGCTCCTGTTTACCACCTCGGTTTGACCATCTGTTTGAGGGTGGTATGCAGATCCAAAAGACAAATTTGTGCCCAATCTTTGCCAAAGAGTCTTCCAAAAGTGACTCATAAACTTGGTGTCTCTATCTGACACAATGCTCATAAGTAACCCATGTATTCTTACTATCTCTTTGAAGAAGAGAGAGGCTATTTGGCTGGCATCATTGGTTGTCTTACATGGCACAAAGTGAGCCATCTTGCTGAACCTGTCCACAACTACATAAACACTATCCATGCCTTGTCTTGTCTTGGGTAACCCAACTACAAAGTCCATGCTCAAACATTCCCATGGCCTAGTAGGAATAGGTAGTGGTTGATATAGGCCTGCATTTGAAGAAGTGCCCTTGGCCTTTTGACATATTATACAACTTTCCACATACTTCCTAACATCTAGATTCATCCTTGGCCAATAATAAAACCTTTGAACAAGTTCTTGAGTATTCGTGATCCCAAAGTGACCACTCAATGCACCATTATGCTTTTCTTGTATCAAATTCTCTCTAATAGAGCCTCTAGGGACACATAACTGATTCCCCTTAAACAAGAGATCACTTTGCAAAGTATATTCAGCATATCTACTATGAAAATGATTCTTGTATTCAGCACATACCTTATAAATGTCTGCAAAATCTTCATCATCTGCATATAGATCCTTGAAATGATCTATTCTCATGCTCTTCAACTGAATCTCTTGGATGGTAAGAGCTCTTCTACTCAAGGCATCTGCTACCTTGTTGAGTACTCCTTTCTTGTGCTTGATATTAAAAGTGTAAGCTTGCAGGTATTCAACCCACTTCATGTGCTTGTGACTCAACTTCTCTTGTGAATTTAGGAAACTAAGTGCTTGGTTGTCTGAATACACTATGAAATCCTTGGGAAGCAAGTAGTACCTCCATTTCCTTAAAGCCTGAACCAATGCATACATCTCAAGGTCATAAGAAGAATACTTCTTCTTGGCTTCACTTAACTTTTTTGAATGAAAAGCCACCTGTCTGGCCTCTTGGCTTAAAACAGCTCCAATGGCCACATTGCTTGCATCACACTCAATGGTGAATAGATTCTCAAAGCTTGGCAACACTAAAACAGGTTGGGTAGCAATCATTTCCTTCAACAACTCAAAACTCTTGTTAGCTTGTTCATTCCATACAAACTTAGTGTTTATGCCTCCTATAATGGTATCCAACATAGGAGCACGAATAGCACTGAATTGCCTTATAAACTTCCTATAGTATTGAGCAAGGCCATGAAAAATTCTTACCTCTGTTGCTGTCCTTGGAGTAGGCCAATCGAGGATGGCTTCCACTTTGCTAATATCCATTTTCAGATTGCCATGAGATAGCACAAACCAAAGGTACACCAACTCTGTCTTGATGAACTCGCACTTCTCTAAATTGATCATCAACTTCTCCTCATGTAGCTTCTTGAAAACCAACTCTAGGTGTTTGAGATGTTCTTCTCTTGTCTTGCTATAAATTAGTATATCATCAAGATATACCACCACAAATTTTCCAATGTAGTCTTTGAGGACTTCATTCATGAGCCTCATGAATGTGGAGGGGGCATTAGGCAATCCAAATGGCATGACAAGCCATTCATACAAATCTTCATTGGTTTTGAAGGTTGTTTTCCACTCATCTCCTTCATGTATTCTTATTTGGTGATAACCACTCTTCAAGTCTATCTTGCTATAGTACTTAGCTTCACCTAGACAATCCATTAGGTCTTCAATCCTAGGGATAGGGAACCTATACCTTATGGTTATCCTATTAATAGCCCTTGAATCAGTACAAAGCCTCCAATCTCCTCCCTTTTTAGGTGCTAGGACAGTGGGTATGGCACATGGGATGATGCTCTTCCTAATAAGACCTTGGTTTAGGAGCTCTTGTATATGTCTAGCAATTTCCTCATTTTGTTGAGGGGTCATCTTATAGGCTGCTTTATTGGGAAGGGTAGCTCCTGGTATGAAGTCTATCCTATGACTTATAGCTCTTTTAGGAGGTAATGTTGCTGGTTGTTCACTACTTACAATGCCTTCATAAGTCTACAACATGCTTTGTATCTCCTTAGGTAACTCTGGCTTCTTGGCTACTTTGTCACCACTTACCTCTCTTGGCCTTAAAACTAGTGCATAGCCAACTCCTTCTCCATCTTCCAAGGCTTCTAAGAACTCTTTTTCACCAACCATGCCTATATTAGGACCTGTTGTCTTCACCTCTGCATCCTCTAACAGTGACTGAATTTTGAAAGTCACATTGTCCTTCTTGAAA
Organism: Sequoiadendron giganteum; assembly: GCA_007115665.2. NCBI lineage: Eukaryota > Viridiplantae > Streptophyta > Pinopsida > Cupressales > Cupressaceae > Sequoiadendron > Sequoiadendron giganteum. Next base: position 493,730,361 of record CM021104.1, read on the forward strand.
GAATAAGAGTTCTTTACTCCATCATGCATAGCTTGGCGGTCGAATTGCCATGGTCTACCTAGGAGCAAGTGACATGCATCCATAGGTAACACATCACACAAAAATTTGTCCTTGTACCTTCCAATTGAGAACTCCACCCATGCTTGTTCATTTACTAACACATGTTGGCCTTTATTTAGCCATGTGACCTTGTAAGGATTGGTGTGGGGTATCCTTGTCAACTTTAGCTTGCTGACTGCTTCCTCTGACATAATGTTGTCAGTTTACTCTGAGTCAATGATGACTCTACATACTTTCCCCATCATTTTGCACTTTATCCTAAACAGGGACCTCCTTTGGCTTGGTTCCTCCTTAACCGGCTCTTTGATCAAAGTTCTCCTCATCATGAGGTTCTCACCTTCCTTCGAATTTAATGGTACCTCAGAATGTTTCTTTGATGCATTTGTCTCATCATGAACTAGATTAGTTCTCTTATCACCTCCTTGAGAAGTACTACCCTTCTCTAGACACCTATAGGCAGGGTGTCCCATTTGATTGCAATGATAACACTTCATATTGGTAAAGTAATTGCCTCTTCCTTGTCCACCACTTCTTCCTCTAAAGTTAGAGCCTCTTCCTCTACCACCTCTACTATAGCTTCCTTCTTGCTGCTCAGTGTACTTAACTTCTCCTTGAGCCCTTGATTCTGAACTTCTTCCACCATAGCCACCTCTTTGTCCTCTACTATCTTTTCCTTTACCTTTACTCTTGGAGGTTTGCTCTTGCTTCCTTTTGCTTTTCTCCTCTATCTTCAAGGCCATTTGATAACATTGTTGGATGGTTTTGAACTTCACTAGACTCATGTCTTCTTGAATATACCATTTGAGTCCATTCAAGTACCTTGCTAGCTTGATGCTTTCATCTTCAACCACCTTTGATCTTAGGCACAACTTTTGGAACTCCTCGGTGTATGCTTGGACATCCAAATCTTTTTGTCTAAGATTGTGTCTCCTCCTATGCAAATGGACTTCATAGTCATCAGGTAGGTAGGTCTACTTTACTTTAGTTACCATGCCCTTCCATGTAACTATAGGACCCTTTCCTTATTTTTCTCTTTCATTTTGTACAAAATTCCACCATGTGAGAGCTGAACCTCTCAACCTTGACTTGGCCACCATGACTTTTTGGGCTTCTGATATACCATCACATTCAAAGTGATTCTCTATACTGTCAATCCAGTCCATGACTAAATCTGGATCCATTTGTCCACTGAAAAGTGGTACACCCTCCAAAGCTTTGCCACTTAAAGCCTTTAGTGCCTTCAAGAAGAGTTCTTTAGGAATAATAGGGTTGGAGCTTCCTCTTCCAATTCCAACTCCTTTTCTATGGCTTCTTTCTCTTCCTTCTGATCTATTTTATCTTTCACCTTGTCTGCCTTTTCTTGGACTTCACCCAAGAGTTGCTCCATTCGAGCCAATCTTTCTCTCAGTAACTTGTTATCCTCTTCTTGTTCTTCTACCTTCTTGGCTAACTCAGCGTTAGTCACCATGGTTTTATCTTCCACTGGTGTATTCTCTCCTACTGATTCAGTGGGTTGCAACATCAACCACAAGCCTGATCAAACTTTGCTCTAATACCAATATGATGTAAGTGTTCCAAGGCTTGCTTGCATAACTAGCTAAGAAGACCCTTCCTCATCTTCTTCTAGGAACCTAATTTCCTCTAGGTCCTTGTTAGGCTTAGATGATTAACTAAGTCCTAATCCAACTCTTCTCCAAGAGTCTCACACCTTGTGCTTCACCTTGAAGGACTAACACCATGTAGTTTCTTCACTTTTTGTACCCTCACTTAGAAAGCTCCAAGTGCCAACTGTTCACCATTCATGAAATTCATTGCAGGGGTGTCAAAGACCTATTTACTAGGACCTCACTGATTTCTCACTCAAAACTTAGTCTAGTGGATTGATAGAAACTCAATCCCTCTAGCATGTTAGGATATGTCTATACCCTACCTAGAACTATACTTGTTCCGTACTGTACTTCAATCCCCTGCATAAAATCTTTCATTCATCACTGTCAAACCTCTAACCGGGCTCTCCTAACTCACCTAGAGCTTGACATTTAAAATAGTAACCTTGCTTCCCTAGTCTCCTACCACTATATACATTATGTACAATGGCTCCACTCTAAGATTCATCCCCCTTTTTGAAGTTTCAAGCATTGAATCTCAAGTGAGAGCCGTAAAAGCAAAAATAGTCTAAAAAGAACCAGCACACTGTCTAATTCAAACTTATTTTCCTACAATTTGAAGACTAACTCAAAACCACTAACACACTAAAAAGAAAAGTCTTAAAACATCCTACACTATTCAAATCCAAAGCTAATCTCCGAGTTTCAAACCATGTAATCACACTGTCACAATGAAATGCTCGGGTTCTTCTCAAAATAGAGTTGCAGAGCTATCTTCTCATTACTCTAACTTGTTACCAAAAAAAACAAAAAAAATCTCCCCTTTTAGATTCAAGCCTTCCATTACATTAGATGCCATTCACCATGTTTTTAGGGTGTGTTGGTTGATCTCCCACTCCTATCTTTTAGGGGATCCTATGTAACCGAGTGGCATGCAACATTTTCCATAATGAAAAATGTTGTCATGACAACTTTGTAACAACATTTGGCAACTTTGTCATTATGCCATCATCCTGATTCTTAGGACCTCTATCTCCTATATCTCGAGTAACCAACTCCATTAATGGCCTCATGGCATCTGTCTAACATCATTCATGTGTTTAGAACACATTTAAGACTCTAAACCAACCTTTAAGCTCCAAAAGACTAAGCAATTTAAAAGCTACTAACAATGACTAATTTTGGTGACTTTAGTCCTAATGACTAACTCACCTAGTCCAAACACAAGCAAGACCTTCTAAGGTCCAAAACAAACACACAACCACTCTAACTTGGCTAATGTCAGATACAAGCCAAAATATCTTAACTATGGAGGTTAGCCTAGGTGTGCTCCTGCACCAAATGGGACGTCTTTGAAGAAACTATTATTTTTAGATTTTGTTTGTCTTTAAATTAGTTTTCTTTAATATAATGTCACATTGGTGTGTTTTTTTATCTTTTTATTTTATTCCACATATTCACACACACACAAACTACTCCATATACACCTCAACAAAATAGAGTAACAAAAAGGATGAACCGAACCTTAATGGAAAGAGCTAAGAGTATGTTAACTAGTGCTAAGCTAGATTGATGCCTTTGGGCCGAGGCAGTATGTACTTCTTGTTATCTAATCAATAGATCTCCTAGTTCATCTATTGAAGATAAAACCCCTTATGAAATGTGGTTAGTTAGGAAACCTAGTGTTGCACATTTAAGGATCTTTGGTTGTGAGTATTTTGTTCATGTGCCTAAAGAAAAATGGTCTAAGTTGGATCCAAAAGCATAGTAATGCATATTCATAGGTTATGGTGAAAATGTAAAAGGTTACAAGCTTGGGAATCCTCTAACCCGAAAAAATACTTTATCGAGAGATGTGATTTTCAAGAAATTTAGATCTTATTCAGGAGAAGAACAACCAAAGGAGAAGGATACTTCTTGAACAATGCATTTTGAGACAAAATTTGAGAAGCATTAAGATGCACATGTTGAAGAACAATTGGATGGATTGGATGCGGAAAGTTCACAGATTTCTGAGATAGATGCTCATGATGAGCATATTGAGGAACAAGAATAACCTTCTTTGAGAAGATCCACAAGACAACAAAATCCCATTGATTGGTATATCCCACCTAATTTTCATTATATATTTGCTTTGATGAGTACTAATGATGAACCTAGATCTTGTAGGGAAGCTTTGTCTTTAGATGGGAACAAGCTTTGGTCACAATCTATGCATGAGGAAATGGTTTCCTTGGATGCTTGTGACACATGGGATCTTGAGAGTTTGCCCAAAGGAAGAAAGGCCATTGGTTGTAAATGGATCTTTAACAAGAAAATTGGAGTAGATGGTAATATCGAAAGGTACAAGGCTAGATTAGTAGCCAAGGGCTACTCCTAGAGAGAGGGATTTGACTTCAATGAAATCTTCTCTCCTATTGCTAAATTAACTTCTATTAGATTCCTTTTATCTATTGCTGCTGCTTATGATTTTGAGATAGATAAAATGGATGTGTAAACTTATTTCTTACATGGGGATCTTGATGAGGATATTTATATGAGGCAACCTGATGGTTTTGTTGTAAAAGTAAAAGAATCTTTGGTTTGCAGGTTAAAGAGATCTTTATAAGGATTGAAACAGTCACCTAGAATGTGGTACCAGAAGTTTGATGCTTTTGCATTGAAAATTGGTTATGTTAGGAGTGAGGAAGATCATTGTGTTTACATGAAAGTTATTGATGATCAGATTTTAATTATTATCTTGTATGTTGATGACATGTTTATTGGTAACAACAAGGTAATGATCAAAAACTTGAAAGCATAACTCTCTAGCATATTTGAGATGAAAGATCTAGGGACTGCAAAATATATTCTTGGTATGGATATCAACAGAGATAGAGGTAATAGAAAGCTTTGCGTAAGTTAAAGCAACTATGTTGATACTATTTTGAAATGGTTTGAGATGGAGGATAGTAAGCCAATTAATATTCCTTTACCAATTGGCACAAAGTTAAGTTTAGAAATCTGATTTTGATCATGAGAAAATGTCTAAAACTCCATATTCTAGTGAAGTTGGTAGTTTGATGTATGCAATGATCTGTACAAGACCAGATATAGGCCAAGCAATGGGAATTCTAAGTAGGTTTATGTCTAACCTGGTAAAGAACATTGGACTTATGTTAAGAGGGCATTTAGATATTTACGAGGTAATTTTGATTATTATTTGGTTTATCATGGTGCTAATGATATTGATATTATGCACAGATCATTGGACATACATGGTTATGTTGATTCAAATTGTGCAGGAGACCTAGACAGTTGGAGGTCGACAAGTGGCTATGTGTTTACTTTGTTTGGAGTTGCGGTTAGTTGGATGAGTAAGAGGAATCCCACAATTAATTTTTCCACCATAGAAGCAGAGTAAATGGCTGCTACACATGCCTCTAAAGAGGCAATTTGGTTATAGAGACTTGGGAAAGGTATTGGTTTTAATTGCAAGAAAATTAGACTTGAATGTGATAGTCAAAGTGCTATTTGTTTAGCCAAAAATCGTATGTATCATGCTCGTACTAAGCCTATTGATGTTTAGTATCACTTTGTGCAAGAAATGGTTGAGAGTGGGAAGGTATTGATTGAGAAATTTGACACTTTGATCAATGTTTCAGATTATCTTACGAAACCAGTTCCTACAAATAAGTTCTCTTGGTGTAGGAAGGCCATTAGCCTTGAGTCCTGTACTTGATTTATAATAATGATTCCTTGTTTAGAATCATTGCAATGCATAATGTCAAGTGGGAGAATGTTGGCAATAGGATGCCATTTAATTGCAATCCTAAACATATTTCATATCTCTCCTAAGTCCTTGGAAAGTGTTTCTTAACACTAGGATTAGAAAGAGATTAAATTCGAATGAAATGAACATGTAAATTAACATTTGTAATTATTCCAAAATAATAGGAACATGTGGGGACGTCCATTTTGAGATCCTACAAGATAGGAGCACATGGGGTGCCCACCTTGCTTCAGTTAACTATTTGGAGGATTGATAACACTTCAATAATGCATGTCTTGTTCTTACAAAATAGGGATTGATATTTACAAGAGTGGAGTGGCACTATCAGTTCAGTTCAGTTTATTTTAGTTCAGTTCAGTTATGGTTCAGTTATCTTCATTTTGGGGTGCCTAAATTGAGGAATACTTTGGTTTGACTTCTATTTACATGATGGAACTCTGCTTGCCAAATCTAGGCATAGGTTTTTGAGAGGAGTTTTATGCTCTTGTAATTGTCAACTCTTAGGAGTTTACAATGCTCATTATTGTCTATATATTGCAGCAAGTGCATAAGAGTTTTATGTGAGTTTATTGCAGGTTGTGAGGAAGGATTTTTGAAGGCAAAGAAGCATATCAATCAAAGAATTATATAGTGTTATTGTAATCTTGTTCTAAGGTTAAATAATACAAGCACTATTGATTTTGGTGGAGTTTTTTCTTGAAAGGGTTTCTCCACGTATATTTTGTGTCACTTCTATTTTTTGTCCCATTCTTCTACAATCTTCTATCTATTTCTACAATTGATAAAATTGATCTAAACAGAATAATCATTTACAAATAATTGATCTAAAAAAATTAATCATACACAAAGAATTGTGACAAAGAATGCTTAATTAGATCTATAGTCACATAGTTTTACAAGTTTTAAGCTACAATTTTACCTTCATTTTCAAAATTGTCTCATTGTCCATATCTTACATGCATATGTGTTTCCTCTGTGCTTATGTTGGTTTGCCATGGGATCTTGGATCCTAGGGGATTGGCCACCTCTTTGATCTTTGCCATCCTATCTCATTAACATTTGTGCACTTGGATCCCTCTTGACATATATTTCTCCACTTTAGTGTGAGTTTAAGCATAATTTCATACTCTCACTAAAGTGGGGGCTAAATGTAGTGTAGAAAATTGTATACCTTTACAATTTCATGCTATGTTTGGGTCCCTTAATTTATTGGACTTAATTAAGCTTCTAACTTATCAAAATTATGCATTCCAAAGTCTTATTTTTTTCCATTTTTTGAAAGGAGAACCAACATTCAATTAATGCATTTAATATTTTAATCACCATGAAATATGTTTGTCCTAGATGTATAGGCCAAGACCCATTCACCCATGGGAAAATGGGCCCCCTTTAAGTCCTAGGACACATTTTTAGATATATTTTTGGTGGTATTTTTATGATTCAAATTTAAATTGCAATTGTCAGCTTTTGGAATCTAATTTTCGGAAAATTAGATAAAAAATTATAAATACATAGTCTTTTTATCATTTGAAATCTAACATGTATGATCTAACATTATCAAGACTTCATGAAATCAAATATCATTGTCAAGAGCATTCAAGAGCAGATTTATCAATTATTTGTTGTAGCAATCAAGACCTAACATCATGTTCAAGTCTATGTGTGTTCATGCCATCTTGTGAAGGCTAATATGCATTGTTGATCTCCTAGAGAATCCAATCATTTCAAGTATCCAAATCCATCAAGCAAAGCAAGATCAAGTCCCTTGGAGTGATGTGTTTGTCTCTAGTCCTCTGAGGGAAGCCATTAAAGGGTTGGTGAGTTATAGCAAGCATTGTTCATTCATCATTTCCTTCTCCTTTTCCATTAACTTTTTATCAAGGTTTAATTACCAAACTTGGGGTTTGACCAAGGAAATCACCCAAACAAAACAAAACATTTTTTCATCTTTATGTGCAGATTACTGGTGGAAGAAGAATTAAAGATCTTGAAGAGAAATTTACATTGTTGCACAAGTTGTCATCATTGTTGTCAAGCCACAAAAAATTACTTGTTGCAAACTTTATTTCCAACTATCTGACAATGGCACCTATGTCAAACTAAAGCCAAGATCCAGAATTAGAGGACTATCAAAAATTATTTTGGAGCCCTAGGCTAAGGGTGGGGTCTCATGAGGGGGGCTTCAGGATCTATTATTAAGAAGCAAGGGGTCTCATGAAGCAAAACAAAAAATTCTACATGATAAATTAGAATATTTTCCTCAATAATAGTAGCCCCTACCTTTTATCTCAAAAATTGAAGCGGGAGCAAAAGGGGTGGGGCTAGAAATTGCTCCACCAACTTAGGATTTTTTCTGCCACTTGTCAATCATATGAAGCTTTAAAATTCTTGCCAATTAATTTTTTACTATTTTATATTTATGCACTGAGCTAAATTGAATATGAAAAATAATAAAATGCATGAAACCACTAGCTTCCATGAACATAGGAGCTTAATTTTTTAAGCTTAAACTATACTATAAAATTCATGAGACCACCCACTTTAAAATAATCCTAAAAATTATCAGTAACACCCACTGAATTTTTTTAGGAAGCCCCCCTCCATGGGACCCCACCCTAAGACCCATTCACTTAGGGGAAAATGAGTCTCTTTGCACTCCTTAAAATAAATTTCTGGTGATAGGTACATATGTTCATACCCTTCTCAGATGTGCCTGCAAAGTTCTGTAACAGTCTCTTCATTTTTAGGAATCAACATTTTAGGTATTAGGTCTTATTGTTCATTTAGTTTGAGCATTTCAAATCATTTCGATTTGGTTTCAAATCTATCCCATTGTTTTAAGGAATGAGACCCAGACCTCAAATTGGCTCACCATTGAGGTTGAAAGTCAATATTCACACCTTGTGATCTCTTTCCTAATGAAATTTATGGGAAAAGTCTCACCTATTAATCTATCCCTCAGGTTTCATGCAAAGTCACAATCATTAAATTTTTTATAAGGGATCCCTTTTCACTTCATTTCACTTACAATAAACATGTCAATCTAATTAAGCTCTATCAAACCCCAACTTTTAAAAAAATGAGTCAAAAAAACTATACCAAATTTAGAGGGACTATTTTAGACCACAAAGAGGTTTCTTTAATATGAAAATTATTTCCTAACACTTCACCACAAAGTGCTTTGGTTGTAACATTTAGACCTCCTCCTCCATGTCTCCATGCAAGAATTAAACATCTATATATTCAAGATTAAGGTAAAAAACAAAAATATGATAGATGTAGTATTTATAACAGGAAAAAATATCTCACCAAAATAAATTTCTCTAATTGAGAGTAACTCTTAGCCTATAACATTGCCTTGTGCTTCTAGATCTTAACATTTTCATTAAATATTTTCTTGAAAACTCATTCGAAACCAATGGGTTTCATATCCCTAGGAACCTTCACCAAGTCCCAAGTATTGTTCTTCTCTAGTGTAACCATATCCTCAACCAAGGCCCTTTTAAAGGGCCTTTTTTGCAACTCCTTACCCCCACAATTTTGTCTCATCATCATTAGTAGACAAAGAAAAATACAACGAAAGATAGGTGGGCTATACCTTTCCAATTACTTTCTTTACCAAGTGGACTTCCTCATGAGTGAGGTAAGATATTTTCCTTCTTTCTCTAAATCCTCTAAATCACTCTTTGAACTATCCTCCTTGGGTATTTGTTGAATATCTAATTCATCCTCAAGTATAGTATCTTCAATATTTGGCTACGTTTGTACCAATGTTTTCTCCTTAATTTTAGGTTACAAAGGCTTAGGAGAAAATATGATCCCCCAAAGATCACATTTTAATTGTACATTGTCTTTAGTCTTAATATTCCAAAGCTTACACCTTTTCACACCATTATTTTTCCTTATGAAGATGCACTGATCTAATTTGAAATCCAACTTGGATCTCTTCTTCTTACCTACATATCTATATATGCCTCACAACCAAAAATCCTAATATTCTACAATGAAGGATTATTTTCTAACCATGCCTCCTTAGGGGTTTTTTCCAAAAGAGTTGATGTATAGAGATCCATTAAGTAAATAATAAGTTGTGCTCACAACTTCAGCCCAAAATTTCTAATCCAAACTAGCTCCACTAAGCTTACTCCTAGATCTCCATTGGCATCATGTTCATCCACTCTATAATTCCATTCCACTCAAGGGTGTATAGATTTTTCTTATGGTTCACAATACCATGTTCCCTACAAAAGCCACCAAACTCTATTCTATCTGGTTCCCAAGAAGAAATTTCAGCTATTTGAACTTTGAGAAGATCTTAAATTTATACCTAATGAAGAACACCTCTATTTTCTTGGAAAATTCATTAATACAATAAATATAATATAGGTATTTTTTAGTGATGGTACATCCATAGAATCAAAAATTTCATAATGAATCAAATCTAAATCCCTATAGAACTAGCAAAGCTCAAATAAAACATATGATTATTTTTTCCATTATATAAATTCACAAAAATCAAAATATTGGGAATAATTAATTGTCCCCTCTACTAATTTTTAACATTTCAAGTACCTCAAGGTTTTCCCACTAATTTGGTCCATACACTTGTGCCACAACATGGTCTTCTCAACATGAAGCTTCTAATTCTCAGAACTAGAAACCTTCAAACCATTACATTTAATGGTGCTCACATCCAAATGAAAAAAAATACACAACAAAATCCCTTAGCCAAAACCATGGATCCTCACACCATCTTGGAACCATCTTTATTGAAGATCATATGTAAGCCTAGATCATTCATCTTTCTTGTGGACAAGATTTTCTTTACTAAACTTGGGATGTGTAAAACACCAAGAGGGATTTACACCTCCAATCTATGAAAACAAGTATGACTCTACCTCAACCAATGATCTAGAATCATCTCTCGAGTATACCCTTTCCATCATAGTAACTCTCATACTTAGCTAACCACTCCATGTAGACATATGCACCAAAGTTAACCAACCATGCATTGTAATACCCCTCCATTTTGCTCTATTGTGCAAACTATGTTGTTTCCCCTTTTATGTTTTTGTATTCTTTTGTACCTTGACATTGTACTTGGTTACAGTTGATCACCATGTTATCGTGATGTACCTTGTTTTTATGATACTATATTTTGATGTGACTATTATGGAATGGTTGGAATTAGCATAAGTGGATATTTAAATTTATGATGTTTCATGTTTTTGATTATACTACTATGTTAGATGCGTCGGTAATACTACTATATTGGTGAAGAGGACGGTATTGCATCACTTGCTTGCGAGTGCCCTGCGATTTCATGATTTCCTCTTCACGGTGTGCCTTATTTATGACATATTATTGCATGTGGATATATTCTTTGTTCGCAGGTTGATAGGTACAAGACATCGACTCCACCTGGTTTCACAGGTTCGAGCGTGTCCATTGCCCAACAGTATTCAATTGGGAGATAGTAGCTAGACATTTTGTGTTGAGTCATCACCCTAGTCGTAGTGTGTCATCGGTCATAGTGTGATTCAGTTATTATATTTTGTTCAGTTTGCCTTGTTTCAGTTTATTTTGGAAGTTAAAATGATTTTAGAAATGTGATTAAATTATTGAGTAATTTAATTTTATTAATAAATATTTTAATATTATGGTAGATTTATTTTATTAATTGATTAAGTTATTTATGTGGAAATGATTTACATTATCTATTTTGGAAAAATATGCATATTTAAGTTGGAATTGGAAATTAGAAAAATAAACTAAAAGTCAATTTTGAAATTTGAAAATTCAAAAATTCAAAAAAAAGAGATATTTCCTATTTTTGTTTTTTGGAATTTATGAGGGTAGTTGTAAGATTTTTGGGAAGAATTTTACATATCTTTGAATTTCTTCACAAAAATGAAAAATGGAGTTTTTGGAGAAAATTTGAGAAGAGAAGGGGAAGGATTGCTAAATTTTGTGGGTTTGGAGAAAAGGCTCAAGGAATCTGTAGAGCTTAAGAGGGTTTCATAGCACCATCAGGATCTTCAACATACTTCAAAAGAATCAGATTCTCATCTTGTGTTTATTGAATTTTGTTTGATTCAAAGGCTCATATGTTGTAGGGAAAATAGTTGAACATGCAGAACTTGTAGAACTCCACTCCTTGGAAAGTTTGTGCAAAATTAAATGAAATCATGTTTATAGAATTAGTTTTTCTTCAATTCTATGTTCTTCTTTTTGGTTGAAAATATCTTTTGGGAGAAAGCTTGTATATATATATATATATATATATATCTATTCCCATATTTATTAGTATTTAAATTTTTTTCTTTCCTTCCCTTAGTAGGGTTATGCTAGTCATTTTAAAAAAAAAAATGGCCAATAGAAAAGTTTTTTTTGTTAAAAAAAAAGAGTTATGTTTTTCTTTTTTTAAAGAAAAATAAATAAATACAAAAATGATAGAGGGGGAGAAAAGAAAAATAAATAAAAATAAAAACAAGTGTGCATGGGGATGCTGGGGGCTCACCCCACCGCTGCTCCCATGGGGGCAGAGTGGGGGGCCACGCCCAGCCTCCACCGTCCGCAGCCGCACGGATTGCGCAGGCAGTGGTCACCACAGTTGGTGGCGACGTTGCCGGTGCCGCCCGCGTGGTAACTGTGGTGGCTCCTTTGCGGTGGCGCCTTCCCATCCGCCGCGCCCTGCACGGATTCTTCCGCCTCCCTTCCCTCCGTCCGGTGGTGCCACCTCCTGTGGCCACCACAACCCTTCCGCCGCCGCCTGGTCAGAAAACCGACGCCGAACCACCTCCCAGCCTTAGCACGAAAATCGAGATTCATGCGGCCCAACCCTAGGGTTGGCGTGTGAACCAAGGCCGTGCTTTTGGGTATTTTAACTTTTTTTTTTTTTTTTTAAGTATAAAATATTATATTTTATTATAATTTAATATTATAATTTTTATAATATTTTAGATATTATATTATCATAATATTTTTATTATCATGATATGATATTATATATTATTGTGATGAATTAAGCTAATATTAAATGACTTTAATATAATGATTTAATATAAAATTAAATGAATTCATTATTATGACTTAACATAATATTAAATGCTTTCAATAGATTTAATATTATGTTTTATATAATAGTTGTGAGATTTAAATAATAATAATTTCTTTTAATGTTTTAATATTAGCATTTTGAAAATGAGCATTTCATTTTATTGTTACATAATTTAAATGAGAAATATTATTTTTTTTAGAAAATGAGTTTAATTGATGGTGGAATAAATATTTTATTTTAAAATGGGATTATGATTTTATTTGAATTATTGGGATTTGGGTTAATGTTTCATGTATTTAAACGCTACATAGAAGTAAAATGATTGTTTAAATGGCGTACTTAAATTCAGTTCAATTAGTGCAATGATTACTGAATGCCAGTGAGGACATGGGTTTAGGGAACCCAAAGTAGAATTTTGATTCTTACCTGATTTTGAGTTGTTCGTATGGCCATTTGGAAATTGTGGGTTTTAACATTTAATCAAGTCTTCCAGTTGGGTTTTCAAGTTTGTGGGTTGTCGTACTGTGTAGTCAACCTTTGGATTACCTTGGGTAGTGCGTAACTAGTTTGTTCCTCGGTTATCACGAACAGGAGTGTGTGGACTATATGTCATTGTTAGGGATGTGATATTCTTGAGTAGCACTTGTGTACCCTTGGGTTGTGGAGTTGTTCCACGTGTTGTCTTAGAGGAGTGGCTTGTAACGGGGGCCGACACACGAAGTGGTGCTAGGGTAACTCATTGTAAGTTAGTTAATCCAGTGATAACTTAATTAACTGATTAGAGTATCATGTAGTACCAAACACTTAATAAGATAATTATGCCTCACTTAGGATCACAAGGGCTTGTAAAGACTTGGGTTGAGATGGGAAGGCCTGGAATGGCAAGATCGTTATCCTGTCTCTATGAAAGATAACTGATTCCGCATTGGTTTACATGAGGGGCCGGAAGTCGTTAGAGGTTACCAGGGTAACCCAAGATGGGGGCCGGGGCCTAGGAAGACTCACCAGGGTAACCCATGTAACATTGTGATGACACTTCTCCTAGGTCGACAATATGTTCGCATAAGTGATGCAGTTGATTATGTAATTCTGGAAGCATTGTAACCTTGTGTCAGTGATGTCACTATATTTATTTCAGTATGGTTATGTTAGGCTATGTCTAGAGGTAGACGTCCTTAGTTAGAAATTTTGGTTACTATCTCCTAGCACAGGGGGTGGGCCTTTGGGTTCCACTTGGTTGGGTGGCGTGCACCTTAATCCGTTGGGTTCTTTCTTCTTGCTCATGTGGACGAGACCTCTAGTTGGTGAGCTCGTGGTTTCTGTTGTAGTTCTTACTTGTTTCCATTTCAGTTATTCTTGTAATTATTACCCCTCTTTGTTATCGAGGTGGAATTTTGTAATTGTAATCCTATTTGTTGGACTTGCCTCATTCGAGGAATGAGTGTTGTAACCTTATTGTTTAATGAATGGATTAATGTATTTGAAAGTTATATATTATGCTTATTGTAAAGTTATCTTTCTTGGAATGAATGTGTTATTTCTATTATTAATAATTGACATGGTTTTATTCATGTTTTTGTTGAGGTTCTATATAACCTTTGTCTCGTAACCTTAGAGGATGTTGGCATTAGTTAGCGAACTTACTTATTAATTGTACTTAAACAAAAAAATAATTAGCCTATTTAAGTAGTTGTTGCAACTTCCTCTAGGGTTGCATGGCGGGGCATTACATGCATTCACATATACATGTTTTGTAGGGATTTAAGAACACATCAACAACATCATCTTGAGAGACTCTTGATTCTAATTCATCCTCGAAATCATTCTTGGCCTCCTTATCCTTCAATCCTTGCTAATGTGGTTAATCTTACCACAATTCTAATACTTGACCTTAGATATACTAGAAGACTTGGATATCCCGTTAGATTTAGATCACCAACTAGTCACTTTAATTGATCTTTTCACTGTTTCTAGAATGGCCTCTAAAAATTAAAACATCTTTGATGAACTCTAAAGTTTTATACTTCATCTCCTTTGAGAGTAATACAGATCCATCACCTCATCAAGCTTTATCTTGGAGATAGTGTTATCAATCATGATAACTAGAATGTCCCATGTATTATGCAAGGAACATAAGAAATTTATATATTGGTTCTCTTAATCCATTTTCACATCCATGGAGGCTAACTAGATCGCCATAGTGTATTTAGGTGGTCTATCATAGAATATCCATCAGTCATCCTCAAGGAGTAAGCTTCTTCCATATAAAAACCTTGTTTAAAAGGGATTTTGTTTGATACAAGCTTCCTAACTTCTTTCATATGTTCCCAATGGTGGTTTCTCCCAAAGCATTTAGTAGCACTCAGTAAACAAGGAAAAGTTGAATCAAATTTCCTATCTTTCTATCAAAAATTGTTCATTCTTCATTTTTCATGCTAGAAGGTTTTTGACCCAAAAACTACTACCCACAAATCTATATCAATTAGTAAATCCTCCCTCCCTCTTAAGCTTTGAGGTCTCAAAGTTGGTTCCATTGAAACTATCAACCTCCATTCTAAATGTGTATATCAAATATATTTCTTAAAAACAAAATTAGACTATAAGCTACCACTAAAACAAGGATTAGTTACACAATCTTATCCTTCCACAGATACATCAAACTAGCTAGGGTTTGATAACAAATGAAAGGAAAATATGAAAAATTCGTAGTTATACCAAATGAAAGGAAAAAGACAACACTCCTAGCTAATCCAATTAAAGGAACAATGTAAGTAAACATGTCTATAAAAAAAATTATGAGTTAACCTTAATAGATAAAGAACAAGAAAGGAAGAAAAAAAAACAATGATATAGAATATACCCTCAAAAATCCTAGAAGGGGAAAAACTAACCTC
The DNA here is from genome assembly GCA_007115665.2 of Sequoiadendron giganteum. Lineage (NCBI taxonomy): Eukaryota > Viridiplantae > Streptophyta > Pinopsida > Cupressales > Cupressaceae > Sequoiadendron > Sequoiadendron giganteum. The sequence continues at coordinate 493,745,754 of CM021104.1, forward strand.
CAAAGAACACACCTAATGTGTTATTGGACAACAATAGTATAATCTTTGTGGTTCACAAGAAATTTATACTCTTTAACCTAGAGAAATTCTAGTAGGACAACCTTGCATAAAAAATGAACATATAATCTTCATCCCAAGCCCTTCCTATCTAGACTAAGGAGACCTAGGAAACCGAGAATGATTTTTAAAACCATGGGCACAAAACTATGAGGGAAAGTCAAGTCCAAGCGGTCTGAATTCAACCCATGTGCCCCCCTCTAAAAGTAACTCCACCCAACATAGAAAGTAATTACATGGTTGGGTAGTTGACCCCTATTACCAAGGGGGTCCGATGTAACCCTAAAAAGCTTCATATTGGTGCAATAATCGTCTCTTATAGAAAGCAATAAATACTCAATCAAAGATTCTAGTGATAGTCAGCCTAGTAACCCCATATTCAACGACTTCTTACAATCATCATAAGACTAATGACAAAAGACAAAGATTACCAACAATGAAATCTCAAGATTCAATTTTATCAAAATGTCATTTTCCATATAGATACATTATTTTATAATATTACAACTGCACCCTAAACCCTAATCTCTAAACCAAGTTAAAGTTGGGAATTAAATTTAATTATTTATTTAACAAGCATTTAAAATTGAAAATGGGTTTGGTCTAGGGCACCCTCGCCCTTGACCACCCTATTTGGCCCAAATTTTAATATTTTATTGACACCATTAATATATTTGCAAATTTAAATTCAATTGTTAGCCTTTCAAAATAATTATTGCGAGAAAACTAGCCCTAGGACTTCAATGTGTATGTAAATTAAATTGGAGAATTTCACTTGTGGTAATGGAATAGCTTTCCAATCATCCTTGGGTTGATTCTATAATTACAATTTGTGACTTTATTTCTTCTGCATGGAGCTATAACTGAAGGTTTTCTTCTCTTGGTTCTTTCCTGCCGATATGCTCCCCTGAACTAGGATTTTGTAAGAACTCTTTTACAAAATAATAAATTTTTTAGTGTCTTAGCCACTTTTATTTAAATATATATATATTCCTTAAAGATCTTTTATATGATCATTGATCATAGATACAATAATAATAAGACAAACTTTGAGCGTTGAAGTCATTAAAACCAAGAACAACACCATGAATCCAACTTTTAAAGAATTGTAGCTAAGATAAATTTTTGGTGTAGAAGAATGAATGCCTTTTCAAATATAGTCTAGATTATGTGTTACAAATATTGATTTTTGGTGACTACATTACTTCTAGAATAATTTTTATTATTAGACCAAAATCAAGAGGAAGTCTTAAGGAAGTGAAAGCTATTTGCAAAAATGCGATAGTGAAAATAAAAAGAACAGAGACCACAATTTAAAAGGAAGTTCAATACAAGAAGATAACCATCAACTTCTTGACCCTTCTCTTTAAACAATTAAGTTTGTGTCTTTTGAAAAGGATAACAAGCAAGTGTTTACTCTAATTGGTGAGTACAATCCCTAAGAAAAAAAGAAACAAGCAAGCGTCTACTCTAATTGATGATTGCAATCCCTAAAAACAAAAGAAATAAACAAACGTCTACTCTAATGGATGACTGCAATCCCTAAGAAGTCACAAATTTATTAGTTAATGATCATCAATCTTAATAGTCTTTGAATGAACCATCCTCTAAATGCTTGAATTCAATAATGTTTGTTACAAGTTTTTAAATCAATATGTCTATATAAGATGAATTAGATAAAGAGAATGCTTATATATAATAGATAGACAGGAATTTTGAATTGATATAAGAATTAACAACCTCTCTAGTATTCATAACACATCGACATTTATGAATCCATAAGGAATTTCGGTGGAATCGTAGAAAATGTACTCCCTATTTGTAGATGGGACGACAATTTCCCACATTGCTAAATTCCACGGGTGAAAACCACAAATCCTTGTGTTGATTATTGGAGAATGCGTGGCAGAGAGGACACAAAAATAACATGGTTATTTGAATTTGGTGGTCCACCCATAAAATTAGCATTGCAGTCATAGGACGTTGTTATAAAAGTTATCGCAGATGGTCTTTTCAAACATGGCAGTCATCGAAACGTTGGTGGTTTGTTCAACATTGTGTGGAGTCAAAGGAATAAAGAATAGCATTCAATATGTTATTTTTAGTCTAGTGGACTTAAAAGTCGATCATTCATACATTCACAAGGGTTAAGAATAGTAGTAAAATAAGGATGGTTCAAATAATTTGACAAATTTTGTAATATTTTTCAATGTTAAAAAATTTGATTGTGGATTTTGATTAAAAAGCTTATGGTTTTGTTTGTGTTGGTATCTTTTCCAATAGAAGGATTAAGTTGTTCACTTTCAAGTCACTATTTTACTTTCAAGTTAGATTGTTAAGAGTACTTGTGAACGGGGTCACATCTTAAATTGTCCACTTTCAAGTTAAAATGTTAAGAGTACTTGTGAGACACCAACTCCACACCAGATGCAGCTAAAAAATTATGTACAAGATAAGAATCCTAACAGTTGGTAGAGAAAGAGATGTGCAAGGGTAGGATAGATGGGTTGGAAAAAATATCCACTGAACCATCTATAACTACACCATCTACAATTGTTTCCCTCACCAAATAAATAATAATAGTGTCTCAGTTTGTATTATAATATAAACATTAAGTGATCAATATTTAATAGAAATTAATCATTATAGTGAATATATGTTAAAAGTAGTAAAACTGCAAGAAAAAATTGTTACAAATGAATTTGTGTTTTGGTTAGCATTAAAATATGTTGAAATCTTTGAAAATAACCAGATCTAACAACTAATTGAAGTCTTATAGTCGACTGTACAAACATAACTAACCCTGACAAAAACATGAAATGAACTCTATTAGGGAATGACAATGTTGATCTCACCCCAACTCACCAACCATGGCTGAGTGCTTACCATAGGTTAGGAGGTCTGAGCTGCAAGTTCTAAAGTAGCTGTGTAATGCAAAATATGCTTACCATAGGTTAGGAGGTCTGAGCTGTAAGTTCTAAACTAGCTGTGTAATGCAAAATAAAAACGTAATAGATAGTAGACTAGGCATAGGAAATTTTGATTTAGTACCTCCTGACTTTGGTATTCAACCAGGGAGAAGCCTAGTTGCGACCTCAACTCGTAATGTAACGGCCTAGCTCTGAGCCTACTGCTAGTAGAGAGTAAGATTGAACAGAAAATAGTACCCTATTTATATCTCTAAGAATAAATGCTTCAAACCTTTACACTATAGGGCAGTTGCTCGGTTGAAAAAAAAGATATATTGTGCATTGGAAACTATCTTGAGATCTGATTGATTTTAAATTTTCAAGGTCTATAATAATGGAAGCAATTACTTATGATATCTAGATATTTGTAAAAGGCTATTATTTATTATTATAAGAAAGTTGCTTCAAACCCTTACGCTTGTTGACAAGTGTGGTCAGACCTTGAATATAAGTAAGCAGGAATTTAGAATGGATAAACATAATATAATTGTATATGTTTAAAAGGGGTGAAAACTATAACATTCATTTAAAGATATCAAGTTTCTATAATCCATCTTGCTGTTTGAATATGATTTCTGAATTTTGATTGTGTTGTCATTTTTTGTCATCAACATTCTAAATCACACTATGTGATCCATCATTACGACAAAAGAGAGTTGAAGGAGAAAAATAATGACACAATCAAATCTACAAATCATATTCAAACTATAATATTTGTATCACTTAAGCAAACACACACTGATATTATTGGTGTTATACAAAACAATTGCTCATAATTTCAAGTATTACACCTCTCCACCAAGGTTCCTCTTAGCTGCCATGTCAAAATTTAATTTCATTCTACCTTCCTTCAAAATAACCCATTTTAACATAATACAAAGGCTTTAGGATGTGGTTGCATGCGAGGAGACACTTCTCCATTTTTTCATAGACCCCATGGACATTCCAGACCAGAAAATGGGTAATTCAGAATCTTTGACTTCAAATTCAAATTGGCCATATTTTTTGGGGAAAAGCTTGAGCAGACTGGAGGGACTGGAAGTTCTAGCAAATACATTCCAAGAAACTGTGGTTGATAATTTTGAAAGCAAATTTCAGAAAATGTGTAGCAGAAAGCTGTATATTTCATGTTTATTGAACCTTGTTACCGTAATGGCTCAAACTTTTCTAAGCAGTATTTGCAAAGAAACTTTACAATAACACCTATCTGTTGGACCATTCATCATTTTTGTATTCTTCTTATCCCCATTAAAAATGGTATTTTCTTTTAGTTAGTAATTACAAAAACGGGTACTTTATCAATTAAAGGGTTAGTCTACCTATACTAGAGTTAGAAACATGTATTTAGTCAGAACCTTTTTTTTGTAATTTCTTCATGATGCACCTTTGTGGATGCTCTTATTACTACATACAGGTTTACCTAGAGTATTTGACTCAAAAAATATGCCCTACGAATATCTCAAATCTTTTGTTGGAATTAATGTTTATTTGGTTGTACAGTGATGTAGTAGGTAGCAATAAAAGCCAGTATCTCCAATCATTCCAGCTTCTCTCGAAACTTCTTTTCTAGATAGTTCCTACACCGACCACCGACCATATGCTTCTCTATGTATCTGTTGTTTCCTAGAGATCTCTAAAAAGATCTATAAATATAGAATCCTCCAGACCAGTTAGTGTGTGTAAGAAAATATGTATGTTGTTGTATAAGTGAATATATATATTCTGTGTTTTATTTTCTGCTGTGCAAAATATGCTATGTTTTCTCCTATGTTAAATATGCTCTGTTTTTATGTGAAAGTATATTTTTTCTGCTCTATTTTCCTGTTAATTTGTCTGTTCAATATGGTATCAGAGCAGTCATAAATCTTGGGCAATGATTCGAATATTGTGCAGTATTATAATTTTGTTTTTGCAGGTTGCAATTTGGTTGAGAGCAGCACTAACAATTGACTGTGGCAAGTGAACAATATTGTAACAAAGGAAAAAAACTTCTACACAGAAAAATTGGTGAGAAATTTTCAAATTTCTAATCTGGGTATTAAATATTTTGAAGTTTCTTTCATTCTCATCCAAAAAGGAGGGAATTTGACATAATGAATTATCTTGGTATTCCTTTGCCCGCAGTTAAATTAAATGGAAAAAATTATTATGATTGGGTATCTCATATAAAAAGTGCTCTAACTCTTCAAAAAAATTATGAGATTGTTATTAGTAGTGAACAAAGACCAACAAATCCTGGAAAGGATCAAGAAGATTGGAATCGAAGAGACAAAAAGGTAGCAACATTAATCAAGATGACACTTTCAGAGGAATTTTTTCCAAAAGTTCGAAATGAAAGAAGTGGAGTCAAAGTATGGGATATTTTGAAGAATACATATCAAAATTCAGGTGATGTATGGATCCTATCTCTCACCACAAAATTATATAATCTGAAATTATCAAGTTCACAAAAGTTAGCCCCTCAATTAAGTAAATTAAAGGAAAATAAAAATGAGCTTGCTTCTCTTGAAAAAGATATTGATAATAAAGCTTTTGTATAAATAGTTCTACAAAGTCTTCCAGGATCTTATCAATCATTTATAAGGGGACTAGATACTGTAGATAAATTATAGAGTATTAAATCTGAAGAGTTATGTGCCAAGCTAGTGCAAGAAGAAAAACATCAAATTAAAGAAAGAGAGTCATTTAATGATGAATCTCAAGCATTCATAATGAAAGAGAAACAAAATTACAAAAAGTCACAAGAAAATCAGTTTAGAGAAAGAAATTGGAAGTATGAGAATAAAAATGTCTCATCTAAGGATTATAATAAAAGCAATTGGAAATGTAATTATTGTGGTAAGCTAGATCACAAAGAAAATGAATGTTATAAAAGGAATAGAGATGCAGAAAGGAAGCCAAATAAGTTCACAAAATCTTTTGACTCTAAAAGTAATTCTTTTTGTGTTGCATTTAAAGCAAATAACTCTTTTAAGGATGACTTGGTTATTGATTTTGGTGCTACACAACATATGTCTTATAATAAGGAGAAATTTGAATCAATAAGTGAAAGCAATACAGAGAAGATATATTTGGGAAATAATAGTGCTTTAGACGTTAAAGGGACTAGAAATGTTAAAATTGATAATGGTGTGTTTAAAAATGTGAAGTTAGTTCCAGAATTGAAGACAAATCTTCTTTTTGTATTTCAAATTGCTAATCAAGGGTATAAAATAGAATTTTACAATGAAAAATGTTTAATCAAGAATGTGAGTAATAATTACAAAGTGACTGCAATTGGTAAAATGGAGAATGGGTTATATAAATTCCAAGAATTCACTTCTAAATGTGGAAATGAGAATATGTGTGTTATTGCCAAATATGATGATATGAGCAGGTTATGGAATGAGCATATGGGACATATCAACTATCAAAGTCTCAAGCTTATGGAGAAACTGTATATGGTGCATGGGCTTCCAAAATTCCCATCAAGTCACAAGGTGTGTGAAGGATGTGCTATGGGAAAACATGTGGAGAGTTTCTCACAAGGTAAATCATGGAGAGCAAAAACTCCTTTACATTTGGTTCATACTGATGTAATGGGTCCTTTTAGAACACCATCACTTGTTGGATCAAGGTATGCCCTCACCTTTATTGATGATTACACTAGAAGAATTTGGGTATATTTTCTAAAAAGGAAGGATGAAGTGTTTGATAAATTTAAAGAGTTTAAGGCATTGAGTGAGAATCAAAGTGGAAGATCTTTAAAGATAATAAGAACAGATAGAGGTATGGAATGCATGAACAAAACTTTCTTAGATTTTTTTAAACAACATGGTATAAAGAAGGAATCAACTATCTCCTACTCACCCCAACAAAATGGAGTTACAGAAAGAAAAAATAGAACTATAATAGAAATGGCTAGATGCATGCTTCATTCTAGAAATATAGAAGCTAAATTTTGGGCTGAAGCAATTAGTACTGTAGTTTATATTTTGAATAGAACACCTACTAAGGCAGTTTTGAACATAACACCAGAAGAAGCATGGGGTGGTAGAAAGCCTACAGTGTCTCATTTTAGAGTCTTTGGTTGTAATGCATATGCCCACATTCCTGATGAAAGAAGGAACAAACTTGAAAGAAAAAGTGAGAATTGCATAATGGTTGGGTATTGTGAGGAGTCAAAAGGATATAGATTATATAATCCTAAAACAAATAAAATTCATATTAAAAGAAATGTATGGTTTTATGAAGATATTGAGAGTGAACATTCTCCTACATTATCTTACTTTCCAATCTTGATTGATGAAGATAAGTCTACTAATGATCCAAATCAAGATGTGCAATCTTCTACAGGAGGAGAAGGAACACAAGTTGAAGCATCCAATGAAAGTGATAATGAAGACACACAGAAGACTAGAAGAATCCATGAAATCTACCAAGAAGGACCTCAAAATATGTTTGCTAACTATGCTCTTATGACTAGGGTGATGTAGGTTGACACTCCAAGTACATATGAGGAAGCAAAAGGAAAATAAGAATGGGAGGAAACAATGCAAGATGAATACAATTCTTTGATGAAAAATGGAACATGGGAATTGACAACCCTTCCAAAAGTTTAAAGTGTGGTTAGTTGCAAGTGGACCTATAAAACGAAGTTCACTTCAGATGGAGCTATTGAAAAACATAAGGCAAGGCTAGTAGCTAGAGGCTTCTCACAAAAAAAAGGTATTGATTATACTGAAACCTTTGCTCCAGTTGTTGAAATGAGTTCAATTCGTACAATAGTTGCTCTAGCTACAAAATTTGGTCGGAAAATCTTTCAAATGGATGTAAAAGGTGCATTTCTACATGGTGATTTAAAAGAAGAAATTTACATGCAACAACCACCAGGATTTGTTAAAAGTGGTGAAGAACATCTAGTGTGTAGATTAAAAAAATCATTATATGGTCTTAAGCAAGCCCCTAGGGCATGGTACTCCAAAATAAACAAGTACTTTATTAATGCAGGATTTAAAAGAAGTAAAGCTGATCCAGATGTGTATGTAAAACATAGTGATGATAAATTTTTTATTGTATTATATGTGGATGACTTGATTATTACAGGAGATTACACACACAATATTGAAATAACCAAGGATCAACTCAAACAAGCTTTTGAAATAAATGATCTAGGGTTGATGCACTACTTTTTGGGCATGCAAGTATGTTAAGAAGAAGGAAGGATCATGCTTTCTCAAACTAAATATGATCTTGATGTATTGAAAATATTTAATATGAGTGATTGTACACCATCTAATACACCATGTGAAGTAGGATTAAAATTGAGTGCTAACTCTACACAGAAGAAGGTGGATGGAAAATTGTATAGACAATTAGTTGGGAGTCTTTTATATCTCACTATAACTAGACCAGATATTGCATATGCAGTTGGTGTTGTATCCAAGTACATGGCAGATCCTCACATTGATAATTAGAAAGAAGCTAAAAGAATATTAAAATATATTAAAGGTACTTATCAACTTGGTATTGAATACAAATATGGAGGAGAGCCTACTCTAGTTGTTTATACAAATTCCGATTATGTAGGTGACATTGAGGATAGAAAATCGACCTCGGGAAACATCTTTCATCTTGGATCAGGACCAATTTCTTGGAGCATCAAGAAGCAAGCAACAATATCACTATCATCTACAGAAGCTGAATATGTTGGTTCATCAAAGGCATCTCAAGAAGCACTGTGGCTTAGAAGACTACTTGAAGACACATACCATCCACAAGACTCTCCTACTATAATATTTTGTGATAATCAAAGCACTATTAAGCTAGCAAAAAACCCTATATATCATGCCAGGTCTAAGCATATAGAAGTGCATCATCATTTTGTTCGAGATCTAATTGAAAGTCAAGTGGTGGAGCTACAATTTTGTGGAACAGAGGATCAAATTGCAGACATATTTATTAAAGAATTACCTATTGTAAAATTTCTTAAACTTAGAAACTTGTTACATCTCAAGGAAGTTGCTATTCTCTCCAAATAAACATTATGGGGGGTGTTGAATTAATGTTTATTTGGTTGTACAGTGATGTAGTAGGTAGCAATAATAGCCGATATCTCCAGTCATTCCAGCTTCTCTCGAAACTTCTTTTCTAGATAGTTCCTGCACCGACCACCGACCATAGGCTTCTCTATGTATCTGTTGTTTTCTAGAGATCTTTAAAAAAGATCTATAAATACAGAATTCTCTAGTCCAGTTAGTGTGTGTAAGAAAATATGTATGTTGTTGTATAAGTGAATATATATATTCTATGTTTTGTTTTCTGCTGTGCAAAATATGCTCTTTTTTCTCTTGTGTTAAATATGATTTGTTTTTATGTGAAAGTATATTTTTTCTGCTTTGTTTTCTTGTTAATTTGTCTGTTCAATATCTCTAACTAGTTGGAAATTATCAATACATCTCCTCTTTTGAAAAATCAGGTTTGTCAAGTGCTTATAACAAATATTATTCTAGAAACAGAAATATACACGACAAGATCTTTAAGCTTATAATGTAGTGTATGAGGCTGCTCAAAACCTACAAATAAGATAGTATTATCACTGGTAACAGTTGTATGCTATAGATAATTACAGTTCAACCAATCTAAGTTATGGAATTTTAAGTATGATTAAATTTCATTTAAAGCTTGATGAGTTCGTGATTGCAATCATAAACATTCTCTTATAGTTGTCAGGAAATTCTATTTTGGGAACATAGACAACGTACAAGTCTTCGTATCCAAAATTTTTGGTCAATCATTTACATATAAAATAGCTGTCTCCTTATTCATTTAACTCACGTACCCTAATTTTATTGACGCCCTTTCCCCATACTAGTACCAATACCCTACGTCTCCCGACAACTATGTTTCCCTTATGTAGGATATTGTAAATGGAAGAATCTCCTGTTGTTACTAGATGGGGCCAAACATCAAAAAACATCAAAAACATTCAACGGGAATGGATAAATCTTCTTCAAGCACCCACAAGAATTGAACAAATTGAAGAAAGTGTGTTCCAAATTGATTTACGATTTATCTTAACTCTAGGATTTGATCAGTAACATTCAATATGGCAACTTATAAGAAAAATAAATTTAGAAAAATTATTGGAAAAATGGATAAGGAGACACCCCAATTTCTAATTAGAACAAAGACCTGATCACTGTCTGAATAATCTATTAGTAGACAATTTTGTCTGAATAAATTTACATGCTACTTTTCCAACTTTGATTGTGGTCTTGGTAAACTAACAACCCAAATTCCAAAGTGATTGGCATTCAATGTGAATACATTTGCATGAAATTTTTTTTCACTTTGACCTCATTGTAGTTGTCATGGAATTTGCTAGAAAAATAATTGACTTGAAAATTTCAGATTGGAACATCATTTGTAAAAAATCAGTTCCACTCCGTGCCATCATACATCAGAAGAATGAGCTATTCTATTGCCTTATAGGACCAACAATACTTCATTATAAAACAAAAAAAAACCTATAAACTTTGTGCCTATGACATAACTAGTATATGTTGTTATGTTACAGCTTCAAGAGATGAAATACAATATGGGGTATGCAAACAAACCAATCTTGTGCTAGTAAGGCATGTGAATGCAAATGCCATACCCACTACCAACCCATATGATGCATTCTTTGAACTTAACTTATAGAAGCGAAGGATAAGATTACCTCTGAATGGAGGAAGCAACACACCACATGCAAAAAAACCATCCATGTGTCAAGCCCTATGTAATCAATTCCTGCCTAAATAGCTCCAATTGCAGCAACTGGACTAGCAAACCCAGTAAAGGCTGCAGCAAAAAGAGCACCACACCAGCTATCAGTTGCACCATATATAGCTGGCAACAATGACACCTCTTGGAAGTCCATGCAGAGAGATAAGTAGCATCATATGTCTGCCCATGCCATAAGCTTTAGGTGCAGCAACACCCAAAGAAAGTTCTTCTGCAATTGCATGTAGATCCACAGCTCCAGAAGCTAAAAATGCCTTCAAGGCAAGGGGACTTATGAATCTTGTCACCTGAATGATGTCACTTCCCCCAGCTTTTTTTTTGAGAAAAACTTGAATTTTCCATGACACTTATCACATAAAAGAAAAGAGCACCTCCACCTAGCAAGATTACATCATATAATATGCTCATTTTTCCCCCCATACATAGTTGCAATGGTCTCCATGCAGCTAAAACAATAGCTATGCCCGACGCTATTCCGGTAAGGAAAGAATGTTGCATCTTGACCGCAGTTGCAAAAATTACAAGAACGAGACCTCCAAGGAAAGGTCCAAGGCCAAAAATAAGTGAAACCAAGAAGCTTGACATATTTTCCCAATTGCAAGACATTTGTATGTCAAAAATTACATTCAGTAAAACTTAAAAAAAGATAGATACAATTACAAAAGGAATACCAATAATGTAATAACCAGTATCCACCTCTGTCCTTGTTCAAAAGACTCAAGGACTACACCACTCAGTGTCTCCATAAATTCTACTGCCAGCGTAGTAGTTGATGCCACTTGTGATGGAGATGCTTCCTAACACCAAAAAAACATGGATCGATTAAAAAATGTATCAATATTAATAAATACACAAGATAGATCAACAAATATTTATGCGAACATGTACAACAGACTACCTTGAAGCTATTAGGCACAACTTCTGCTATCACCATCCATATCGTACAATGGGGAAAAAAGAAAACGACTGACATTGGATAAAAGCAAACAGCTGGAGTTTTATTTCAACACATGAATAGGGTTACAAACATAAAATGTTGCAAGAAGAGAATATCAGGTGCAACTGTTTTCTTTTTCCTTGCCGGGCATTTTTTTTTCTTGCTAGCTGTTTTCTTTTTCAAATGGCAGTCGTTTTGTTTTATCTGTCGCTAGCCGTTTGCTTTATTCTCATGCTAGCCGTTTTCTTTTTCCTCCAGATAATGCATTGAAAATAATTTCCTCCTCTGTCTTTCCTTATATATACACATTTGCACAAAGACAATAAAAACATTCTTATAGAGAGCTTTGATGCAGTAGATGAGGAAGAGAAGTATATATTTTTTCTTATAGGAAAAGAAAGATATTCGGCCATCATGATCTGCTGAGAGATTAGGAAAAAATTTTGGTGAGGTAGATGAGGAAAAGTGCTCGAGAATGCATGATCTGCTGAGAAGACATGGTCTTTGTACTACTTTTGATCACTGCCTATCTTTATGTACTTTCCCCCAGTGTAATTTTTTTTTGTTGTTTGTCTTGTGGTCTTCCTTCATTCCTAATCTTGACACTTTCATTGTCATTATATTATTGTTATCGTAGTTAAAAAATGAGAAACAAAACCAATTTAAAAAACTTCCTTTTGTGTAGTTTATTTCTTTCGATATATTTTTTATCTGCACTAACATTGTTATGCATTTTTTGATAGTCTGATAGTTCTTTGGGAGGAACCAAAATCCTAACATACATTTTTTGCATGCTAGCTTGACAATAAATGGCAGCTACTATATGAACTTTAACTTAATTCAATATCAAACCCCCAACTCGATTCCTTTTACCCTTCTGATTGCTAATCTGCTTTTAAGTTGGACATAAATATCCATTTCCCATTTTGATGGCTTGTCTGGGATAAATTGGTTGAGAGGATTCCTAGTCTAGAGGTATAGTTCAAGATGTAGACAATCTTTATGAAGCCATAATGCATTATGGTTGTCAAGTCCCATGGGAATGATGAGATTCTCACTTGGAGTTATTTTCATCCAAGTTTTGGTCACAATAAAGAAACCCCATTATCGATAATTGGAAAGATAACAGAACTATTAGGAGGCACTTTTACCCTATCTAAAACAAAGAACATCTATTGGAATGTTGGCTCAATCTTTTATGAGTATGTAAGCACTCAGTCCAACAACCGATTTAATTGATTTTTATTTGGGTTTGTATGAAGGTTTTTCTAATTTTTAATCAGAATTAAATCTTTCAACTATCAGCTCATTGGAGCATGTTTTTCAACTTTCTTTAAGGTTGAAGCCAACCCCAAAAAAGGACCTTTCAATTTGAGCTGGTATCATTCATCTCCAGAAAAAAAAGGCTTATTGATGCTCCTACCAACTCCTCTAGCCTGCTGCTAACTTCATTCAATTCTCTGGAATTCAAATATTTTCTCTAGGTTATGGTTATTAAATGTTTATTATTTTTTATGTATTTTCATGTATTTTTAAGATAGAACCTGAAGTGTATTATCCTTTGTTAGTTGTGGATCCTATCATATTGGAATTGATTTTATGCAATACCAATTAATCATGGGAAAAGAAGATGGGAGATGCAGTGTTATTGGAATCCAAGAAGCTATGGCAACTTGTTGTACCCACAGTAATAGTTTATATAGCATGTCTAAGAAGCTATGGCAACTTGCTGCATCCTCCTACAGGGAGCTGAGTTTTCACTTATGGTCTCATGGTTTGTTTTCTAAATGCATTGCTACTGCTTATTTTTATAACAATACTAAAAAAATTCACTATCTACCCTATTATGATTTGTAGATACCATCCCATATTGTTTACTTTTCTATTTTTATACCATTTTATAGTTTTCTTGTGCCCAACCCTGCACCTGCAATAACACTAACACTAACCCCTATAAACGAAAGGAATTCTTCAATATATGAAAGGTATGATGGTTTATTTTGTTTCTACTATACATAAGGATTATCTTTTTAACATATGTAGTGTTATGGTTGTTTAGATCAACACAGTTTGTGAGTTATGTAGTGTCATAGTGATATCCATGGAAAGGTTTGAGATTTTCACAGGTATATTCATAAAAATATAAAGGTCAATAATTATTATACTGTGGGTGATTTCAATGATATAGATTGTAAAGATTTTTAGTATAGGTTAATTAGGGGTACAACCAACATATCATGAAATACAGTCAACGAATGATGATTAAATAAACATGTTAAAAATGAAATACAAGGATTTCTTGTTTATTTATTATTCATTAATTTCATTTTTATCTATGGATATGTCATCTTGATTAGAGATAGAAATACAATTAACAAAATATGAGTGAAAAGTTGGAGAAATTGGTGAAGATATATGTTATTTCTTATTCATTAATTTCATTTTTTATTTTCTTTTTTTTTTATTCTTTTTTTAATCATATCTTATTGTCAAATAATAATTATTTGAGAGGCAAATAAAAAAAATGCTATTCAAGAGTAATTAAAACTCCAAACTCAGTTGGATATTATTAATATTGTAGCTTAATATTATCAATATTTATAGATTTGTTGATACTATCCATATTGTTTATAAATTGTTAAGGTGTCAAATATAGTTCAAAGGATATGCTAACACATGACAACATAGTAAATCTGCAATTTTTAAAAAATACATTTATTTTAATCAAACATTGTGCTTTTACCACATGAAATTTGAAAAACACTAATTTGACATGAATTCAATCAATAAACATTTTTCCTAATTCAATTAGATTCATAAAAAAAAATTGATTGATATTCAAGCCTATAGCTAGGGTATAAAATCTCTTGTATTTATTTAACTTCAATCTCTTATATTTGATTCAAAGATAACAATAATTTAATGGTCATATAGCTTATTCTAAAGTGTGGAATTATAAAAAAAATTAACCTCTTTTCATAGTCAAACAAACAAATATCATGTTTATCTTTATTCTTTTGATTATACTGTTAATAACTAGTATTTAAAGAATCACTCTTTTTTTAACCTTATTATAGGCTCTATTGCATTCTTTATTAGAATGGTTGCAAGCTAGTTAAAATATATTGAAATTTAAAAATTTAATCAATAAGATAAATATTTTTGAAGCAAACCTCTAGTCAGTTTTCTTTCTTTTTAAACTTTATGAATTACGATAAATTTAGTTTCAATGAATTAATTAACAAGGATTTATAGAAGATGGTTATTAGTATATACAAGACTAGGATCTTCTTGTAGAAGAAAGTTATGTACAATGCAATGCTACATGATAATATTAATATACTTGTGACAAGAAGATGGTTATGTACAATGCAATCTTAGATGGTAATCTTAATATACTTGTGAAACCTTTGGATCATTGCATGAGGAAAAATAATTATCTTTATGAAACACGATAGCTTAAATTTCAACAAATCATTCAACAAAGATTTGTTGGAGAGGATAGTACAAAAGCAATATCTAAAAATCCACTAGAATCTTCTTGTAAAAGATGAGTATAAAATGTAATCTTATCAATTTCAATATACTTGTAAAACCATTGGGTAGTTCAGGCATGATCATGATCTTCTATTAATCTTGAATTGTACAATATTTTTTAGTGGCTATATTACTTGGATTTTTAACCTATTTAGGCAAGTCTAGCTTTTAATATAGTTTATACAGAAATTGATAGTGATATCTTTCTTATATTGACTTATTCCTTAGTGTTGTATTCATCTTACTTATCTTACCTTTTCTTTAAAAAAACAACTCTTTATTTTTTACTCTTATTATAGGTTTTCCTACTTTATTATAATTTTGCAATAAAACTAACTAATTAGTTGAGCGCTAAGTAGTATCGATCTTGAATTGTAGAATGTTTTGTATTGTGAGTTTGTGTTAATTTGTGTGTTCTAATTGTTTTTGTGAAGTACGTTTTTAGTTTGATATTCACAAAGTTTAATTGAAGGGAGTTTTAAACTTTTACTCCACTTCTATGAAGTGAATTTTAAATTTCTATTAAATACACTTAATGTTTGAACTTCGTATTTTGGCATTCACAAACTTAGTATGAAGAGAGTTTTAAAATTTTGGACTCACTCCACTTATGTTTGATTGTATGAAGTGTGTTTTTACTAAGCATACACTTATTGTTTGTGTGGTATGTTTTAAGCTTTTGCAAGAAGTATAATTTTTTTAATCTTTAATTCAATTCATTTAATTATTTTGATAATTGATATTTACGAACTTTGCATGAGAGTTTTGAATTTTGTTAGGAATGTTTTTTTATGAATTAGGCATTTATGAATTGTTGTGTGAATTGTGTTTTTGAACTTCAATGGTACATTCATATATATTTTTATCTATTTATAATTTATGTTAAGTGTGTGTGAGAACTTTGGTATTCATAAATTTTGTATAAATTGTGCTTTTTAATTTTGTATTGAATGTGTGTGTGTGCGTAAATTTTGGCAATATTTACAAATTTTGTATAAATTGTGCTTTTAAATTTTGTATTGAATGTGTGTGTGTGTTGTGTGTGTGTGTGTGCAAATTGTGGCATTTAATTTGTATGCACTTATTATTTTTTGTGAAGTATATGCTTGAACTTTGACATTCACTTTATTGTTTGTGTGAAATGAGTGTGTTCAACTTTGACATTCATTTTAATGTTGAACTAACTTTGAAATTCACATAATGTGTGTGAGAGTGAATATTAACTAATTTTATAATTCATTTTGTATGAAGATTGTTGGAAGTTTAGTATTTACATCTATTTGAAGTGTGTATTTGAATTAACTTTATGTCAAGTGTGTTTTAACATTATTGTAATTTATGTGTGTCAATTATGTGTTTGTTGTGTTTGCACTTTAGCATTTATTCCATGTTTTTGAGGTGTGTGGCAACCAACATTATGTAAAATGTGCTTGAAAATTGGAATTTACTTTGTGTGCACTTATTGGTTTTTTGAAGTGTGTGTTTGATCTTTAGTGTTTACATATATGTGAAGTTTGTTTAAATCAACTTTGACATTCACTTGGATTTTATGCACTTATTATTTGCATCTTTGATTTTTGAATTAACTATTAAATTTAATTTGCATGGAATTTATTTAAATTTTACCATTTATTTAGATTTGATACTATTATTATTTGTGCATGTGTGTGTGTTATATTTGAACTTTCACATTCATTCTACATAAAGAGTGTGTAAGATTTAAAATTCAGTTTGTGTGTTTGTTTGAACTGTAAGATCTTTAATATTTAGTGTCTATTATGTGTATAAAATATGTGTTTGAACTGACTTTGGGATTCATTTAGATTTGATCCACCTATTATTTGTGTGTGTATGTTTGAAATTTCACATGTTTGAACTTTTGTGATTTTTTAAACTAGCTTTAACACTCACTTTGTATGAAGTGCATATTAATTTTATTATTTACTTAAATATAATACTCGTTGTGTGTGTGTGTGTGTGTTGTGTTTGAACTTTCACAATCACTCTACATGAAGAGTGTGTAAGATTTGAGATTTTTACTTTTTGTGTTTATTTGAACTTTGACATATTTTTACCTTAATTGTTTACTTCATATGTGTATACACTGTGCGTGCTTGATCTAACTTTGAAATGTCTAAACTTTAGAGTGCTTTATGTGTATTAATTTCCTTCAAAATTTGGTGTTCACTTTGTATGTGTGTGTGTGTTTGTGCATATGCAAATGAAGTGTATGTTGGTATTCACTATTGTGTGCATGAAGTGTGTGTTTGAAGCAAATGTTTCATTCACTTTAATACTCACCTTGTGTACGTGTGTATTTTCTAACTAGCTTTAGCACTCGCTTTGTATGAAGTTTATTTAAATTTTACCATTCATTTAGATTTGTCAACCCTCTTACTATTTGTGTGTGTGTGTTATGTTTCAACTTTTAGATTCAAATTGTGTGAAGATTCTATAAGTTTTAACATTCATTTTGTTTGTTTCTTTGAGCTTTGGAATCTTTTATGTTTTAGCATTTACTTAAATGTATATGTGTAAAGTTAGTGTTTGAACTATGATATTTTGCATTCACTTGGATTTGATCTAGTTATTATTTGTGTGTGCTATAAGCTTTAATATTCATTTTGTTTGTTTCTTTGAACTTTGACATATTTTATACTTTAGCATTTACTTTGTATGTGTAAAGTTAGTATTTGAACTATGATATTTTGCATCCACTTGGATTTGATCTAGTTATTATTTGTCTGTATGTGTGTATTTATTAACTAGCTTTAGCATTCACTTTGCATGTATTTAAATTTTACCATTTACTTAGATTTGGTCCTCTTATTATTCTTTTGGTGTGTATGTATGTTTCAAATTTCACATTCACTTTCTATGAAGAGTGTGTAAGTTTTAGCATTCACTTTATGTGTTTGTTTGGCATTTTTTAATCTTTAGCATTAAATTTGTATGTGTAAATAGTTTCCTCTAAAACTAAATTTATGTTAAATGTGCTTGAAATATAATAATTTTTTAATTTTATCACTCACTTTATGTGTGTGTGAAAACTATCTTTGTGTGAAGTGTGTTTAAACTTTATAAGCATGTCAATTTTCCCTTTTCATAATTTGAATGATTTATTCATACTTTCCATTTACACTAAATATAACTTTGATGGTCAATAATAAGGTATCATGAGATGTTGCCTACGTGGTTACATAGGGATTATCTCTTATCTCAATCTCAACAATATTGTCAAACTAGCATATATATATTATTTAATTACAATATATATAAAGTACGCTGAGAGATATCCTTCTCGAGGCATTTATTTTATAATGAATTAGTCAAATAAAATTACAATAGATGCCTTGAGAAGGATATCTCTCGGTGTATTTTATATATATTATTAATAAATAATATATATGCTAGTAGCATTTGTAGTGGGACATGGATGACAAAATTATTTTGGTTAGGGTTAGGGTTATCATAGGGTTAGGATAGGGTTAGGGTTAGGATTGGACATAGATTTAGGATGAAGGGTATGGTTAAAGTCAGGATTAGGGTTAGAGATAGAATTAGGGTTAAGGTTGGGGTTAGCATTAGTATTGGGATTAATATTATGCTTAGAATTTAGGGTTATAATTAGTGTTAACATTATGAATAAGGTTAACATTATGAATAGGATTAGGGTTATGGTTAGGGTCAGGTTTAGGAATAAGGTTACGGTTAGGGTTAGGGTTGGAGATTGTGTTTGGGATTAAAATACATACATACATACACTTTGAAAGGAGAATGATGTTTGTTGTTACATCACACCATGGACAGATAACTTTATATACACATACATACAAACATATATGTATACATATATGTATATATATATATATATATATATATGTATGTATGTATGTGCATACATACATACATGCATACATACATACATATATTATACATACATATATATATGTATGTATGTATGTATGTATGTGCATGCATACATACATACATACATACATACATGCAATGTGGGAGAAAAAAATAGCACCATGACCCAACAAAATCAAACATCACATGGTGAGAAGGAGTGTAAGAGGAATGATTTATTTCATAAACAAGCAGTAATAATTTTTCAATCATCGAAGAAACCCTTCATGGTTCATGAAAGATGCAGAAGAAAATGATTAACCAGTACCATTGTTTGCATTTTCAAAGGATAGTTAAAGGAAACAAACATATATATCAATCTGTTCAATGAACAAGAGACAACAGACACATAATTTTTAAATGAATGTATAAAACATTGCACGGATTCATTTACAATTTGAAACACATAGCTTAATGTGTGTTTTATAGGTATATATATAAATAACATTGTACACATTCTTTTACAAATTCAATAAGATGCAAAAGAAAATGATTAACCAGTACCATTGTTTGCATTCCCAAAGGATAGGCAAAGGATACACACATATATATCGATTTGCTGAATGAACAAGAGACACAGAATGTAAAATGATAAATATATGTATGCTGGCCTGCTGTATGTGCAATGGAAAGTATAAAAATATAAAAAAATGCTAGTTTGTTGTATTGGACAGCCCAAGGAAACGTATTCAAATGCTAGTCTGTTGTATTGGACAACCAAAGGAAATGTAGTAAATGATATAAAAGAATTGTTGCAAAACTTAGGAGAATTCATTTTGCAGATCTTGTAAAGACAACAAAAAAGACCTTCATTTACTTATAAAGTAAAGTAAAAAGACAATGCATAAATATAAATGTTAAATGCACAACTCATGAAAATAACTATAAGTAGAATGTACAAAGCACATTGCACAATAAATGAAAGAAGCTGTGCTATATTCAATAACAATAGGATATTAATTTTAATAGAAGTAGATCGATTACACACTTGGGTTTTCAGAAATGTGCACAAGAAATTAATCAAGGGTTTCATAATAGTAATTCCTCACTTGTAGGAATACAAAAGTGCATATTCAGATAGATGTGGAATATTCCAGGCAAGGGTTTCATGAGATAAATTCGTTAAGCACACGAATTTGGAAAAAACCAAGCAAGGGTTTTCACAAATTTGTGAAGTGTGTTTAAATCAACTTTGACATTCACTTGGATTTTATGTACTTATCATTTGCATCTTTGGCTTAATTAACTATATAGAATTCAATTTGCATGAATTTTATTTGGATTTTACCATTTATTTAGATTTGATATTGTTATTATTTGTGTGTGTGTATGTTATATTTGAACTTTTACATTCATTCTACATGAAGAGTGTGTAAGATTTCAAATCCAGTTTGTGTGTTTGTTTGAACTTTAGGATCTTTAATCTTTAATGTTGATTATGTGTATAAAATATGTGTTTGAACTAAATTTGTATTCATATAGATTTTATCCACCTATTATTTGTGTGTGTATGTTTGAAATTTCACATGTTTGAACTTCAGTGATTTTTTAAACTAGCTTTAACACTCACTTTGTATGAAGTGCATATTAATTTTATCATTTACTTAAATATAATAATCATTGTGTGTGTGTGTTTGTGTTTGAACTTTCACAATCACTCTACATAAAGAGTGTGTAAGATTTTAGATTTACTTTATGTGTTTATTTGAACTTTGACATATTTTACCTTAATTGTTTACTTTGTATGTGTATGCACTACACGTGCTTGATCTAAATTTGAAATGTCTAAACTTTAGAGTACTTTATATGTATTAATTTCCTTTAAAATTTGGTGTTCACTTTGTATTTGTGTGTGTGTTTGTGCATGTGCAAATGAAATGTATGTTGGTATTCACTATTGTGTGCATGAAGTGTGTGTTTGAAGCAACTTTTGAATTCACTTTAACACTCACCTTGTGTATGTGTGTATTTTCTAACTAGCTTTAGCACTCCCTTTTTATGAAGTTTATTTAAATTTTACCATTCATTTAGATTTGACCCTCTTACTATTTGTGTATGTGTGTTATGTTTCAACTTTTAGATTCACATTGTGTGAAGAGTCTATAAGCTTTAACATTCATTTTGTTTGTTTCTTTGAACTTTAGAATCTTTTATATTTTAGCATTTACTTTGTATATGTGTAAAGTTAGTGTTTGAACTATGATATTTTGCATTCACTTGGATTTGATCTAGTTATTATTTGTGTGTGCTATAAGATTTAATATTTATTTTGTTTGTTTCTTTGAGCTTTGGCATCTTTTATACTTTAGCATTTACTTTGTATGTGTAAAGTTAGTATTTGGACTATGATATTTTGCATCCACTTGGATTTGATCTAGTTATTATTTGTGTGTATGTGTGTATTTATTAACTAACTTTAGCATTAACTTTGCATGTATTTAAATTTTACCATTTACTTAGATTTGGTCCTCTTATTTATTTTGGTGTGTGTATGTTTCAAATTTCACATTCACTTTCTATGAAGAGTGTGTAATTTTTAGCATTCACTTTATGTGTTTGTTTGTCATTTTTTATCTTTAGCATTAAATTTGTATGTGTAAATAGTGTCCTATAGAACTAGATTTATGTGAAATGTGCTTGAAATATAAGAATGTTTTAATTAAATATCACTCACTTTATGTGTGTGTGAAAATTGTCTTTGTGTGAAGTGTGTTTAAACTTTATAAGCACATGTCAATTTTCCCTTTACATGAGTGTTTGAATTTTGTCATGCTTGAAATTTTAAGAATTTACATCATGTGTATTATTAAATTAATTGTATGTTAAATGTGCTTCAAATTTGGCATGTTTGATCTTTAGAAGTGTGTCAAAATTCCCTTTGCATGTGTGTTTTAATTTGGAATGCTTGAACTTTTAGGAGTTTATGTCATATTGTAATGGCATAAGTTTGCACCCCATGTAAATTCCCATTAATTTACCCTTATTTTAGCCTTACAAGTTTGATAATGCAAAAAATTGTTGCATTTTCTTTGCTTTTTCGACGTGTCCTTGTCATTCTATGTCAGTGATGGAATTTCTATCAAGGATGCCCACGTATCACACAGATGTTTGTGCATCGCGCTTCCATCTCGAGAAAATTCTCGAGTCATGAAATATTAGACTTGTTAAAATTTTATGGCCATGGTCAGTCATTTCAACAATTTGGGCATCTTATTGGCCATCTACAAGCTAGGGTTTATCTTATCATGTGTTTAGGGTTCACCAAAAGGTTAAAACCCTCTTTAAACCCTAATAGTTCAGTGCCTTAGCCATTTTTTCTATTTTCTCATTGACTTGTGCTAGCCGGTTACCAGTTCTTTAAGTTGTAACTTAAGCCATTAAAATAATATGTATACCAATCCCTAAGTCCTAATATTTTTGGTTGCCTCCCCTTTTAAAATATTTCTTAAATTTTTTCTGGGGTCCTAAAATATTTTTCCTAAAGTCTAAATTCTAAAACCTAGGTCTGAGTTAAATGTATGTCTTAAAGTATTTCGTTGACCTAACAAATGGCCCCATTTTAAGTCATAACTTGAAGCAAGTGCTCTAAAAATTTCTTAATTTAAGCACTTCTTAGTCTCACAGTGTCATGTGTTCGGTTTTCATTAGTCCATGCCAGCCCGCACTAATTTAAATATAATTCACTAAAAAAGGTGCACAGTGCTACAAGAGGGCACCACGTGTCCGACCAATACAATGATCTCTATAAAATGAGCTTATACAATGCTTGTGGCTAGCCCATGATCTAAAGGCTCTAAGAGTATCATGTTGCACCATCTTGACCATTTCTCACCATTCTACGGTGGTTCAACTATGAATACCTTGGCCAACCATAATGGTGCGGGAAGATGCCAAGTGGGAAGTTCTCAGCCATTTGAGATCAAGGATTAAATTGTGCCAAATAAATTCACTAAGTATGGAGGTATACAAGGGAAAAATAAAAGACATTCATCTTGGACACATGGTAAGATCTCGAGGCCTTCTCTGTCATTCTGCATGAATTGATCTACCTCTCAATACATGACTGCGGTGGTGCAGGGCTTGTGGTGACATGTAAGGAACTTTTCCACATGATGGAATACTATTGGCTGATGTCATTTTTAGAGTTGGTCAAGCTTTTTCAATCGTGTTTGACTTCATCAAGGTTGTGCCATCAAACAAATTGGTCAATGATCAACGACCAAAATTCAAAATCAAAGAAATAGATAGATGGGTTCATTATGGTTTGCACGAGCGAAGAGTAATGGTAGATAGTAGATAAGACACCATAGGGCCTGAATTTAATTCTTTTTTCATAAAATCTTGCTTTAACACATTGTTGTAAAATTACCAAAGCATTCAGAAGCGAAAGGAGATCAAATTCAATGAAGCTTGAGCTCTCTATGTCAGAAAATTAGGGTTTTTGCTATTCACAAACCTGTAAGTTGCAATTTGTTCTACCTTTCTCAATTTTATACAAATTCACACGTAATTGCTAGTTTTAAATCTAAAATATCATTCTAGGGTTATCATAAGCTTGAATTCATTGTCTATGTTCACAATTTTCATAATTTTCCCTAGTTTCATTCGTAATTACATCTAAACCCTTGAGTTCCCAATTAAACCCTAGACATCGCTTAGGGAGCCCTAATCTCACCAAATTATAGTAAAAATATCTCCTCCCAAGGCACAATCCCTTGGTTCCACCCCAAAAAGAGCCATCCACCACCTTCTTTCCTAATTTCCCTATTCAACAAATGATAGGATCAATAGTAAAATAAAATTAAAGGGCCCGAGAGTTGATAAGGGTTTGGTTGACATGTATTATGGGTTGGGGATGTAGAGATGATTTTTTTTGGCTAGGAGCTTTTCAAGTACTGGTGTGGGAAGAGGAACTCCTTAGTCCCAAGTTGCAATTGTTAGAATCTAGATTTAGGAAAATTGGTCATCCCAAATGTATATTTTGATATTGACATGCTCAAAGCAATGGTGGCCAAAGAAAAATAGGGTCACCAAAGCAGTGTTGACAAGAGTTGATAATGTAAATGATGTCAGGGATGAGGCTTGTAATAATTTCATGGATGATGACCCTTTTTTCAAAAGCAATGTGTTTAAATAATTTGTATGGAAAACCAAGAGAAATGATTATCAAAGGACGTTCAATGAGGAAATGGATAAATTCCTTGAGCAGTCAAGGGAGAAAATATCATAAAGATTGGTGCTCCAAATGAAATATGAGCAAAAGGAAATGACCCCTGATGAGGGTAGAAAACTTGTAAGAAGAAGAAGACTCTTGAGCGTGAGCAGGCTTCCCTTCCCTTTTTGAGAGGAAGAAGAAACTTGTTGCTGTGCTACAGGGTAAGTCATTTTCAGCTGCACCATACCCTCGGCCTTATACTTAATGTAATTTTGATAAAGCATGTCCATTCTTGGAGGAAGCAGACTGATCGGGGATGGCCAAAAATGATCTAGCAAATATCCCCCATGTGATACCAATGGCTAATATCCAATGTCATGCATGACATGCACAAAACCTTCATGGGAGAATTTCAGACATTTATGAATGATGAAAGAGACTTCATTCACAAAAAAACTAGCCATAAAATTCTTAGCTTCACTCTAAACAAGTCAAATTATTGAATGGGGTCAAAGGCGACATTCACAACCCTATGTCCCATTAGGATGGAAAGAGTTATAGAACCATGAGGAGCAAGAGAGAGACCATCATGGGTATGTATGGTGGTCTTCGTTATTTCATATTCCTTCCTTTGTAAAGAATTTAGCAAAAGATTCTCCTTCGTAATAACATTCACGTGACTCACGGGATCCGCAAGGACTCCCGTCACAATGTTTCCATTGACACAAGTAGGAATATATAGAGGAGAAGCTTTGCTATTCATGGGTAGATCCTATGATGTAAAAGTTATATTTGGTGAACTATTTGTAGGTTGAGGTGGAGGATTATGAATAAACAAAACCACATTTACGTATGTTGAGGCCTTAGGAGAGGCACCAGAAGGATCAATAATCAATTTGTAGAGTGAAACGGAAACAGTTTCGTATAAATTTGCAATTCATTGTTCGCTTTAGCCACCGACTTGTTTGTATTATGCTTTTTACCATCAAGGTGAATGGTACCGTTAGTGATGTGATCTTGTATATCATGATGCGGGCACTTCCAATGTTCAGTATCATGCCCATGGACATAATGGTATTAGAAGAATGCATTCCCATCATACCAGTCAGGGTAGGGCTCTCTAAGAGGCCGAGGATCTTCCAACAATATAACTTTATCCTTTAATAGTTTCTTCAAAATAGAAGATTAAGATTCAGACTAATTCATAAAATGTCTATTGCACTTGAGGTCCTTGTCATTAGACGCAGCGACTATGTTCACAACAGATTTCCCTTTTCCTAAAATCGATACAATAGACCTTCCCTCTGGACAAGAGCGCAAGGAAGATTCCTTGAACTGAATCACCATATGTTGATATTCCCGCAACGCCGTGCACAGATGCAAGCAAGAAGGATACTTCATTAGAGAAAATTTCTCCTGCCAGGGTCTTTGTGATTTCCTATGAACACCTTCTATACATTTGAGTTGGGTAACGAGTAAGAGATTTGTGAAAAGAGTGCTTGATATCGAGCAATAAAATTAGTAATCTTCTCGTGCTCTCCTTGCTTACATCGGATGAGATCCGAGAAGGTCATCTTCGGCCTGATGTTAGCCTAAAACTATCAAAGAAACTGATTAACAAGTTGATTGAATAAAAATATGGAGTTGTCTGGCAAGGAACAATACCAGTCCAGTGTTGTGTCCTTGAGATATTGAGGAAATAATTTGGCCATCAAGGTATCATGGTGAAATAATTTTGTACACATCGCATTGAAGGCTAACACGTGTGTTTGAGGGTCTCCTTTACCACCATATTTCTCAAATTTAGGAATTTCCATCCCTTGAGGGATGGGAGTATTTAGAATTGTCACCGACAAATGACTATGTCGGAAGAAAGGTTGAAATATGGGCTGGGCAAAGGCTTGGAATAGACTCACCAATTGGTTCTATATTTGACCCATATTTTGCAGCAGGTCATTCAAAATAGGGTTAGATGAAGAAGTGGGGCCAATGGAGCCACCACTAGAAACACCACCAAGACCACTACCAAATCTACCATCAACACCACCACCATAGCCGCCATCAGAGCTAGCACCATAGCCTCAACTAGAGTTACCACCGGAGCTTCCATCGTGACCACCATCAGAGCCACCATACATACTAGAACCACCAGCCCCCATTCCATTGTAAATCCCACTGCCAAGGATAGAGCTGCCCCTAGGAGGAAGAATGTTGAATCCTAGAGATATTCTACTCGCTTTGACAGTAGGAGATAGAGCAAGAGCGAAGATGTTGACGAAAGGGCCTGTTTCAGCCATGCATACCAATGTCATAGGCATCGAGACACCAATCTGTCTTTCATAAGCGTCGAGCTCATGACCTTGGTTAATACTTGACAAAGGGTTGTAATAAGGGACATATGCTTTCGTTAAATTGGTAAGGCCATAGAGAAACTCTATGCTTTTCTAATCCTTGCCTAGCATATATCTAATCTCATTAACAACTCCAATGGTCGTAACCATGTTTTGATCTCCCCCTAAATAATTTGTGAGATCCAATAGCCTCCTATCTAAAGCAATGATATGCTATGTAGGAATAGTGAGCATCGTCATCATTCAAAGGTGGGTTCATAGGAGAGATAGGAGGAGTAGGGGTACAAGTGGTTTCATCGAAGACACTCATCTCTACCATCGATACCATCTCCTGGGAAGCGAGAGCCATAGTGACCTTGAGAAGTCCATCTCTAAGAGACGCACACTCCTAATTACGTACGTGAAAGTTGTAGACTGAGTTGTAAAGCTCATAAAGTGTCACAATATGCCAACCCACAAACTATGTAGACATGAGAGAAATAAATTCAACACAAAGAAATAGGTACTACAAGGTTCACATCGGGTTCACCAAAATGTAGAGGTAGGGTGAACCCACATAAGTGGTGAACACTTTTGTGGAGGAAGGGAAAAGTCATTTTTTCCCTCTACACAAAGTGAAGGGGTTCAGCCGAACCAAATTGTTCGACCAAACCTTTGACATGGTTCGGTCGAACCACAGGGTTCGACCAAACCCTATGTTTGCTGGAACCCCATTGACATGTGAGCAAAAATATTAAAATAAAGGGGTTCACGCGAACTAGGGTTCAGTCGAACCCCCTTAATAGGGATTTAAAAAAAAAAAACTTGTCATTTTCTTGGACCCCCTAAATTTCCCTCATTATTTTAAAGGGATTCAAGCAAACTAGGTTTGGCCGAACCCCTTTAAGAGGTTCAGTCGAACACCCTTCTTCCCCTATCTCCTCAAAAAATTGTTTTTTTTTGTAAAAAATTATCGTTCAAAGCTCAATTTGAAAATGAAAATGCAGAAAACTTCAGAAACCCAACTAGATAATGACAGTCCTCGGAATGAGCAATCCGTCGAATATAATTTTAATATGATTTGGTTTTATTATGTATTTTATTTTTTAGTTTTATTAAACATAGGTTTTTCACTGAAAATCAAAATCTCTAGTCTGCACATGTGGAAAAATAGCAGATAATCAAAGTAAAAATTTTAAAAATACGTTGAGGCTGGGTATTTATGTCCTTGATCCATTAAAAAAAAAAAGAATTTTGATTCATACGGCAAAAGTTATGTTGTATACAGTTCGCCTATGTCTGAATTGCAATTGGTTTGACTTTGAAACTTGATTAAGGAAAAAATATTCAATAAAAAACTATGAGACCAAATGAAAGTGCTAGATATTGTAGTTACAAATCTAAATTCAAAAAAGTTAGAATTTTATCCTTCATACAAAAAAAGTTATGTTGTATACGGTGAGCGTCACTTTTTAAAAATGTTGTTTTCTGAAAAAAACCAGTTTTTGTGGGAGATGGAAAACAAAGTGCAATCTGATTCCAAAAAAATTGAAAAAAATATTTTTAGAATCTACAGACAAAACGTGATGAGACTCTAGTTTGCATCATTTTCAAATTCCTCATGGTTTAGCCGCTACAAAATCCTGAAAGTGAAGATTTAGTTAAAAATAATAATTGCAGTGTCCAGTTTGCCCAAAAATTGTAAACCACTATTGTGGGATCATCCGGCAGACTAACTACTCAGGACCCTAGGTCACAAAAGGGTCTAGAACAATCAACTTCCTTGATCTACCTCACACTAAGGAATAGTTTAAGATAGGTTTGATGTTTAAGGGGGTGAAAAGGAAGGACAAATTATCTGCCTCTTTCCTTCTGCCAACCCGAGAGGTTTAGGAAATCATGTGAGTGGGTTCCTAGAAGCCAGACTGCAATTTAGGCAGATCACTGCCAAAGGACTCCAACGCGGGCTACGAATGACAGTGCAGTGCACTAGCGTCTCAGTTGGGTGTTGGCATCCATATGGAAAACAAGTGTAAGGTATAGTCTAAGAACTAAAGAAACCTACTACCGACCTGAAAAATGCAGATTAATATAATAATAGAAAGTAGAAAGCAACTAAACTTTTGAAATAACAAGAAGAATAATTTAACTTGAAAGATAGATTGATTATGAATAAAATGACGAGCAAGGGTAGTAGAAATCCAACTTACAATTAGTCTAACCTCCCGCAAGATCCACATGAATGAAGTACCTACACACACAGTGACAGGAAAATGTTGGGGTTGTGTATAGAGGACTGCCACAATCAGTCCCCCACTTTTGTGATTCCACCTCCACAGACAACCAATATAGCAATGGTAGAGAAATATGATAAAGAAAAGTATTGAAATGAAGTTACTATGAACTATGCTAAACAACAATATGCTACAAAAACAACACAATGATGCTAAGTGAAAAGGAAATGGAGTGATATCACCTTCAACCACATGCTCTCAAGGTAGATGGGAGAAGGAGTGAGCTCGCAAGCTTGCAAATTTCGACGTTTCCGCAACAACCAAGAGGTTGAGTCCACAAATCACCAACTTGCTACTTCAATGGAGGTGAGAATGTTGTGAATGAAGTGTGTAGAAGTGATAATGATCAATTAGAATGCCCAGAAGATCAAGAAGTTGTCAAGAGAGAGCGAATGAATGAAGGAGATAGTCATTTGAAGGTGAAATTAGAAGCAAAGGAACCAATCGAGGTCGGTCAAGGGCACAGGAACGTTACACTTCATTACCAATGGAGAGTTGTAATGCCTATGTGGATTCCAAAGGCAAGAATCCTGTCAAGATGGTAGTGCGCCACATAAACGTCTGCGCGTCGCACTAGCATCCCTAACAGAATATCCTCCACCGACACTAAAAAAAAATACCAAGTGGATATGAAGTGAATGAGGTATGTGGAATAGCATCATCGGATTTAATTTGTCTAAGGTAGGAGGTGCATAAATGGGGAATTTGTGAGGGATGCAAATTCACAACATTACAACAACATCATGCAATTGGTAAAATAGAATCCACAAGTTTAAGCTACATTCTCTTTGCCTTTGTCCCTTTTTTAATGCCACCTTACAATCAACATAGTTTGTGTGCTATATATCCTAATACTACCCACAAATATCAATAAATTAGTAAATCCTCCCTCCCTCTTACGCTTTAAGGTCTCAAAGTTGGTTTCATTGAACTTTTTCACCTCCATTCTAGATTTGTATATCATATATGTTTCTTAAAAACAAAATTAAATTATAAAGCTTCAACTAAAACAATGATTAGTTACAAAAACTACTCCTTCCACAAATACATCAAACTGGTCAAGCTTTGATACCAAATGAAAAGAGAATATGAAAATTTCCTAATTATACCAAATGGAAAGAAAATACAACAAACTCCTAGTTAATCCAATTAAAGGAACAATGCAAGTAAGTATGTCTGTAAATTTTTAGCAAGTTAACCTTAGTAGATAAAGAACACGAAAGGAAGAATAAAAAAAACTATGATATAGAATTTACCCTCAAAAACCCTAGAAGGGAAAAAACTAACCTCCAAAGTACAAACCTAATGTGTTATTAGGCAACAATAGTAAAATATTTGTGGTTCACATGAAATTTATACTCTTTAACCTAGAGGAATTCTAGTAGCACAACCTTGCATAAAAAATGAGCATATAATCTCCATACCAAACCCTTCCTATCTAGACTAAGGATACCTAGAAAACCAAGAATGATTTTTTAAAACCATGGGCACAAAAATATGAGGCAAATTCAAGTCCAAGTGGTCGGCATTCAACCTATGTGCCCCTCTCCAAAAGTAACTCCACCCAACATAGAAAGTAATTGCATGGTTGACTAGTTGACCCCTATGACAAAGGGGATCTTATGTAACTTTAAAAAGCTCCATGTGGGTACAATAATTATCTGTTATACAAAGCAGTAAATAGTCAATCATAAATGCTAGTCATAGTCCACCTAGTAACCCCATATTCAAGGACTTCTTACAATCATAATAAAACTAATTGAAAATTGTGAAGATTACCGACAATGAAATCTCAAGATTTAATTTTATCAAAATATCATTTTCCCTACAAACACATTGTTTTATAATATTACAAATTATATTAAATAATTTAACTAGCCCTAAGACTTCAATGTGTATGTAAATTAAGTTGGAGAATTTCACTTGTGGTAATGGAATAGCTTTCCAATCACATTGCTTCCTATCACCATAATTTTCCTTAAAATACTTTATATGATCATTCATCATAAATATAATAATAATAAGGTAAATTTTGAACATAAAAGTCATTAAAACCAAGAAGAACAGCATGAAGCCAACTTTTAAATAATTGTAGCTGAGATAAACTTTTGTTGTGGAAGCATGAGTGTCACTTCAAAATATAGTCTTGATTATGTGTTACAAATATTGATTTTTGATGACTACATTATTTCTAGAACACTCTCAATTATTAGGCAAAAATCAAAAGGATGTCCTAAGGAAGTGAAAGGCATTTGCAAAAATGTAATAATGCAAATAAAAAAAATAGAGACCATCATTTAAAAGGGAGTTGAATACAAGGAGATGACCATCAACTTCTTGTCCCTTGCCTTTAAACAATTAAATTCGTGTCTTTTGAAAAAGGATAACAAGCAAGCGTCTATTCTAATTGGTGACCGCAATCCCTAAGAAATCCCAAATTTATTAGTTAATGATCATCAATCTTAATAGTCTTTGAATGAACCATCCTCTAAATGCTTGAATTCAGTAATGTTTGTTGTTTTAAAATCAATATATGTATATAGGATAAATTAGATATGTGGACAAGAATTTTGAATTGATATAAGCATTAACAACCTCTCTAATGTTCACAGTACACCGAAATATATGAATCTTTGATCGCATTGAAAAAGGAATTTTGGTGGAATCGTAGAAAATATACATATTTGTTTGTAGATGGGACGACAATTCCCCACGTTGCTAAATTCTACAGGTAAAAATTTAGAAACCATTGTATTGATTATTGGACAAGGGGTGGCTAAGAGGACAAGACATTAAGGGCATCAACAGGTAACTTCTGTGAATAACATGGCGGTTATTTGACTGTGGTGGTTCACCCATAAAATTTACATTGCAGTCATAAGACATGTTATAAAAGTTAACATCGCAGATGGTCTTTTCAAACATGGCAGATATCAAAACAATGGTGGTTTATTGAACATGGTGTGAGGTTGAATGAATAAAGGATCAATAGCATCAACAAGGATTGAAGGATTAATAGCATGCACAAGGATTAAGAATAGGGTGGTTCAAATTATTTGAGAAATTTTGTGATTTTTTCAATGTTGATAATTTTACTATGGATCTTGATTAAAAAGTTTGTGATTTTGTCAATTCTGGTCTCTTCTCCAAGGATTAAGTTCCTCACTTTCACGTAATCCTTTTACTTTTAAGTAAAAATGTTAGAGTACTTGTGGGCCCCCAACTTCGCATTTTAAGTTATTCACTTTTAAATCTTAAGTTGTTTGTCTACTTTCAAGTTATCTCTACTCTCAAGTTAAAATGCTAAAAAGTACTTGTAGGACCCCAACTCCACACCAAATGCAGCTAAAAAAGTATGTATAGGACAAGAACCCTAACACTTGGCAAAGAAAGAGATGTGCAAGGGTAGGATAGATGAGTTGGAGAAAAGATCCAGTGAACCATCTATAATTATTTCCCTTGTCATATAAATAATAATAGTCTATATTATATTATAAACATTAAGTGATCAATATTTAATAAAAATTAAACATTATAGTGAATATATATTTAAAGTAGTAAAATTGCAAGAATAAATTGTTACAAATGACAATTTGCAGTATAGTGAAGTTTCCATTTAAAAAAAAAATGTTTTAGATAACATTAAAATATGTTCAGAATTTTTGACTTTTAACACTGGCAAAAACCTGAAATGAACTCTATAAGGGAGTTACAATTTTGATCTCTCACCAACCATGGCTGAGTGTTGAGTGTTTACCACAGGTTAGGAAGTCTGAGCTGCAATTTCTAAAATGGCTGCCTAATGCAAAAGAATAATGATAATAGATATAGACTAGGCATAGGAAATTTTGATCTGGTACCTCTTAACTTTGGTATTATACCAGGGAGAAGCCTAGTTGTGACCTCAAGTCATAATGTAATGGCCTGGCTCTAAGCCTACTGCTAGTAGAGAGCAAGATTGAACAGAAAATAGTACCTTCTTTATATCTGAAAGAATAAATGCTACAAACCTTTACACTATAGGGTAGTTGCTTGGTTGAAAAAAAAGATATATCGTGCATTGGAAACTATCTTGAGATCTGATTTGATTTTAAATTTTTAAGCTCTATAATAATGGAAGCGATTATTTATGAAATCAAGATATTTGTAAAGGGTTATTATTTATTATTATAAGAAAGTTGCTTCAAACCCTTAGTGCCAAGTTCTTGTTGACAAGTGTGGTCAAACTTCAAATATAAGTAAGCAGGAATTTAGAATGGATCAACATAATATAATTGTATATGTTTAAAAGGGGTGAAAACTATAATATTCGTTTAAATATATCAAGTTTCCACAATCTATCTTGTTGTTTGAATATGATTTATAGATTTTGATAGTGTTGCTATTTTTTATCATCAACGTTTTGAATCACACTATGTGATCCATCATCAGGATGAAAGAGAGATGAAGGAGAAAAAAAGAGACACAATCAAATCCAGAAATCATATTCAAACTATGATATTCGCATCACTTAAGCAAACACACACCGATATTATTGGTGTTATACAAAAAGATTGCTCATAATTTCAAGTATTACACCTCTCCACCAAGGTTCCTCTTAGCTGCCATGTCAAAATTTAATTTCATTCTACCTTCTTTCAGAATAACCCATTTTACCATAATAACAAGGCTTTAGGATGTGGTTTCGTGCAAGGAGACACTTCTCCATATTTTCATAAACCCCATGGACATTCGAGACCAGAAAATGGGCAATTCAGAATCTTTTACTACAAACTCAAACTGGCCATATTTTTGGGGGAAACGCTTGAGCGGACTGGAGGGACTGGAAGTTCAAGAAAATGCTTAGAATTTTTAAGGTGTCTTTCTCCAAGTAGCAGGCTCTACTAAGTAATAAATTCCAAGAAAATGTGGTGGATAAGTTTGAAAGCAAATTTCAAAAAATCTGTAGTAGAAAGTTGTATATTTCATGTTTATTGAACCATGTTACCGTAATGGCTCAAACTTTTCTAAGCAGCATTTGCTAAGAAACTTTACAATAACAACTATCTACCATTAAACGGGTACTTCACCATTTCCTTATTCTTCTTATCCCCATTAAAAATGGTTCTTTTCTTTTAGTTAGTAATTACAAAAACGGGTACTTTATCAATTAAAGGGTTAGTCTACTGTACTGGAGTTAGATACATGTATTTAGTCAAAAAAAAAAATTATGTAATTTCTTCATGATGCATCTTTGTGGGTGCTCTTATTACTACATGCAGGTTTACATAGAGTATTTGACTCAAAAACTATGCCCTACGAATATCTCAAATCTTTAACTAGTTGGAAATTATCGATAGATCTCCCCTTTTGAAAATTCAGGTTTGCCTAGTGGCTGATAGCAAATATTATTCTAGAAACAGAAATATACATCAGAAAAATCTTTTAGGTTATAATGTAGTGTATGAGGCTGCTCAAAACCTACAAATAAGATAGTATTATCACAGGTAACAGTTGTATGCTATAGATAATTACAGTTCAACCAATCTATGTTCTGAAATTTTCAGTATGGTTAAATTTCATTTAGAGCTTGATGAGTCTGTGATTGCAACTGTAAACATTCCCTTATGTAGGATATAGTGAATGGAAGAATCTCCTGTTGTTATTAGATGAGGCCAAACATTGAAAAACATCAAAAACATTCAACAGGAATGGATAAATCTTCTTCAAGCACCCACAAGAATCACCCACAAGAATTGAGCAAATTGAAGAGAGCGTGTTCCAAATTGATTTATGATTTATCTTTAACTCTAGGATTTGATCAATAACATTCAATATGGCAACTTAAAAGAAAAATAAATTTAGAAAAAATTATTGGAAAAATGGATAATCTACCAACCCTAAGGGCACACCCTAATTACTAATTAGAACAAAGCCCTAATCATTGTCTGAATAATCTATTAGTAGACAATTTTGACTAAATAAATTTACATGCTACCTTTCTAACTTTGATTGTGGTCTTGGTAAACTACCAACCCAAATTCCAAAGTGATTGGCATTCAATATTGTTGGATTTTAACCCCGACTGCAGGGTTACCGCGTGCCCGTGGTCTGTCTTCGTCCACCCCGCGGCTATGTGATGTCCACCGCGGCACCTCCAAGCTAGCTTTCTTGCTCCGCGGTAACGCGGTTTCTTCACTTTCCTCACCGCGCCATCGTTCTCTCTTGACCACGGTTTGGCGGTTGTCGCTCTCGTCGTCCACCTCGGTACCGCGCCTGACCGCTTGATGCTCGCGGTATTGCGGTTATCTGCCTTGTTCCTTTCCACCCTCCTGCGGTTACTCTCCTCACCGTGTGCGGAACTGCGGTATTTGTTATCGCTTCCTACTCCATTTGCCCATTGCCATCACCGCTCTCCCGCGGTCTGTTTCTTAACTGCCTCGGTAACATGGTGATCGGTTTGTTGACTGGTAGTTCGCCTACCACCACCCCGTGGCCTCTCCATTTCCTTCGACAGTAGCCCGGTAAGCCGTCTGCCGATGCCGTCACCTGTTGATCGGTTTGACCTTTCCTGGCGGCAGTATGTGCGCTCCACGGTGGCTTGTTTGTACAGTTGCTTGAATACAATTGGACGGCGATTTATTGTGAAATGTGCTCGACAACCTGGATATCCTTGAGCCTTAATCTCATTGTACATGTGGTGTTTTCGAATGGTCGAGATATGATAAATATGTGTTCATATCTAGTAAGGGGTGAGGTGGAGAAAAGGAAAGAGTCAGACAAAAAGGAGAGAGGAGAAGGTGAAGTCCAGAAGAGACTGAAACAGTGAAGTCCAAAAGAGACGGACAAAGACAGATAGAGAAAGAGAAGGAGAAGAGAAAGAATAGAGAGAACTGAGAAGAGAGGAAATGCTCCCAAGAGCAGAGAGTTAAAACAGTTAGTTTCAGAAGATGAAAATATGAAGAGCCGAAGCTCTGTGTTGTATTGAAAAATAATTTTTGAGAATGAATTGAATATAGAAATCTGGGTTGTGCATATGTGTTTTTAAGTTTCATGATTTGAGTATTTTTATTTGTCTGTATGTCTTGCATGACTCCTCTCTCCTGTGCTGTTAGTTTAAGCTATCTATCTTTTCCCACAAAGTGGTATCAGAGCCTAGTTGGTCAGTTTGACTAGGAGTAGAAATCTGAGGTAAATTTGTGTGAGGAAATCACTGTCTAGATAGAGAAAGCTATAGAATGTCTAGGACTTGTGTGTGTGCAAAAATATGAGAAGTTTATCTGGGTATTAGAGATTTTGTGAAGAGGGTTGATGAGGAAATAAGTTTTTAGAAGAAAATGCAGCCACAAGTGCTTTGTCTGTAAGGAAAGTTGTTTGTGTTAGAAATAGTTGTCATTTGAGTAAGAATCCATTCCTAGAGAGGAAGATATGAGAAAAGTTTGAATGTTTAAAAAAATTGAAGTCAGTTTAGCTGAGAGGGAGATTTAGGTGTGTTTAAAGCCTGAGAAGAATACTTCAAAGTTTATTGTTGAGAAAAGCCAGAAGTGCTGTATTTTGAAGAAAAAGAAAGAGATCACTGACAGAAGAGAAGCTGAGAAGAAGCCCACAAGCAGAAGAAGGAATAGAACACCAGTTGTTTGAACAAACAAAGAGTTGCAGACCTAGCTGCTGAATTTCAGTCACGAGATTAAGAGGTAAGTTAAAATTTCCTTTACAAATGGGGAAAGTAGGGAAAAGAGTTAAGAAAGAGAATGCAAATCTTTCATCTGCAAGAGATGTTTTAGAAGAAGAGTTAACATTGCTTAGAGATGAATTGGGTACTGTTAAAAAGAACAATGGGAGTTATTTTGAGAAAATAAAAGAGCAGTCTAAAGAGAAACGTTTGTTGTTAGAAGAAATTGATGATTTAGAAAAAGAACTGAGAAGGGTTAAGGCTAGAAATGTAGAGCTAGAAGATAGGCTGAAGTCCTTTGAAGAGATTAAGAAGAGAAATGAGGAGTTTGAACAGAAAATGAAGTTGTTTGATGAAATAGAGGAAAAGAATGAAGATTTGGGAAAACTCTTGAAAAGGGTAGAAGAGAAAAATTGTTTACTATTGAAAGAAATCACAGATTTGAAAGAAGACAATGATAGATTAAGTGCATGTGATAAAATTGTGGAAACAAGACTTTCTGTTTGTAATGCCTCATGTGACACAACAGATTTGTGTTCTTTATTTGAAAAATCTATTTCTATTGAAAATGCTGATGAAATAAATTGTTTAGATGAACATGTGGATGAATATGCAAATATGGCTAAATGTGATAAAGAGATAGAATCTGCAAAAGATGTTGATTGTTTAGAAGAGAATGCAGGGTTGAAAATTATGAAAAGAATGGGTTACACAGGACAAGGTCTTGGTAAACATGAACAAGGGAGAAGAGAACCTATTGAGGTTGTAATGAGGCCAAAGAATGAAGGTCTCGGATATGATTTAGGAAAAGGAAATGCTGCTACAAGTGCAGGTAAGTTTGTTAAAGAAATGAAGTGTAATGAGTGTTCACACTGTCATAGAAGAGGTCACATCAAGGAGAAGTGTTGGGATCTACATCCTTGCACGATTTGTGGTTCTAAGAATCACTATGAGGAGAAGTGTTGGAGAAAAATGTCAAAGTATGAATCTGGTTCAAAATGTATGAAGATGGACTGTGGATGGATTGATGATTCAGGTTGGCACAAGCTAAGTGGTATGTTCAAGAGAGTGTACAAGTGTACATATGTGAAGGTCAATAAAAATTCTGAAAGGTATGAAAGTTCACCTAAAATGAAAAATGTTTGGAGAGAAAAGAAGTTGTAGTCTGATAATCCACTTGCAAAAAGTGAAGATGAAAAACCCAGTTTTATGTTTTGAAATATATGAAGATGTTGAAACTGCCATGCAGTAGGAAAGGGTAAGGATTTACTTTGATTGTTTTTTGAAAAATGAGAAAAATTGCTGATATAACAGAACAAGAAGTGCAGGGGAAGTCACAAGAACTTCTAGATTTGAGTGAAGGATTTTGATCATGTGTAAGGTGAAATAAGGAATCACAAAAGTAGCTGAGGCTAACACTACAAAATTTTAAAAGTTTGGAACAGTAGCAATTGTCTAGGAAGCATGTAAATAATTTTGTTGTTTGAGTGTTATGAGATTTTAAAGATGTTTTTCAAATACAGTCACATGAAGCTGTCAAGGAAGTTTGTATTATTTTTTCAGTTGTTTGTGTGCATTGAAGAGAAGACATAATATGGATTAAAAAAAAAAAAAACAGAGGTTACAGCCGCAACTGTTATTGCTCATCATGAATTGAGTTGAAAAGACAGTCAAAGAATATGGACAGAGTTATATCAAAGTTGTGTTTATGAATGAGAAAGTGAAAAGTGATGGAAGAAAACAAGTTTCAGAAATCTGGAAGAAGAGCTTGTAGTAGAGCATGAATGGCAGCAGCCACAGTGAAGTGAATTTTTTTTAGAGAGGATTGAAGTTTTTTTTTTAATTAATTGGTGAGACAGAAGTTTGGCTAAAGAGGGAGAAACAATATAATGAATTGCAGAAGAATTCTATGAGCATGAATGAAATCAAAGTTAGAACTATGATTGGATTCCCTAGCACCAGAAAAGTGCCACTATGGGAAGTGATGTTTAACAACCAGTTTGTGGTAATTTGAAACCACCTCATTAAAAGTTTGAAATTTCTACAGCTAGTTAGTGGTAATTTGAAACCACCACTTTAAATGAATGAATTTGAACAGTTAAGGAAAGAGCAGAAATACCTCAATGATATGAAGCAGCATCCAGTAATCAGACTGAAGACAACAGATGGAAAAATGACAGATCTTCCTAGCACCAGCAATGTGCCACCATGGGTAGAATTAAAACAATGATACAGAAAGGATTGAAAACATCCTTGTGAGTTTCTGGTAATCTGAAACCACCCTTATCAGAGAATGAAATGGAAGAACTCCCAAGCACCTACAGTGTGTTTCCATGGGAAGAGTTGAATGAAATCAAAATGACAAAGAAATGATGGAACTGCAGAAGCAGTGGCAGCAACATTTGAAGGATGAGATGAGGGAAAAGAATGATAATAAGAATGAGAAAATTGGTGAAAAGACAAATAGCTAGTTTATGGTAAACTGAAACCATCTATTTGATAGAAGATATCTGCAAATGGAAAAACTTGCAAGAAAAATTGCAAATGATGGAAAATAGATGAAAGAGGTTGCAATCCTCGGAGAAGAATAGAGCATGAAAGTGAGAAGACAGATGCAATGGAGAATACAGATGAGAAAATTGAGAATAATGATCAGTTGAAGAAAGAAGAAGCTAGTACAGAGATACAGATGAAGAGACCCAGTCGAAGCTGAAAAATTTGATAAAATTTCAAGAAGATCCTGAAGAGATTGTAGGAATCAAACAAAAATCTGGCAAAGAGAAGGCACATGAGGATGTTATACAAGAGAAAAATTAAGTGAAAAGGAAAAAGAAGAAATTTGAAGCTTAAGGGGGAGATTCGGAGAAGTTAAAGAATGCCGCAGCATTTGAGATCCTACCTGGGTTTGCTGTAGTCGTGTTTAAGGGGGAGTGTTGGATTTTAACCCCGACTGCAGGGTTACCGCGTGCCCGTGGTCTGTCTTCGTCCACCCCGCGGCTATGTGATGTCTACCGCGGCACCTCCAGGCTGGCTTTTGTGCTCCGCGGTAATGTGGTTTCTTCACTTTCCTCACCGCACCATCCTTCTCTCTTGACCACGGTTTGGCGGTTGTCGCTCTCGTCATCCACCTCGGTACCGCGCCTGACCGCTTGATGCTCGTGGTATTGCAGTTATCTGCCTTGTTCCTTTCTGCCCTCCCGCGGTTACTCTCCTCACCGTGTGCGGAACTGCGGTATCTGTTATGACTTCCTACTCCGTTTTCCCATTGCCATCACCGCTCTCCTGTGGTCTATTTCTTAACTGCCTCGGTAACACGGTGATCGGTTTGTTGACTGGCAGTTCGCCTACCGCCACCTCGTGGCCTCTCCATTTCCTTCGACGGTAGCCCGGTAAGCCGTCTGCCGATGCCGTCGCCTATTGACCGGTTTGACCTTTCCTGGTGGTAGTATGTGCTCTCCACGGTGGCTTGTTTGTACAGTTGCTTGAATACAACTGGACGGCGATTTATTGTGAAATGTGCTCGACAACCTGGATATCCTTGAGCCTTAATATCATTGTACGTGTGGTGTTTTCGAATGGTTGAGATATGATAAATATGTGTTTGTATCTGGTAAGGGGTGAGGTGGAGAAAAGGAAAGAGTCAGACAAAAAGGAGAGAGGAGAAGGTGAAGTCCAGAAGAGACGGACAAAGATAGATAGAGAAAGAGAAGGAGAAGAGAAAGAATAGAGAGAACTGAGAAGAGAGGAAATGCTCCCAAGAGCAGAGAGTTAAAACAGTTAGTTTCAAAAGATGAAAATATGAAGAGCCGAAGCTCTGTGTTGTATTGAAAAATAATTTCTGAGAATGAATTGAATATAAAAATGTGGGTTGTGCATATGTGTTTTTAAGTTTCATGATTTGAGTATTTTTATTTGTCTATATGTCTTGCATGACTCCTCTCTCCTGTACTGTTAGTTTAAGCTGTCTATCTTTTCCCACAAATATGAAGACAATTGCATGAAAAAAACATTTCACTTTGACCTCATTGTAGTTGTCATGGAATTTCCTAGAAAAATAATTGACTTGAAAATTTCACATTGGAACATCATTTGTAAAAAATCAGTTCGACTCCGTGCCATCAGACATTAGAAGAATGAGCTATTCTATGGCCTTATAGGACCCGCAATACTTCATTATAAAATAGAAAAAAGCCTATATAAATTTTTTGTCTATGGCATAACTAGTATATGTTGTTATGTTACAGTTTCTGGAGGTGAATTACAATATGGGGTATGCAAAAAAACCAATCTTGTGCTAGCAAGGCATGTGAATGCAAATGCCCTACCCATTACCAACCCATATGATGCATGCTTTGAACTTAACTTATAGAAGCGAAGGAGAAGATTGCCTCTGAATGGAGGAAGCAGGGCACCACATGCAAAAAAACCATCCATGTGTCAAGCCCTGCGTAATCAATTCCTGCCAAAATAGCTCCAATTGCAGCAATTGGACCAGCAAACCTAGTAAAGGCTGCAGCAAAAAGAGCACCACGTCAGCTATCAGTTGCACCATATATACAGCTGGCAACAGCGGCAACTCTTGGAAGTCCATGCAGAGAGACAGGTAGCATCATATGTCCACCCATGCCATAAGGTTTAGGTGCAGCAAAACCCAAAGCAAGTTTTGCAAATGCATGTAGAGCCATATCTCCAGAAGCTAAAAATGCCTTCAAGGCAAGGGGACTTGTGACTATTGTCACCTGAATGATGTCACTTCCACCAGCTCTTCTTTGAGAAAAAATTGAATTTTCCATGACACTTATCACATAAAAGAAAAGAGAACCTCCACCCAGCAAGATTACATCATATAATATGCTCATTTTGCCCCCCATACATAGTTGCAATGGTCTCCATGCAACTAAAACAATAGCTATGCCTGACGCTATTCCGGTAAGGAAAGAATGTTGCATCTTGACCGCAGTTGCAAAAATTACAAGAACGAGACCTCCAAGGAGAGGTCCAAGGCCAAAAAGAAGTGAAACCAAGAAGCCTGGCATATTTTCCCAATTGCAGGACATTTGCATGTCAAAAATTACATTCAGTAAAACTAAACAAAAGGTAGATACATTTACAAAAGGAATATCAATAATGTAATAACCAGTATCTACCTCTGTCCCTGTTCAACAGACTCAAGGACTGCACTCAGTGTCTCCATAAATGCTACTACCAGCATAGCAGCTGATGTAACTTGTGATGGAGATGCTTCCTAACACCAAACAAACATGGATCTATTAAAAAATGTCTCAATATTAATAAATAAACAAGATAGATCAACAAATATTTATACGGACATGTACAACAGACTACCTTGAAGCTATCAGGCACAACTTCTGCTATCACCATCCATATCACACATCCTGCAGCAAAACCTGTGCAATATGGCAAGAACTTGTGGAAAGATTCTACGCAGATATATGGTGGAACAACCACCAAAGGCTGCAACCACAAGTCATGACAGAAAATTTGATTTAAATACTTTCAAAGAGATTAATATAATAAATATGGCTTATGCAACGATAAACCACCTTGGCAAAGCTTAAGAGACAACTATTTCTCATATCAAAGACAGTTTATAATTGATTAAAGCCACTGATATATTGGAAAAAAACCTCTTCAGAATTTCTACTACTCACATATGTATTGTTTTACCGATATTTTTATCATGTTTCTAGTAACAATCAAGTTTTATTTGAATCAATAATCTGCTCTTAGAAACCTATCTTTATTTGAAGACTTTTGATATGTAAATCCATTAATCCCTGTAGGTCAACTTTGTACCGTCTTCTGTATAAAGTAATTTTTGTTATCTTCTAGAAACAACATTATAAATCTACAAAATGATGTAGATTGAAAACTTGAAATCCAATTGTATGTTTTCCTGAAACAAATCAAGCACCATTCTAACAATTAGAAAATTGTGTTGCAGTTCCATGGTGAAAGGAAAGTACTAGTTCACACATACCAAAGTACAGAAGAAACAGAATTACCCACCCAAATGTGCCTACAATGGATGTGATTGTGATCAGTGATGTGTTCCCACTTCTTGACGAGTCCAAAATCTGAAATCTGTATCACACAAGAGAAAACCATCATCAACCAAGCCATACTAAAGGCATTGGCTTACTAAGTTACCAATAAGAAGCAGCCCTTAACTCTTGAAATCAGAAACAGTGAATGAAATCCAATTCCTCCTTGAGAAGAGCTATTAATATGGAAGTGGATAAAGGTCTGAGGCTCAAGATTCCAACGGGAAAAAGAAAAGGACTGGCATTGGATAAAAGGGAACAGCTGGAGTTTTATTTCAACACATGAATAGGTTACAAACATAAAATGTTGTAAGAAGAGAATATCAGGTGTAGCCGTTTTCTTTTTCCTTACTAGCCATTTGCTTTTTTCTTGCTAGCCGTTTGCTTTTTCAAATG
The DNA here is from genome assembly GCA_007115665.2 of Sequoiadendron giganteum. Classification (NCBI taxonomy): domain Eukaryota; kingdom Viridiplantae; phylum Streptophyta; class Pinopsida; order Cupressales; family Cupressaceae; genus Sequoiadendron; species Sequoiadendron giganteum. Next base: position 493,788,821 of record CM021104.1, read on the forward strand.
GTAGCCATTTGATTTTATCTGCTGCTAGCCGTTTGCTTTATTCTCATGCTAGCCGTTTTCTTTTTTCTCTAGATAATGCATTGAAAACAATTTCCTCCTTTGTCTTTCCCTATATATACACATTTGACAAAGACATTACAAACATTTTTATAGTGAGCTTTGATGCAGTAGATGAGGAAGAGAAGTATATATTTTTTCTTATAGGAAAAGAAAAATATTCGGCCATCATGATCTGCTGAGAGATTAGGAAAAGTGATTGGTGAGGTAGATGAGGAAAAGTGCTCGAGAATGCATGATCTGCTGAGAAGACATGGTCTCTGTACCGCTTTTGATCACTGTAGCGAATTAGCCACATTGAGAAACAGGGGAAGGTAAGTTTTATGCCATTCATTATTTCAGTAAGCAGGTGTTTGTACGCTAATTGTTTGCTTATCTTTATAACAATATAAATTAAAGAAGAATTCTTATTAACTTGTATATCTAAAATTTTGCACTATTCTACCCTATTATTATTTGTAGATGTAGATACCATCCCATTTTGTTTACGTTACAAGATGATGTGTTTGAGGTGGGTGGTAGTGGAATAGTTGTTTCCGTTGTAACGTTCGGTCGGGAATTACACCTACTCGACATCTATTTCTCTCCACCATAACAGATTTGTCCATGCATTTTATCTTCAGTTTAGCTCTCTAGCCATTTCTCAGCAGCAACGGTTTTTGAGCAGCAGCGGTTTGTCGGCAACAACGATTTCTCAGCAGCAGCCGTTTGCCAACAGCAGGAGATTTCTGTAACTCAAATTGCCATGGTTCTCACTAGAAGATGGCGGTAGCATCTATGGAGGTCTATTTTATGCGTAATGGGTTGGAATAAAAAGAGGGAAGCATCTGCGTAAGGAAAATATATATTAATATCAAATATCACTTTGCCTAGATACTAAGCTGCTATTGATCCTTATCATAAAAACAAATATTGATTTCTACGCTTCGATTAAATAGGTTTCCTATTTCAAGATTGCCTCCAAGTACATGATTAGCTAAGTTTCTTGTCTCGCAATTTTGTGATTAGGGATGGTTTTGGGTGATGACCTCAGTTCATAGGCTAAGCATGCAAAGCATTGTTTTATTTTACTAGGATGTGTATGCGGATGATGGGTATGGACCAGCACAAAAGGAACGACTTCTACCAAATCCCTCCCCTTCCTGCAGATGTTGTGTTAGGGTTTTGACATTGATGGGACGAGGAGGTTGAGGGACTGTGTGGGTTTTCAAACAACTTGCATACAAATGGAGTCTCGTTCGGTTTTGGGTCTTGTCGAACGGTGCATTGAGCGGTTGAGGGAGATGCCACATCGCATACCTGTTGCAATTTATTTAAAATAGGACTGTTATTCAAAACTTGCAGCAGTTGTCATTCATTAGGTGCACGCATAAGAAACCATCGTTAATGGGGTTGAAGAAACTTTTGAGAGGGAGGCAACTTGATTATATGAAATACAAATATTTTTAAAATTTTGTTAGCAACTTTTTTATATTGCAAAATTAAATATACAATAAAAAAGTATCTTCATATTTTCACTTACATATAGCAGCCAAGAATCAGAATATTATATTTTCTACAAAATACATGTTCAGTGAGAGTAGAAAGAGCTTTTAAGAGAAGAAAAGTACTGTATAAACCAGCTATTTATACAGTGACATATAGCTGTCCAACAAGAAAAATACATATAACATACCATCTGAAACTAGAAGAATATAGAAAGCCAGCAACAACAGAGTACTAACATTCCATTGCTGGTGGCAGGCTAGTGCAACATTCGTCTATTTCTCGTTGTTTAGATATTCCAAAAAAATTGGTAATTCTTTTTTAATCTAAATCTATTAAATAGCAATTTGAAATGCTAAAACAATTATTGGACCATGGATTTCGTGATGCTGAAATTGAAGATGGTTGGGATGAGTGAATTTGCATGATTTTTTTTAAAATAATGTATAAAAATCTATTTATATATTTAGTTATTTTAGTTATTGGCATTTCTGGTGGGGGGTGAGGAATACGACATGCTGGAATGCTTCCTCTTTGGTGGAGTTTGGGGAACGGTGGGGCAGGGGCCCTGTTTCTACCTCCTTTCTTCAGGCTACTTGGGATCTTGGGCCATCCTTTATTATCTGGAACCTGTGGTTGGAGAGGAATAGGCATATTTTTCAGGATTCGTTGTTGATGGCCCCTCACCTATGGTGGAAAATTCTACACTCTTTAGGGGAAACTATTGTGGCTAAGTGTGATATGACTGTGCTAGTGGACCCTCATGATGTTGGTTGTTGTAATCGTCTTCATCTTCCTCCCCCACAATGGTAGCTCAGGTGCAACAGATGTAGACATCCTACCCCGAAGGTGAATAGGGAGGGAAGATGGACCCCTCTGCCTCATGGAGTCCTAAAAATCAACTCGGATGGCTTTTCTCATGGAAATCCGGGTCATGCTAGCATTGGGGGTGTGGGCCGGGATAGCTCTGAAGATGTTCAGTTTATCTTCTCTATGTATAAGGGTCTTCATACGAATAATCTTATGGAGGCTCAGGCCATTTTATTGGTTGTGGAGCAGGGCAGTCATTTGGGATGGCGAAGGATCATATGTTAATCTGATTCCCAGGTTGTGGTGAACTTACTGAAAAGGCGGTATTTGGATGATGTGAGCTGAAAATTGGCTTTGATTGTTGAACAAATTCTCACTCTCTATGCTTCTCTGGAGTATATTACTTTCACTCATATTCCTCGAGAATGGAATGGTGTTGCTGATTGCTTGGCTAAATGTGCTTCTGATCATATTCATGATTGGAATTTGGTGGATCGGGGCCAACTACCCCCGGATTTGTCTCATCAATTGGATCACTTGGTTGAACTTGATAGGGCCATTTAATGCCCTTGCTTTGTAACGTTTCCTTGTTTTAATATAAAATTTACCCCCTCTTGATGTTTAAATATTATTTTTAGATTTTTATATTTTAAATTTATACAAGTGATAAACTGCATGTCACATCCCCTCTTACTTCTCTATATTTTCTATCGATGTAACCCTTGTACCCCCTCCGGTGCAAGTGCTATTAATATCAAATGTCACTTTGCCTAGATACTAAGCAAATGGAGGCTTTCAGTTTCTTTGGGTTTTCAGAGTCTCACGTAACATGCCATGTATAGTTTCATTATTATAAATAAGAATTTGATAAATTCTAGCAAAACCTTGTTGTTGAGTTCACTACAGATCACTGGTAAGCGGCATTCAATGTATGCATCTCTTCATGATCCATTCTTAAATGATACACATAAGCACAAATTTGATGATGTCAACCATAAATACTATAACTACTATATGAAACTTAGCCTACAATAGAAGCATAGCTAGTTGACTTGAAAATCAAAAAATATTTACCTTCAAGTAGATAATGTGTTTTCGTACCTTTTTAATATCATTTTTGTATGCCAGTTGAGAGAGAACCTAGAGCAATGGCCTCATTTAAATAAATTGGTGCAATGCTAGAAGGGTGACTAGATGAAAGATGAAAACAAATATGGGCACTATGAAAGTATTCTATCTATATCATTTCAAAGTTAAATTTTCGAAGGGCCAGATATAGACATAGAAATAGGTAAAATAACCAAGAATTACAATATCATAATGTGGAACTTCTATGTGAAATATGATTGGACATTTTTGTAAATAAAAGATTGTTGTTTTCACCACTGTATTTCTTTTGAAAGCTTTGTGCATGGTTTTCGATTCATGAAATTCTTTGCTATTAGAGCTACGACTAGCCAATTTGAAAGCTTTGTGCATGGTTTTCGATTCATGAAATTCTTTGCTATTAGAGCTACGACTAGCCAATATAAGGTAAGGGAAGAATGAAGATGCTACTGATGATGATGATCCTAGTACATCAGGGAGACATTCATCAGACACGAGTTCCTCAAAAGGAGCATTTACAAAGGCCTTTCAAAATGTATGTTTTCGCTGAGAGGTTTTTACTGTTTTTTTGTAGGGAATTTAGATTATTGTCAAGTACATTGTTATAGAAATTAAGGTTTTCATCAAATGGAACTGCAACACAAAGCTTGGTCATATATTAAGTCATGTTATTTTTTACAGTCTACAAATATAGATCAAAGGAGGATCTTTACAAAATTTACCAGTTGAGCTGGTGCAGCATGGGGAGGCCACTTTTGAGAAAAAAAAATACACTTAACAGCAGGGCCACAATGGCAACAGTAATCAATGATTGATAAGTGAGTGTAGGTCAATGGATTGATTCTGCTATCTAATTATGGAGAACAAAGCCCTTTTAACTAATGTCAGGAGAATACTTTCTTGCAATTAAATTGAAAAAGTATATGCCAAAATAATCTTGGCTCAATATCTGGCATCTCATACTTAACAATCGAGTGAGAAAGTATTTACATAAACACTAGTAATATTTGAAATATGGATAAATCTGCCATTCAAGGAAACAAAATTGCTATCATTGATAACTGGGTATCAATTACAAGTTTAATGTCATTGGGAAGAGGATTCAAAGGAAATCCCTTTCTTTACCTAGTGGACTACATTGAGAAATAGGCGGGAGAGAAAGAATATATGCAATATCTGTGATACTAAATAATGCAGACCCATAATGAAGGCAGCTGGGAATAGCAGCCCAAACCAAATCTTGTATCTTTTTGGACCGAAAATAAATTGTTTGGAATGAAAAATAATTACAAATATGGCTTGAACAAGAGTAATCCCAAATGCAACAAGTATAGAAAGCCTTACAGCCCATGTTCGACCAGCTCCAATTTCATTCAAGACTCTCAAGCTACAAAATATAATTTACAGAGGATATTTCACTTAAATTTCTTTTGGTATTCTTTAATCCTCATAGTTGTATGCAATATGCATCAAGACAACCATACTTTCCTTACAGCTAAACCTATTCCCATTAGTACCATGTAGTATAGAGGTGTAATATTCATGCTGCAAAAAAGAAGAAACATTCAGTCAGTACCAAATTTTGATCGTGAACAAAGAAATGCCATCAGAAAACACCTCCACAACAAAACAATACTATAACTCAAAACTAGGCCTTCACTAAGGTATAAAATATATGGTACTTTTCCTATTCAGTTTATATACTAGGAATTGATTACCAACAAGTTTTAATTAGGATCAGTTCAAGGGGTTCTAGTGTACTAGTAATGAGAACACTCATATAGACTGCCACTCTCGTATATTCTGAGCCATGAATTTTAGAAATCTAAAGAAACCCAATGAACACCATTCTTTAGACTCCAAATATGACCTGGCATTAGAAATACATGTTAAAAGACTTTGTTTGATGTCGGATATCACAAGAAGCATTCAGACTGCAAATCAATTCCCTTGCATTTAAGCTAATAAAATAGAAATGAATCTTTAGATCCATTGGTAATCAACAATTTATATTGTGTTATTACAAACCCGCTCTGGAGTCTCTAGAAAGAGAGAGCAAATGAGAAAAAGTCATTGCCCATAAAACTCATTCAAGAAGAATATATTTCCCACTCAATCAAAAGCAAGATCAACTACAGGTATTTGTCGTGATAATGATCCTCAACTTTCAAAAGCAACTTCTTGATAATTACAGATTAAATCTCACAAGCCATTATCAGATTTCAATTTATTCTCCATTGTCCCCAACAACTCCCTCTTTTCAGGATCATCATTCACTGAACAAACAATGAGTATATAAATACAACATCCACTAATCAATCAACCATATGATGAAACATTATTGTTAAAAGTAATATCTTGTATTTCCCTCCACGAAAATGATTCTAGAAGGTTTTCTAGAAAAAACATACCAAAGGTTTAATTTCAGATTCAACTGTAGAAAAGAAAAGAAAATCTTGCACACAAAAAGAAATTTGAATCATGAAAAAAATATATGAGTTGAGCATACAGTAATTTTGAACAAGATTATAGCCCAAAAAGCATTATGTCAATGAAGGCTAGGTAAATTCATCATTTTGCATCAACCATTCTACTCAGAGATCAACACTTATGTAACTAACTACTAATACTAGTAGGATTCTTTAAGGATGTTGTGAAGAAAAGAAACATTAATATTTACATTCTATTAAAAAAATATAAAATTTAGAATATGGTGTTGTTTGCAAAATGATTGATCTTGTTAAAACATATTAAGCTAAATGGAGGTGTCTCTTGAACTGAAAGGAACAAGACACCAAATTGAATTATATAGAGACAATTGTAATCAGTAGTTGAAGGAAAAATGAAATGAGTATAACGAATATCAATAGGGGAGAAATTCTTGACATTATATTCCCTTAAACTTATCCATATATATTAAATGCTTATTTGTTTTGGGATCTCAACAAAATTTTGAAATTTTTATCAATAAATGCTAATTTTGTTGAAAGAAACGTAAATTGAGCAAAGAGGACATTTTTCGTTCAATGGGCAATATATTAGAACAAAAAGTAAGTTCAAATCTATAAGGCTAGGTATTGGACAGATGATACATTTAAATATGAAAACTGAAAAATTAACCAAAATCATAGTTAGGTTTAATGCAATGATTGCAGGCTATGTTCAGAATGGACAGAATGAGCAAGCAATGCAATTGTTTTTTCAGATGTTACAAGATGTTAGACCAGACAAGACCACATTTGTGAGTGTTGTAATTGCCTGTGCTAGTCTTGCAGCTCTACAACAGGGTAATCAGGTTCATGGACTTGTAACTAAAAGTGGATTGGAGTCTAGTGTGTTTGTTGGTAGTGCCCTTGTTGCTGTGCATTCCAAATGTGGAAGTATAGAAGATGCACAACAAGTGTTTGATAATATGCTAGAAAGAAATCTTGTGTCTTGCCATCTGGCAGGGACTATAGCTGCAACACAACTCTTGTTGCAGATTTGTTTTCTCAAGAATGCTTTCACAAGGGAAGAATGTAGGAGTATAGCCAAGGCACAAGACCAGTTTGAGAGAATGCCTCAAACAAATGTGTCATTGTGGACTGCAATGATTGCAGAATATGCACAATGGTTTTGTTGAAAAGGCTTTAGAAATTTTCAAGCAATGCAATTGCTAGGTGTAAAGCCAAATTCCACAACCTTTGGCAATGAAAGATTGATGCATTGAAACATAAATTTCAATGATCTGGTTACTTTATAGGTTCCATAGATCTTGCTAGTCTCAGAAGATGGTGAAAGTTCAGATCATTATCTTTACCTTAGAATTCTTAAAGTGAAGTACTGTTTGTATCTAAATGTCTTAACTTTTAAATTATGTTTGGAGGTAGTGATGTAGCCAAAGAAATAGATTTTAAACCTTAGGGATTTTCCTCCCTTTGGCTATGCCTATAGTCTCATCCTTTGACAGGGTTGTACCTATGGCTTAGTCCTCATTTGAATTTCAAATCTCTTGCTTGCCAAGCTGAACTTTCTTAGAATGTGATTATTATGCCACCACCCTGTCGCCAAAGGTCTCAAGTTATGTATCTACTATTTAGGACTCATATTTAAAGAAAAAATTCTAGGTCACTTAGGATCATCGATTGTTAGAGAAATCAACAAACCATTTACAAAAGTGTGCAATCACATCAGTCTCAATAGATACAACAAATGCATCAAAATTTGCATTTTTAATTAGCATGTTTTCAATCTTTGTACATCATCCATGGTGCTTGACTATTATCAAGTAAGTCAAAGGTCTTCCCTATGTCTATTCCAGCAGGGGGATGAGTTTTTCAATCAAATTAGGTTGTGTGATTAAATGAATAAGGATATGGCTTTATTATATACAAATGTAGTTACCAAAAATTGGGGTATGGGTACAGGTACATGTCCACATTCCTATAATGGAGTTTCCTAGCAATAATGAAGAATCCTAAACTATGATCTTCATTGAGTACCTTAAATTTAATCTTGAAATAGACAAACAAAGGTTGAAACTGACAAAAAGCGAATGTCAACCTATTTATTTATTTAAATGAAACGTGAACAAGATCCCTAATCTCTAATCTAAATTGGGTGCCTTGAATTTTAGAAAGTGATAGAAAGAAAGGTTGGATAGAATAAGGCACTATAATCAAACATACAATCCAAAAATCTCTCATTGTGGGTTACTATATCTTAATTTATATTAAAATTTATCAAACCTGTCCAAGAAATCATTGGGTAGAGATAAGGACGGAGCACATTAGAGTGTGGCTCTATTTAAAATGTTTCACTTGAACAAAGAAACATATATAGACAACATAGTTGAATGATTAAGGGGCACGATTGAGCATAGGCCATATTAAGACATGTCATCCAAGTTTATCCCATGTTGCTTTACAAGCAATCCATAGAACCATATTTAATCTGTGACCGAAGTTTAGAACCTAACAGTGAGTAGAGATGGAACGAGTTTTAACTCATAGGTGAACTTAACGCTATGAATAGACCCCTAGAGGGAAGGTGATGACCCAAAGGACAACCATAAGAAGCATCTCTGAAAGAGAAAAAAAGAGCTACCCATAACATTATTCAAGATTTTGTGAGAAAAAACCCAGCCATAATATTGGGTTTTTAATTTTAGAGTAATTTAAATTGAGAATCTTTTATTCCAACCTAGCCAAAATTGGATAGGTATTAAACTTTAGCCAGTTATGATCTAATTTTCTTAAATTTAAGCCTTTTTTGAATTGGGTTATCTTAAAATTGTTGGCAAGAAATGGACAGATAAACTAAGAAACAAACTAAAAATGAAAATGGATACCTTCCAACACAATTCCTGAAAACCTCTTGGGTTTTCTTGCATTTCTTGAAAAATTTGCCAGACTCCACTTCCTTTGTGTTGTATTTGTTCTTGATAACTTTGCTTATGGAACAACAGTCTTCAGAGCCATAACTGTTGTTGTCCCCTCTTTCATCCGCAAGTTGAGAATCACCATTTGAATTAGAATGATCGAATCCAAATACTACTCCTAGTTTCTCCCACAGAGCGCTGCTATCAACTGAATCCCTCCCACATTGCTAGCAAAATTGTTTTCAGCGGAAATATGTTCAGCCGAAAAGGATATTGGGAATTTTTCAATATTTTGAGTTGAAGACCGAAAAAGAAAGGAACAAAATGAGGCAAAAGAAATCTAACAAGTGTCTTTCTACATGGAACTCTACCCTAATCATCGCCAATTGTGCAAGCCATCTGTGTAATGTTCCCCCTTAATTTTTCTTGATTTTAACACATTGAAACCAGCATCAAACCACTTATTAGCATTAGCAACAAAACCAAATCAGCTTGTAAATAACCCTCACCAAGAACATTCACCAAGATCCTAGTGTGGGCGAGGCGATAACATATTGTTCTAGGGTCGTTAGCAGCAAAACTGAACTGAAAATACATTCATCCGCTAACAGTAGGCATCCATAAGATGGTGGGGATACTCCACTTATTCATTGGGTGAGATTAATGCAATTAACAAGGTGACAAGCCAGCCATATAAGCACACTTCCACTCATTCACTGGGGGGTATTTATTCCTCACTACCACTTATTTCGTGGGGGAGAAAACAACAATACTGAAAGATAGATTATTAAACTGAACCACTTCTCAGTGGGAGTATGAAATTCAAACTAATTTGCAGCAATAGAAAAATTAGCTATTAGTACTACTAATCAGCTTTACAATGAACAATTATAGCTGCAATTGAGAAGGATATCTTCCAAAATCTCACAAAGGTTAGAGTAATAAATCTCTAACTATTACAATGTGAAATGATATGGAAATGAAGCTCAAACCAGCAATATATCAAAAACTAACAAGTCTGATGAGAAATAGTCAAATACAATAATCAGACCAGCAAGGTAGAATTTCACCAAATTGGACATTTCTCCTCTGATACAGCTTAGAAAGCCTCCAAACCAGAGTCAAATAATAGCTAGAAGCAAGGCATCCAAACTCCAAGAAGAATTTTGAGCCAAACACAACAAATACAAATGTCACAAATCCCAATGCACTCCAAGAGATAGTATGACCTCCAATAAAGGTTGAACTTCTCTCAAGAATTCAAATCTCAGTATTAAAATCTGAAACTTCGCAAATCTGGGCGCCCTCCATAGTCGAACAGCATGAGCCAATACCCAAAACCAGATAAAATTCGATGGTGAAGCTATCAGTAGAAGTTTGCTTCAGCCATGAACATCTTCAATAGTACAAACAAATTTTACATCAACAACCTGCTTGTAATAATTCAAATAATGAATCTCTATCCACACTCCTGAATGAATCATGGTCTTTAGAAATCTTTCTAGGAAACCATAGTTTCAGGCCCAAAGAAAGATGAATTCGCTAAGATTCCCCTTAGCTAGGTTTACTAAGCTTCCCCTTAGTCGGGTCTGGAAATAATCCAGTAGCATAACTTTACCAAATATTCAAGCATAATTAACTCTCCACAAAGCATCAATATATAAGCTTCAGTTGGGAAAATGAATCAACTGTAACTCCCACAAAGAAAGCTCTTCAATTCCTTCATCGGACGCCAATCACCAAAAAATGCACTTTTAAATATTTTAAATACTTTAATATCTCCTTCCTTTGGCATCCACCTTTTGAGAGCATTTAAAAAATTAATAAATATATTAATATTTTCATCTTGGATGTCCACATTAAAGGCCCCCTTTTAAAAAAAACTTAAAGTTGATCACCTAGGCACCGGGGTACAAACTCAAAACATAAAATTGACTACGTGTTGAAACTCAGTCCAAAGGAGGTAGCCAAAAGCAACGACTAAAAATAGCAAACTGACATTAGCCAAGTTGAACCAAGCTAATAATGATGCCACTGCCACAAATGGACTTACTAAAAATAGAAAATGCCAAAAATAGTAAGTTTACTTCAAACTCAACAGAAAGTCAAACTAATCAGCGACACTACCCAAAGTAGAAATGTGAACTGCAGATGATTGAACTGCTGCTAGAATGACATTGCTATAAATAGACTTACCAAAAATAGCAAACTGCTATAAATAGTAAGTTTGTAAAGCTTCATCTGAACATCAACTGAGCAGTAATCATGACTTTTTATAAATAGTAAGTGTCTCCAAATGCCTTCTGAGCACAAACCAGGAAGCCAACATGACTTACTATAAATAGTAAGTGTTTGGAAATGGTGTCAAATGGAGATACATGTTACACCATTCTGAAGCTCTCTAAAAATCCAGAAAAACCCAAAAACCTTTCTTGCATGCAAAGTACATGCCAGAATTGCATGTCATTTTCTTAACATGCATGTTAACTCATTCTGAAACCCTCCAAAAACCTAGAAAGCTCCCAGAATCACACTTCCAAACTCTTACATGCAAGCCTTCAGAAATGCATTTGAAACCTCCTAAAAATAGGAAACCCTAATTTCCTATTCTGCTTAGCCTACGAGTTTCTGGAAATAGGCTAAAACCTCAAGAAGAGCGTAGGGCTAAATTGGGGAGATTACAATCCGCCCTTCCCAAAATTGCTTGTCCTCAAGCAATACCACTACACTCCAAACATTAATTCAAATCCACACCAAACCAAGTTGGATCCCTGGGTCCCATATCCATCTCTGTAAAGACCCACCATGCTGATGCTGCACCACTTTGATCACACAAATGAAGCCAATATTCCAATAGTGCTCTATCCTCCTTAGTAACCCCAAAAGGTTTCCAAACCTATGACCTGAACTGAAAGACTAGAAGAAACAAAATTCAAAACATTGCAGCATCTCATGTCTTGAAAACTCCGAGGAGTTAAAATCTGCAAAGCCAATTCCAAACACATTTTCGAGCATTAAGAAGAAAGGAATACTCAACTCATAAACATGCTCCTCAACATAACTCCTCATAGTGTCAAACAGGGTCACATCAACATAAGTGACTCTACCAACACTTCTTGCAAAGAGAAAAGCAACTCTTTGCAAAAGCTCCACAATCACATCCTCAAAATTCCATAAGGATGTATAATGCCTCCTTTGAAACAAACTGATATAACTGAGAAGAATCCAAGAAAGTTTCACAAATTTCACTTCAAGAATCTCGAATTGTTGAACCAAATCAGTTGAAAGCTCGCTGACCCAAACATTAGTACAAGAGAAAATGTAGAGAAGGCCACTAGTTAACATTAGAGCAAATCCCATACCTGGATTTTGGCTGCACCGAATCATTCCCTTTCCCATTTGAGGCCCAAAATCAGTCTGAATAGGAGACTGGGAGGTCTGAAAAAGAATACACCAGCTACCTTTTAGGTCTGATATAGTCATCTTGAAATCTGATTTATGGAAAATCAGTATCCAAGAAAGTAAGAAGCAGCTGCAACATGAGAAAATTTCAATAAGATAAGCATAATTGCTCATGAACAAAGCTGGTGGCACCCTTATTGAAGGTTCAGCCGCCATTAAAAAAAAACTTATGATCTCATTACTTTTCCAAACCGCCATTTCACGATAAAAAATTACCATCCATTTGCTGATAAATAAGGTAGCAGCACCTCTAGCATTGAAATTTTGGCACTTATCACTCCAACATACCTTCTTACCATGCATAATGATCTTCATCAAAACATGTTGAAAATCCCATACTTGGATAATCAACCATAGAAATTTTCCAATATACTGGAATAAATTCTCTTTATGATTCCAAATGTTAGATAGAGTCAAAAATGATCTCCAGAATCCGTTGTCCTCTTTAGTGTTCCATGGAAGCCATATCATGAAAGCTTCAACAACAAGAGTACATGGAACAAATAATGTCTTCAAATCCCATCTTGAGAAGAGATTGAAGTGAACTGAATTAACACTCAACTCAAAAGATGGATTATTGAACATATAAACTCCTTGAATTGTAACAATTGCCTAATTAACAAATTCAAAGGCATGATCTTGTTTGTTAATCCAACATAGATAATCTGATTTCTTAATCTCCAAGGATTCTTTGATGAATTGCAGATTAAAGAGACTGGCTCCATCCCTAACTTCTTCGTGTTTCTCTTCAATCAAATGATATGAGCGATCAATCCTAAATAGGGCTTGCACCTCATCCTCAATGGGTATCATGAATTGATCTTCTCGCTCATAAGCTTGCAAGGATGGTGAACTGTTGGTAGGCTGCATATCAAAATCAGAAATTTGTTTCTTGTCTTTGCTGCCCTCATAGCTGCTCCATGACTCTTGTCTTTCATCACCCACCAATTGAAAATGTTCAAGATCACAAAAAGTAATAGATTCTACCAATTCTTCGAGTCTATGTTTACAATCAGTTTCATGAATTGGAAAAACAAATTTGTGCTTGAGACCCTCTTTAAAAATTTCATCAACAAGGGCCTTTTGGTCTTCTAAATCTGCTACCACCTCACTAATATTCTGATCCAATGTGAAGTACTATTCGTACTCCTCTTGAAATGTTGATTTTTTGAATGAATCATCCCTAAACTCACTTAATCTGATATTTTCATAAATAGTCACAAGCATACCATAAAGGTTTTCTTGATTACTTATCAAATTTTCTTCATGAGATAATTCCTGAGAAATTGGTTTGGCAACAAGAGGAGATTTATCTATCACCAAATTCTCAACATGAATAGACACGAACACATCTGTATCAACATTAATATCAGCCTTAAGATGGCGGTCATAAGTTGATTCAATGACACTACCGAAATCTCCCTCAACATGCTAATTATTAGTGAACTCATCACACACAACAACTCCTCTAAAATATTTTGTGAATATATTAGTCTTCAAACCTTCATTGGATGAATCCAAATTAGAATTAAAAACTATTGTTTTGTTCTTATTTCCATATTGCTCTTCATCATTACCAATCACCTACAAGTCTAAGGAATCATTTTGGGGCTCTCCTTTGATGTCATGATCATTTTGATGAGGAATGTGCACCATGCTTGTGCCATCATTTCCTTTAAGGTTTTGAATTCCATCATCTATGCTTGTTGACTAATTCTTTTCTTTCTTATGCTTACTTGTGAGCTGCGAATTACTCACAAGTACTTCTTCTTTCTCGGACCCTTTATTAATGGAAAGATTTGATTCTTTTTTCTCAATGTCTTCACCCATCATTATTTTAATGTATTGAAACCATGATCTAGCAATACACTTGTCACCACCCTCAAGGTAAGCCGAAGTGGCTTTACCATGATTTAGTTGATAATCCATTCTAGGGATTGTAGGAGCATGATATTCATTTCTTCCACCTCCTCTTCCCTTATTCTGGTTCATAAACTGATCAAAAGTTAAAATCTCATAGATTCCAACTAGAAGAGAAGAATACTCCATGTAATTTTGTCTAACTTCATCTACCATAGGGACTTCAAGCTCGGTAGACGCTTCCTCCCTTGGAGTAAAGGTTGGAAACAAAGGTCTAGTGGCTGATCCCCTTCAATTGGCATCATGTTGCCCAACTATTTTTCCTCTTGGATCTAAAATGGAACCACTAGATTTTGACTCCTGCCTTGGTTGTGTTGGGGTCACTTTTTGGTCTATCTTTTCAATTAACCTTGACATCATATCCATCATAGCATCAACTTTTCTTTTTGCGCTAGAGTCACTGTCATCATTGCATCATGGGCTGGTCCCTTTCCCCTATCAACAATGTTTCCAACTGGTGTTTCTTGGTTTCTCAAAACCTCTGAAAAAGTATCAATCTTAGGAAGCTGAAACTAAACTTTGTTTCCTTTGGTGTAGCAATAGAACTCTTTGTCACTCATCTGTCTTTGAAGCGCTGAACTCACAAGAAGACAGGAAAACAACTCTGAAACCACTATAATGTTCCCCCTTAATTTTTCTTTATTTGAACACATTGAAACCAGCATCAAACCACTAATTAGCATTAGCACCAAAACCAAATCAGCTTGTAAATAGCCCTCACCAAGAACGTTTACTAAGATCCCAATGTGGGTGAGGTGATAGCATATGGTTTGAGGATTGTTAGCAGAAAAACTGAACTGAAAATAAATTCATCTGCTAATAGTAGGCATCCACAAGATAGTGGGGATACTCCACTTATTTTGTGGGTGAGATTAATACAATTAACAAGGTGGCAAGCCAACCATATAACCACAGTTCCACTCATTCAGTGGGGGGTATTTATTCCTCTCTACCACTTATTTCATGGGGGGGAAATCATCAATACTGAAAGATAGATTATTAAACTCAACCACTTCTTAGTGGGAGTATGAAATTCAAATTAATTTGCAGCAATAGAAACAATTAACTGTTAGTACTACTAATCATCTTTACAATGAACAATTACAGCTGCAATTAAGGATATGCTTCCAAAATCTCACAAAGGTTAGAGAAATAATCCTCTAACTATTACAACGTGAAATGATATGTAAATGAAGCTCAAACCAGCAATATATCAAAAACTAACAAGTTTGATCAGAAATAGTTAAATACATAAATCAGACCAACAAGGTAGAAATTCACCAAAATGGATGTTTCTCCTCTGATACAACTCGGGAAACCTCCAAACCACAATCAAACAATAGCTAGAAGCAAGGCTTCCAAACTCCAAGAAGAATTTTGAGCCAAACACAACAAATACATATGGCACAAATCCCAATGCACTCCAAGAGATGGTACAACCTCCAGGAAGGGTCGGCCTTCTCCCAAAAATTCAAATCTCAACATTAAAATCTGAAACTTCACAAATATAGGTGCCCTCCATAGTCGAACAACATGAGCCAATACCCAGAACTAGATAAAATTTGGTGGCGAAGCTATCATCAGAAGTTTTCTTCAGCCATGAACATCTTCAGTAGTACAAATAGATTTTACATTAGCAACCTACTTGTAATAGATCAAACAATGAATCTCTATCCACTCTCCTGATTGAAGCATGGTCTTCATAAATATTTCTAGGAAACCATAGTTTCAGGCCTGAAGAAAGATGAATTTTCTAAGCTTCCCCTTAGCCAGGTTTACTAAGCTTCCCCTTAGTCAGGTCTGGAAATAATCCAACAGCATAACTTTACCAAATATTCAAGCATAATTAGCTCTCCACAAGGCATCAATATATAAGCTTCAGTTGGGAAAATGAATCAACTATAACTCCCACAAAGAAAACTCTCCAATTCCTTCATGGGACACCAATCACCAAAAAATACACTTTTAAATATTTTAAATACTTTAATATCTCATTTCTTCGGAATCCACCTTTTGAGAGCATTTAAAACATTAATCAAGATATTAATATTTTCATCTTGGACGTCCACATTAAAGTCCCCCTTTTAAAAACAACTTAAAGTTGATCACCTAGGCACCGGGGTACAAACTCAAAATATAAAATTGATTAAGTGTTGAAACTCAGTCCAAAGGAGGTAGCCAAAAGCAATGCCCAAACTGCAACTGGAAAACTGTTAAAATTAGCAAAGTGACATTAGCTAAGTTGAACCAAGCTAATAATGATTCCACTGCCACAAATGGACCTACTAAAAATAGCAAATGCCAAAAATAGTAAGTTTACTTCAAACTCAATAGAAAGAGAAACTGATCAGCCACACTGCCCAAAATAGAAATAAAAATGTGAACTACATATGATTGAACCGCTGCTAGAATGACACTACTATAAATAGACTTACCACAAATAGAAAACTGCTATAAATAGTAAGTTTGCAAAGCTTCATCTGAACATCAACTGAGCAGTAATCATGACTTACTATAAATAGTAAGTGTTTCCAAACACCTTCTGAGCACAAATAGGGAAGCCAACATGACTTAATATAAATATTAAGTTTCTGGAAAGGTTGTCAAATGGAGATACATGTTACACCATTCTAAAGCTCTCTGAAAACCCATAAAAGCCCAGAAACCTTTCTCACATGCAAAGTACTTGCCAGAATTGCATGCCATTTTATTAACATGCATGTTAACTCATTCTGAAGCCCTCCAAAAACTCAGAAAGCTCCTAGAAGAACACTTCCAAACTCTTGCATGCAAGCCTTTAAAAATGCATTTGAAACCTTGTAAAAAATAGGAAACCCTAATTTCCCATTCTGCTTAGCCTACAAGTTTTTGGAAATAGGCTAAAACCTCAAGAAGAGCATAGGGTTAAATTAGGGACATTACAATCTAACACTCTACAAAACCTCCTTCGAAATTTGTGTGTGCTCTAGTTTTGGTAGTTGCGACTGCACCTACTAGCCATCTGCAGCTCTAATTAGAAGCCACCAAAATATTCTCTTGCAAAATTTCTGTTAAAAACATCCAATTTTCTCATGCCCTAGTCAAAAATAAATCTACCCAAAGACATTGGAATGATTTTGATTGGCTAGATGAAAAGAGATTAATCGCCAACTATGAGATCTATAATCATGCCTCTCATCACATTAAGTCATGCATGCAAAAAGCATGGTTTACACACGTAATGCTAATATGCCACTACACATGCAAGAAATTGCGTGGAATTTACTCACAACCCTCATAGCCTCATATCACATGACACATGCATGGGAGTATGGAAACATGTGCATGGATTTGTCAGATCTATCATTTGTAGGTTTATAAGATTTGTATTAATTTAGTAATTCAATATTTCCTTATCAAATAAAACCTATATTCTTCTTCCAATTGATATCTAGCATAATATATTTTGCAAAATCGTAGCTTTTTTCTTCATTATTATTAGTCAAAATAAGGGATTGTTGGGTTTACAAGATGTTTGATTTGTTATGTACCAATGTTATACTCTAAAAATTGGAATGTTAATTTCAATTCAATTCGACCTTTCTCCTATGTTTTGAGAAGCAAAGGGTTTTTTGAAAACATGACACAACTCTCAAATTTTGACAACATACCCTTTAATAACTCATGAAATTTTATTTTCAATGCATGAATTTCAAGTGAACATAACATATTTTGAACATTCATTGATCAAAACCTTACATAAATCTATCCCCTACTATATGAAGCTTGTTTCGAACCTCCTAATTCCTTCCAATCTAAACTTAGTTCATAGTCAATTATAGTCATTAGGGTCAATGAACCAATCTGTGACACAAAAAAGGTGCCACTTTTGCAGAAAAATCATGAAATTAGCCATTTCACGCACACCAAAGTGATTTTGAATTTGGCATTCACCAAATTTGGCACATGTCAAATGCAAAAACCTATTAAAACCAAAAAAAGACCTTTTTTCCCACATATTTCTTCAAACCTGTGACTTTCTCTTATATTTATGCTCTCTCAAGTCGCGCTCGCCAAGAGGAGATCAAATTTTTCTCTCAATTCATTACAATGATGCCACCAAGACATCAAAGAGGTTGAAGATTGCTAAGAGGTATGTATTTCTATTGTTTTTATTTTGAATTTGAATTAGAATGTTAATTGAAATAAGTTTTTTTTTTAAACTTTGTTCTAATTTCCAAGGTATGAATCTCCACCTCCAAACATTAGGAATTCACGATCACCCCCTCAAAAAGAGCCTCCCGAACAAGAACTACCTCAAACCCCTCCATCAATTCATAGGCATCTAGAAGGAACACAAGAGAATATCTTAAATAAAATTGAAAAGAATAAAAGAGAGATTTAACAATTGATTGGTAGATTACTTGAGCATGCTGAAACCCACCTTTTAAGGAGAGGGATTGCTGAATCGTTGAAGTCAATTGTATCACATGTAGGAGAAATGAGTGAGAAAATCAATTTTTGGTCGAATAAGAGGGATGAGTTAAAACATTTTTATGTTATGGGTCTTCAATATGAAGATGTGAAAAAAGAAAAAAATTAGCAAAGCCGACTTGTGTGCCCTATTTAAAAACCCAAGAACTAACACACCATTATCACATACATGTAGGAGGTTCCCAATCCATTGGTGCTACCATGAAATGATAAAAAACAAGTTTTGGGAGCAGTGGTGGATGGTTTTTGACCAACCTCCATGTAATAGCCATGAGGTACCACAATAGTTTTTGAGGAAACTCTATTGTGAGTTTGTCTTCAATAAGATGCCAAGTTATTTTGACATATTAAAATTTTAGGGTAGAGGTGGGGGGCTCCACACATGATAGGCCAGGTGCATGATGTAATCTATAGTTGGCACCAAGACCCTTGGCCAAACCCATGGCGGAGCATGTCATCGTCCCTTTCATTGTGAAAGACACTATCAAGGTGGACACGCTGGAGTCAATTAGCTCGCTCACTCAGACCATTGTACAATGTGCAAGGCCTCTAGTAAAGCCTGATGTGGACGAGACTTCTAGGCCCGAGTTCCACCCCACCATTATTGTGCTTGCGGTGTTGTTTTCACGTACAATTATCAGAGTGCTTGGGATGTAGCTACATAACCTATATCAGCTGTAGAGGCAATGAATATGATAGATGCATTGCTAAAGGAAACACTCAGCATTGATACTCGAGTAAAATTCAGCAAGTTAATCTATTTTTGTTTATTAAATTATATTTTGAAATTTAAGAATAACTAAACTAGTAGAATCAATATCATTAAATTTCAAGGTTGGAGTGTTCATGATATGTGCACCATTCCTACAAACCCTTATTCGTTCCTGACATTGAGTCCACATGTATGCAACTAGTATTAAATAAATAATTATTGCATGTGAACAGTTGAATGTTATTTGAATGATTGTCTCATAACATGCTTTGGATGTCAATTAGTACTTTAGTGGACCTTCGACCTCCACACCTCACTATTCGTGTCCTCAAACAACTTTCACTCAAGTAACCTTTATTCATTAATGGTGCTATAAAACAATGTTAGCTAGATTTTGTAATTTTGCATATACAAATCTAAAAAATTGATGAGAAACACAAATATTGGTTGGTCCTGTAAGATCCTAATTATATTTACCATTCAACGTCCATCTCATTCTTTCATTCCTATCATCACGCATATTTTAACCATTTTATATCACATATCCCAATCTTTAACACCTTATATATTATACCACCTTCCTCCATATTTTACCTTATACACATATCCTTACAAGAAATCTTTCCTTTTGCTCATTATTGACCAAATCTCTTATACATTATTAGTACACACCTGAAATTCCCACTTCATGTCCTATATTCAAACCTTAGAAACCACCTAATTCACTTTATGGTCTAATATTCCCTCCTAATTACTTCCCATTAACCTCTAGTAGTTCACCTTAAATGTTTTATTATCCCATCCTAGCTCATCCAATTAATCTCTACTAGTCCATTCTATGTTCTATCATCCCCTCTTGATCGTGTCACATTATCTTCTCCTAATTCACTTTTTGTTCCTTTATTCCTTCCTAATCCCATCCCATTAACATTTAATAGTTCATCCTATTTTCCATGATCCCCTCCTAGCCCATCCCACTAATATCTACTAGTCCATCCTATATTACATTATCCCCTTCTACTCCCATCTTATTGTACCCTTTATTATTTCACCCTATGTTCCATCATCCCCTATGTTCCACCCTATGTTCCTTTATCCATTCTATGTTATACCATCTTTGTCCATGTTTCATCCTATAACTCTTCTCTATTATTACTAAACATAGGTCAAGTTCCCACTTCATGTACTATAGTCAAACCCTAAACACCTCCTAATTCACCCTATGTTCCATTATTCCCTACTAATTCCATCTCATTAACCTCTAATAGTTCACCCTATATTTTATTATCCTATCCTAGCCCATCCCATTAATCTGTACTAGTCCATCCTATATTCCATTAACTCCTATTCCCATCCCATTTCCCTCTCTTATTTCACCGTATGCTCCATTATTCCCTCTTGGTCTTGTCCCATTATCTTCCCCTAATTCACCCTTTGTTCCTTTATTCCCTCCTAATACCATCCCATTAAACTCTAATAGTTCAAAAGCTATTTTTTTATCCCATCCTAGCCCATCCCATTAATCTATTCTAGTCCATCCTATGTTCCATTAACCCCTTCTATTCCCATCCCATTACCCTCTCTTATTTCACTATATGTTCCATTATCTCCTCTTGGTCTTGTCCCATTATCTTCCCCTAGCTCTCCCTGTGTTCCTTTATTCCCTCCTAATCCCATCCCATTAACCTCTAATAGTTCACCCTATGTTCTACGACCCCCTCTTGGACCATCCCACTAATCTCTACTAGTCCATTCTATGTTCCATTATACCACTCGACTCCCATCCCATTGTACCCTCTATTATTTCACCATATGTTCCATTATCCCCTCTTGGTCTTGTCTCTTTATCCCTTCTATGCTATACCACCTACATCCAAATTTTATCCTATACACATACCGTTACAAGAAATATTTCCTTGCACTCATTATTGACCAACTCTCTTCTCCATTACTTCTGCACACCTCAACAACCAGCTTCATGTGCTATAGTAAAACACTAGACACATCCTAATTCATCCTATGTTCCATGACCCCTTTGAAATATGCTAGTAACATAGTAATGTTCAATTCATTCATGTGAACTTCATTGTGGCATTATCACTATGTTGACAGCATGCCCTCATTAACATTAATTCATTAGCATATGCAATTTGAATCTCAGTGAGCACTGAAATTTGGCATTTGCAAGAGTCTGGACTATCCCAGTGGACTTAGTACTTTCACCATTTTGTGATCGATAAGCACTATTTTGTAGTCTCAACTGAGGCCAACCATTTACTCTTTCATGCAAGGTCACTACCACCTATAGGGATTGTACTATTGCATAGACTGCCATCACTTCCCAAAGCTTTCTTAACATTGTGTTTCAAGTTCTTTCAACTATCATTGATCTTTACCTTGTATTGATTTTTGTTATCACTATCACCATTCTTGACTAGCTTCCTTCAAAAGTTTAGGTAGTGTGCCTTCTATACAATCAAGCATCTTGGACTTTCAATGCCTTTTCAGATTGTCATATTTTGGAAAAAGGTGACTATCTTTAGTGATTTTTATTTTTTCTTGAAGAGACTTCATCTCTTGGTGACTCGACTGAAAAATATTTTTCCCTTACTCCTAGGTGAAGAATGATGTCTCAAATCACAGTCTAAAACCTTCAATGTGCCTTTTTATGTTGCACTATGAATGTCCATTGTATGGTGATTCATGAAGATTGTTTTCTTCTTGTTTGCATCCATTGTATCTCCTATCAACACTTGACATTTCTCACTATTTCTTCAAAAATTACTCCTTTTGACACATGAACTTTGTCCCTTCATGGTGGATTAAAGGTTGTCCTCTTGATTTTGAGGTATTGTAACTGTTTTTCCTCTTTATAATGAACTTGCTGCTCTTTAGTGATATGGTGGACTATCCATTAGTGCATAACTGCTGCACTCATGATTTGTGACTTTTCTTCCCCTTTTTCTATGAAGTTGCTGCACTCATGATGCATGAATTTTCTGTATTTTTATCTATAAAGTTGCTGCACTTTTACATTTTTATTTTCTGCTCATTTATGACACTCATATTGCTGCTCTTTTCATCTTCGTTTTCTGCTCTTATGACAGTTATAGTGCTCCTCTTTTCATCTTGGTATGAAGAATGTGATTGCCTTCATCTATGCACATATTGTTGTTCTCTTTTGTGGCATAAAGGACTATTATTGAAGATCTGAAGTTTCCCTTTGTCCTTCATGAAACGATTGTAATAGGGCTTTTCAAAATTCTGCCCCTTCGCCACTAGCAAAATTTGAATCAGAAATCCAAATTCAGAGCATATCATTAAAGAAAGATGGTCAATGTATCCATGTTGTGCTTTTGATACTTCATTTGAGTCCCCAAGAATGATTACTGTCATTATACATTCTAGCTGCCCTTTCCCCATAGTTATTGTTGCATTGATTCCCATGATCCTCCATCTTGTTAGAGCACTTGCAGATCAATCTTCCTTAGAAGTTGTATGTATGGGAATCCAAGAACTTGCCATTAGACTTCTCAATGATTGAAGGCAGTAATCAATTGATTTGTATTGTACAGATGGAGCCATTGCAAAATGGTGAGTAGCAGATCCATAGACACTTAGTACTGTCCTCATCTAGATAACTTGATATCTTTATCTAGTGCATTTAATTTAACTGTCCTTATTGAGTGAATGTGATGTTTCATATTATTCATATCTTCAATCCATTAATGACTCATTGCTCGTCTTTAAATCCTTAAATGTGTTGTCCTTTCATTTCGCATTGCATACCTTCATTTTCAATACAAACATTTATGCTTCATCATCCAATATTGAGTCCAAAAGCTCTAGCATATGAGCTGCACTTTTCATGCTTCTTGGACTATCCTCTTTTATTTGCTGATAATCTTGATGATAAACCTTGAGATGATTTAGTCATCTTCAATAATTCTTTTCCATCCTTGTTGTTGCAGCTGCAA
The DNA here is from genome assembly GCA_007115665.2 of Sequoiadendron giganteum. Lineage (NCBI taxonomy): Eukaryota > Viridiplantae > Streptophyta > Pinopsida > Cupressales > Cupressaceae > Sequoiadendron > Sequoiadendron giganteum. The sequence goes on from CM021104.1 coordinate 493,812,183, forward strand.
TCTGCAAGGTACTGCAATATACTTCACGACATTCCATGCATACTTTAAAGAGTTGCCACTATATTTTACTCATTTCCAATTATTGACACTGTATGCTCCATTGCTATGTAATTTCTTTCCTTTATCATCCTTTAGGACTATCGTATTATGCTGATGAACACTGTCATTTTTAACAAAACCTACCACTGCAAATGACTTAAGTGCAATTCTTCATTTGAACTAACTGTTTACTGCCATGAGATGATTGTCCTATTGATGTCCTTTATTCTTGATCACTTCCCATTAGCCAATATGCCCTTGTATTTTATGACTATTTTTTAGCTTCCTCTTGATCTGCAACTAATGTCCTCTGTCACTTGGCATAAGCAATGCCCTTCTTAAACCCTACCCTACTCGTGATTGTGGTGTCATAATGATTGAAATGTTATGCCTTGCATGAGACTTTAAGGTGAAGACCTGTTGCCTTTTAACATTGTCCTCTTTTGTTTTCATTGTCATTTATCATGCAATGCCTTTTTTACCTTGTGTGATGTTCTTAGGACTGTCATACTTTATGGGATCTATCAAGACTTGACTAATGTCCTTTCCCATTTATGTCTTGTGGTTACTAATATGCCCCTTTGCAAAGTGAATGGCCTTTATGAGAGATTGGTGTGCTTGTATCAATGCCTACTGTTCTTAAGAGAGAAATATACCACTTGGTTTCTCGTAAAACCAATTATCAAGAATCATTTGAATTCAAACTAAATTTATTGCTATTTATTGCATTTGCAACATGGCCACTGTGTGTTCTTATACTTCCTTCATATGAATAAAGAGACTACCTTCTTGTTTATATGACTGCCGGATTTGTTGTTTCATTTTCAGATGTTGACATTAGACAACCCTGGTGATGTTGGTGCTACGATGGACCATGGAGTTGCTACAACAATAGCCAGTTCTGATCCTTTGAGAGAGGTATGCAACAAATTAGTCAATTTGACATTATATTTGCTCTTTTATGGTCCATTATTGAAAATCTTCATGATACTTGTATGTAGTTTAATTTCTATCTTGATGGTTGCTACAGGTGGTTTTCACTCTAGATCGTGGACATGGTAATGTTGTAAAGGAGCATGATGACTATTTGTATGTGATAAGTGATTTTTTTTATATGTCATTCCACAATTAAATCTCTATGTATTAACATCTATACTTTTTATTGTATTAGTTGAAGCTCCAGAGGAGTGAAGAGAGGAGGAATAGTGAGCGCATTCGAAAGAAAAAAGAACCAACAGGCACTTCATCCAGCCGATCCTCGAAGGAAGCATGCGATCTTTTTCCTCCCCCTAGAGGGAAATGGCTATGTATTAGGGTCGTTTGATGTATGCCTACGTGGAATTTTGGAACATATGTTTTGTACTATCGATATATGTTACATTTTATGTTCATATGGCTCTTTTGTTGTAAGCTTGTATGACTTTATTGGATATATTGTATACTTTTATCAACATATATCATTGTATAGCCTTACGGATTTTTGATTAAAGCAAATCTTATTTTACTACTGCCATTCTTGAATGATGTTATCATGCATATTGTGTAAATTGTATGCTTGAATGTTGTAGGGATGGGTTTTTCTTACATCTAATGCTTAAATAATTACTGCTGGTTTCTCAATAAGCTCCATTTAATGCATATTGTGTAAATAAGCTCCATTCTTGGTGGTTTGTATCCTTTGTAATGCTTCCATTACTTGTGCTTCACTTATTCACATGTATGCTTCACTTATTCACATGTATACTTCATGTATATTACATGTATTCATGTGTATGCTTCATGCTTCCAATGTATGATTCATGTGTTCACGTGTATTCTTCATGATTCATGTGTTTGCGTGTAAAATTCATGCTTCTTGAGTTCTATTGTTGTCTAGTGGCAAGGATTTTAACACCAAAAGGTTTCAAATGAACTGTAAGAGCTCCTTCCCATACAATAAATTTCTAGTCAAATCCTTTGCACTATGTAGAGCTTTGAATAAGTTAGGATAACCTTAATTTGTGATTGCATAATCTGGATCTACCTTTAATCCAGTACCCTCAAGCACTGTAAATAAGTTTTGTGTTTGCATGAAAAAATATCATAGAAAAATGTATTGGTTTTAATTCATGGTTGAGGCTGGCATCCCACAACTAATGGTTTTGATTCTAAATCTTAGCAATCATTACATTTGCATCTATAGAACAAGTGGATGTTTGAAACCTCACGGGAATATATATCTACCTCTATGAACTTGTATGAACACATCAAAACCCATGATATTTATTGATCCAACCAACAATTTATTTGCATCTACTTATAAGCTTGATTTTCGGATGCATCACCCAATGCAATTATCACATTTCTCCGATATTTATTATTTTAATAAGTTAAATAACCTCCTTCCATTTTCTATGCATTAAATAACATGACAAATAATTGGGAAACATGGTCCTATAACTGCCACCACATCATGTTTTATAACTCTAGAGCACGAAGAACCATACGCCATGGATATTGAATATCTGGATCCAATGTTTGACTAGTAGTCTGAGCTTTTTTGATGAATAGGCACTAATCTATATTAATAGTAAAGATTAAAATACATATCCATAAAAAAAGGGTGGGTGGTAAGAAGGAACACCCTAAGAGTCACATGGGTAGTGCCCAGCAAACCAAAAACCAACAATCACATGGGTCTAGCCCAGAAGCCCATCATTAAAAACATAAAAAAAGGCCATTAAGAGGCCAAAGCAGTACCAATAGAGCCAAGAGGGTCTCTATCATCCAATTTTTTTCCCCATACATCAACGGGGTCTACAGTGATGCTAGGAGGAGGACCCCAACCATCATCAACACCTTTATCTTTATCTTCTTTATGCTCACGCTAGGGTGAGATTGCAAGCACCAGACGTGGAAAACATTTAGCAGAGTATGGCCAACCAAAGCCAAAAGCAGGAGTATCATTAGAGGGCCACCTGGAACTGCCACTGCTGCTCCCCGCCACTCCTAAATAGGGCCACCCTTGTCCAACCCGTGAAGGAGGATAACAAGACCGTTGAGGAAGGTGGGAACCACGTCGAAGAGGAGGTTGAGAGCGGGGGTGAGAAGAGCCACTTCGTTGCAAGCCTTGAGAGGGCGACCAACCACGGGAAGGGGTAGGAGAAGTGGGCACCCGAGCCACAGTGCACAGGGCATTGCCCCAATGATCCAAAAGCACTTGCATGTGAGCTACCTCCAAAGCAACCTTGTTTACTTGATCTTGAATCTACAAGAGCACATTAGAGAAAATAATAGCTTTAGAATACAAAGAAACATTTTTATCTAGTTGGGTTTTAGCAAATATGTAGGCATCTCTATCTTTCCAGATACTTAGCAGGAAGTCTGGGTGAGTCTCCCAACAAAACCATATGCCATGAGAAGGGCTCCGGTCTAAAAGGTCGAAAGAGATCATGAATCCAAGTTTAAAACTACTGAGCTCTAGTACAAAACTAGAAGAGATGCTTAAAAGACTCAACTTGCCCACACAAAGGGCATCGAGGATCCTAAACCCCCAAGTGAACAAGCCGAGACCCTATAGGCAAGCCTTGGAAAAGAATACACAAAGATTTGAAGTGGGAGAGTTTTGACTCAACACTTGCAGACCAAATGGTAGAGAATCTTTTTTTCCAGACATGAGCGGAGGATTGGAGAAGCCATCTTTGGTCAAGACTGACAATCATTGGAAAATGCTACTAGGCTTGTAATTCTTGAAGAGGGTGTCTGGGTACCACTTCCTTTCCTTCCACCAAGGCTTGGACCCATGAATTCCCACCTTATGAAGACAATCTATAGGAATAGAATTCACCAGACCATCATAAGTATCACGGTCTTGGTTTTGAAGTCTGTAGAGAACATAAAAATATTCCCATGGAATAATGTGCATTGTGGGTCTGTGAAACACATGCTACAAGGTTTGAATGCTTTTCTTATGGAACCTTAGTGCCTTAAGCCAAGGTGACTTGGCCAAAGGTTGACCATTACTAGCAAAGAGAGGTGACCACCAAACATTTTGTTGATTGAGAGAAAGCCCATCACAAAAACCAGATCTGGCCCAACGGACCCAAGGCTTAATTGCCTCCCAGGTTTTCCAAATGCTCTTGGCCATGAAAGTACCCATGAATTGGACTAGTTCCTTCATGACTAGAAGGGTTTGAAATCCAATCCCCTTCCAGACAGGTCTATGAACAGGAAAGCCAGATTGAATGCAATGCCTGAGGAGAATTTTCCAGGCTTCATCTCTAGTAAGGGCTCTAATTATCCATTTCACACACAAGTCAATCCCTTTTCATTGAGTGGAGAGCATACCAAGCCCTCCGAAGTCTTTGGGAAGGCAGCAGAACTCTTAGGCAACATGATGAAACCCTCTATGGGGCTCTATAGAGGCCCAAAGAAAGTCTCAAAGAAACTTTTCAAGCCTGGCATAGGCAGCTTTCGAAGGGGCACAACAAGAGGAGTAATAAACATGAGTAGCCACCAAAATCTTCAAGCACACTTGGAATTTTTCCTGCCAGAGAGAGGCTTGGTTATCCAATAGGGAATCTTTTTCTCAATCCAAGAGAAAATAGCTTGCCACACCTCAACTAGAGAAGCCTGGAAGGCGAAGGGAATGCCGAGAAATTAAAAGATTTCCCCTGGCCCAATCCATTTCTAATCGTACTGCTGGAACCAGTGAGGAGTGGGCATAATAGATTTCCTATAGCATAAATTTTTATGCCACTAGATAGCGGAGCCAGACGCAAGACAAAAAATGTTGAGACAATCAAAGGCCACCTTAATATTGTTTTCTTCCTCTAGAAGGGTGAGGATGGAGTCATCAACAAAATGTTCACAAGTTGAGCTTGAGAGTTAGGTAGAGTGATGCCTTTGACACACTGTTGAGAGACTGCATTGGCCAATAGATAGCCAAATCCTTTGGCAACAAGGGTAAGTGCACAAATCCGTGACACAATTTTGATGCCAAATTACAAAAAAATCCCGTAATAGGCCATATTGTGCTTGCCAAATTTGAAAAGTTCCACATTTGGCGAACGCCAAATTTGGCGCTCTCCAAATGGCTTTACCATTTGGCGAGTGCCAAATGGCTTGAATTTTGCAATCAGTGAACAAGTGTGAGTTATCTTTCTTTGTGCAATGAATTTTGGAATGCATTTTTCTAAACTCTTTTATTTTCACTTTCTCTTCCAAGGAAACTATATACATGAAATAAACATTTAAGTATAAGTTTACATTTACATATGGACATTTACTTTCTTATACTTTAAGTTATATTACATGTATATAGGCAGGATATTTGAGAGTGGTTTCAGATCTCTAGGAATTATAATGCAAATTCTAGTTTTTGGAAGATCTTAAAAATTTCAGTCTTAGTCAAATTTCAGTAATCAGCAATTCAAATTTCAGTAATCAGGAGGTCAAATTTTAGTAGTCAGCAAATTGTATCAACTTTCTCTCTCCTTCTCTCTAATCTCTATCTCTCCACTCCCTCTCTCTCTCCCTTTCTCTCTCTCCCCTCTCTCTCTCTCACACCCCTCTATCTCCTCCCTACATCTGCCTCCCCCCTCCCCTCTCTCTCTCTCTTTACCTACCTCTCCCTCCATCACTTTGTATCTCACTTATGTCTCCCTCCCTCCCTCTTTCCCTCTCTACTCTCTATCTCTCCTATCCCTCCCTCTACCTACATCTCTCTCTCACTCTTTATCCCTCTCTTCCCCCACTTTCTCTCTAACTCTCTCCTCTCTATCTCATAATTCTCTCTCCCTCCCTCTCACTCTCCCCTCTCTATCTCACCACTCTCTCTATCTCCCTCGCTAACACTCCCTCCATCCATCCTTCCCTCTCTACTTCTCTCTATCTCTCCTCTCCCTCCCTCTCTTGACCTCACCCTCCCTCCACTTCTTTTTGTCTCTCCTTCCAATCTCTCTCACTATTGTCCCTCCCTCCCTCCCCCTCTTTCTCTCTCAATCGATCTTTTTCTCTATCTCACCATTCTCTCTCACTCACTCACACACACCTCTATCTCCCTACCTCTCCCTCCCCTCTGTACTCTTTATCTCTCCTCTCTCTTTCCCTCTCTATACATACCTCTCCCTCCATCACTCTCTCTCTCCATACCTCTCTATATCTCTTATGCCTCCTTCCCTACCTCTTTTCCTCTTTATCTCTCCTCTCCCTTCCTCTACCTACCTCTCTCTTTATCTCTCCATCCCTCTCTTTCTCTCTCACTCTCTCCTCTCTATCTCACCATTATCTCTATCCCTACCTATCACCCCCTCCTCTCTAAATCACCATTCCCTCTCTCCACTTTCCCTCCTTCCCTCTCACTCCCTCCTCTCTAAATCACCATTATCTCTATCCCACTTTCCCTCATTCCCTCTATATGTCTCACTTATCCCTTTCTACCTCTCCCTCCCTCCAACCTCCCTCTCTCTCTTTATCTCTATTTCTCATTATCTTTGTACATCTCTACTCTTTATCTCACCACTCTCTCCATCTCACTCTCCCTCCTTCCCTCTCTCCCTCCTATCCATCCCTCTCTACTTCCATATCTACCTACCTCTCCCTCCACTACCTACCACTCTCTCCCTCACCCATCTTTCTCTCTTACTCACTCCTTCCATCTCTACTCTATATCTCTCCCCCCTTCCCTCTCTAATCTATTTCTCTCTCTCCCCCTTCCTCTGCCCCCTCATTTTCTCTCCTCTAACTCTCTCTCCCTCTCACACACACTCACCTCTATCTCCTTTCCTCTCCCACCATCCCTCCACTCTCCACTTCTCTCTATCTATCATCTCTCTCTACATCTCCTTCCCTCTATATTTATCTTTATCTCCCCTCTCCCTCTCTTTACCCACTTCTCCCTCCATCACTCTATATCTCACCCATGTCTCCTCTCTCTCTCTCTCTCTCTCTCTTTCACACACACACACCTCTATA